>LPNX010083589.1:308137-530623 GCA_001517045.1 Pseudotsuga menziesii
CTTAGAAATGTTCCTTCCTAGCCATATTGAAGCGACGACAGGAGCAATTAGAAGAGTTCCTTCCTGGAAGGAGGTCTGGGAATTTAAAGGTGAACTTAATCTCATAAGGTATGCAAATCATCATGTTTCCTTTGTTTTGTGCTCTAGGTTTTAACTATTTTCTCTAAGCATCATCGGTTCTTTTTATGCACTATTTATTGAATAATCTTACAGGGAAGAAGCAGAGAACCCCAAAGTTTGGTCTAAAATTTGTCTCCAAAATATGGCAAAACTTGCAAAGGAGGCCACTACTGTACGCCATGTTCTTGAACCTATGTTTCACATTTTTGACAGTGGAAAGCATTGGTGAAGAGTTCCACCATTTTAACGATGTTCCCCTATTTACGTGGTTAAATATTTCCTTGAAGCTATTCACTCCCAAACTTGCCAGCTTATTAGATTCTCGTACCTTGTTGCCACCTGTCACAAGGCTCCCAGATAGTATTTTGGTTCCTCATATGGTTTTTAAAACTTTGAAAAAACTTAGTGTTCTGTTCACCTGCTTTTAAATCCTTTGTTTCTATGATGTTCCTTATCCTTATGGGTAACTTTTTCCTTTAGGAATTGCATCGATGCCATGAACTGAGCATAGATTGGAGCCTCTGACTGGGTCTCAACCAATTTCCAATTCTCTTTTATTAAAGCCTGAAACTCTTCCTCCTCTTGTCGGTGCCGATTATAATTGAATGGAGCCCCTGGATTTGAGGAGCTTTTGTCCAACTCCAGGAATGCTGGGTAATGGCCTGAACAACAGAGTTCCCCTACCCAAGCTCAATACTGTTCAACATGGAGCACAGCATGATGAGCAAGGAACCGATCAAGTCTTAGCAATCCCATGGCAAAGCACCAGCTTCCTTAACATCAATATCTGATAGAGTGATCCAGCCAAGTACAAAACAATATCTTTCAAGTATAAGCTCATGCACTTGGTCTATAGTCTCTTCGATCAATTTGTGTTTGTTCTGTATAAGCTCTACCCATTGTTCAATATCCAAAAGATTATTAATGGCATGGGCATTAGCTCTCTGAACTGTACAAGAATCTATATTAACACATCCCACTATGGATGGAATATATAATCAGAGGCTGTAGGTGTCTCCCACACTATGGAGTTGCCAATAACGCAGAGAAAAGTAATGCTGCTCCTTCCTTTAACTCTAACGAAAGAGACAATGTCAATTTTTTTATAGGTTTTCTACAGGATTTGTTTCAGCGTCTGCAATGTCAACACCTTTGGAGGATTCTTTTAAATGAAAATTTGATTAGTACATCAATTAGAGGCTGTTATTTCTGAGACCATACCCTGAGCTTGTCTGCTAATGGTTAGTACAGACTTTCTGTTTGATGTAGTTGTAACAGAGGTTAAGATATTTCCCAACTTCTTGTCTTGTGTTTGCAGACGCTTGATGTTTTCCATGATGGCTCAAGAGATCTATATAGTTATCCAAAAACAGTGGTGCCTTCTCATTCCATATCATACCTTTCCTAATCACAAAAGAGGATCAAGAAAAAATCACATTCAGGTCATTTGCATAGAGAGTCGTGCCATTTGGGTTGAAGAACACCCAGCAGTGTTTTCAAGAATAGGTGCGAGTCTTATGGCTACCTAGTCCATCACTAATCCCTGAAATCAATGCACTCAATTCTTTTAGGACTCCCAAAGTTGCTTCTCTAGCCATGGAACGTGAACTTAGTCCCAACATAGCATCATCCCTTAAACCACCAGCCAATTTTGCCGGTTCAGAAATTGAGAGTTCACTATGAAAAGATGTCATGCTGGCAAGCTTCTTCAGCATTTCTACTGTGAATGAGTACGCCTTATCTGCCCATATCTCTTTTGCTAGAAGTTTACATATGTTTTGAATCTTGAATGCACATCTTCTATTGGCTAATGTACTGTATACCAGGACTTAGTTTTGTAAAGTGGTTGTCTATTACATAAATACAATTTAGAATAGTTAAGAATTAAACAGAACAGGACTTCTAGCATTGAGCAATGAAAAAAAAAATGAGTAGCATTGTTGGCATGGTTGAAAAGATTCATCTATTTGACATTTTTGGTCAGTCCCAATCCTAGTGCACAAGTCTCTTGAGTTCAAATCTGAGATTGCAAGGATGGCTGCCTTAATTCGGGAAACTAATGCCTTTCCCACAGATAACCCACCCCTTTAATTACAGCAAAGTAATGCCCTGGAAGTTTCTATCCCATCTTATTAATGGCATCTGGAACTGAATTGTGACCAACTGTATAGAGGAAATGCTTCATTCCATTAAATATGTTTCACTGACAATGGATCAGTCCCCACATCCAAATTATATTTAGGTCATTTACTGAAGCTTCTTGTAAGTCATTTCTCCAATAAAGGTTGTAAACAAATACTGGTCAGTTGGTTCTCTACGCAAAAACCTATCAGAAGAAAAGTTAGAAAACGTTGTACCTACTGTCTGAAATTCATTTCTCTTCCGTAGATGGAACAAGGATGCCCAATCCTTTTGGTGGGCGTTTGACACCTTGTTTCTTAAATGCTGTGATTATAATAGACATTGGCAGGTATGGCACCTCTGGGATAAAGTTAAGTGAAAAAGGTTTTCCATCCATGATTGTTTGCATTTCTTGAAACTTACATAATGGTGCAGTCATTTCTACTGCATTAAAAGACTGTTCCTTAAGTGGTTCCTTGTAGCTAGCATCATTCCTTGCATAAAAGAGTCACCAGTTCTTCTAAGGTGGGTTGTAAATTGCATAAGAGTGACAGCATAGAACATTGCATAGAGGTGGTCATTGGAATGTCTAGCAGGAATTGAATCTTGATATGGCCTTTGTGTCTTTAGCACTCGTTGCTGGTTGCTGGTTGCATAAGCTGGCGACGGCTGCAACTATTTTTTTTTTTTAAATTTCACCCACCGTCGATATAGCGATGGCCATGCATGGATATAGCGACGACCGTCCATGGATATAGCGACGGCAGTCCGTGGATATAGCGACGGAAGTTCGTGGATATAGCGACGGAATTCCGTGGATATAGCGACGGCAGTCCGTGGATATAGCGACGGCTTGGATCTTCGTGGTTTAAAAACCTTTATACAGAGCGTGGCTATACCGACGAAAAGGGTCGTCGCTCTTGCGACGCAAATTAGGGGTCATCGCTATTGCGACGAAATAGTTTCCACGGAACAAAAAACACTTAGACGTGGCAATATCCACGCTTTTCCGTGGATATTGCCACGTTTTTCCGTGGCAAAATTGATCACTTGTACTAGTGTAAGAACCTATGCATCACATTGTGACTACTCTTTGCATCTTCATCACCCTGCATTGTTAATTAGGCACGTTCATATCATACTTGAAGTTCAAAAATACAAAAATACATGGTGGACCGGGCTGCAACCGGTAAAACATTTGTTTTTGTTACTTTGACCTATGGTAGCCGGACTGCAAACTGGATGGATTCCCTATACCAAACAGTCACGGGCTAGTTGGGAACATTGACTGGGGAGAATCCCATGCTGTTGTTTCCTGTGAATTTCTAGGCCTCAACAATTCTGGAGCTAGAAGGAGGGTCGCCAATGCATGGCTGGCTGAGGAAACCCATTTTCCCAAGATTATTCCACTGGTAATAGTTTTGAAACAGTGGACTTCATAATCCAATTCCGGAAGAAAGGAATACAGAACATCTATATTTTGTTGGCAACGAAGTTGTTAATGACCTGAGAAGACACACCAGGGCATATGTAAAGTATATTGGAGGATTGCCAATTATCCCTAAATTTCCCAGAAGAGAATATAAAAAGAAAGATCGTCCTATAGTAGAAGACTCAGTGCTGGTTGGAGACTGGGAAGAACTTGTAGAAACAGCCTTACAGGAAGTTGTACTACCTTTGAATCAAGAAAGCCCAGACACCCCTCACAGTTCTCCTGCTCACACTCCTATTGCCTCACCTCATCATTCTCCACCTAGACTCATGGCAGGAGTCAATGCTAATCCACCACCTGCTTGGAGAGCCATATCACCTTTAAATCTAACGCCTCCGCTACATGATTTACCTCAATCCTTTGAAAATATGCTACCCAAGTTCAACCCAAATGAGAAGATACTAGTAGATGATCACCTGCAAATTTTTTATTTGGCAATACAAGGGTTGAGGACTAGGGAGTATGAGGATGTAGTTTGCAGACTATTTTTACATACCCTTAAAGGAGCTGCAACATCATGGTATTTTGGGTTTCCTACTAACTCTATACCTGATTTGGATACCTTTGAGAGAATTTTCAGAAGTAAGTATGCGATTCAAAAGACTCATGCAGCCCTCATGAAAGGACTATTCACCTTGAAGAAAGAGAGAAAGGAGAAGGTGCACATTTTTACTCAAAGATTTGCAGCATACCTCAAGAATTTTTCTGACGTTGAAAAACCTTCAAACAAGGTCTTGATTGAAAATTATACCTCAGCTTTAGGCCCTGATTTGGCCATGTTTTCCAAAGGTAGGGCCAAGCCTACACTACTACATTTTGACCAAAAATACGACGGCCGTATTGTCAGATTTTCAACACCTCTCTGTCGCATGTACGACACTATGAATTTTTTTAACCGTTGGTGGCTTTTCGTCGGTTATCCGACATCTTTCTCATCCGTCGGTTAAGCGATAGCTCAGTTTACCATCGGTTAAATGTAAAGCATCGGTTATCCGACATCTAATTCATTTTAAACTTTAAACGTAAGCATCGGTTCAGCGACAGTCTAGCGATGGTTAAGCTACGATTTAGTGACGGTTGACCAAAGAAACCCATCAGTGAAGCAACGGTTGACCAAAGAAACCCGTCGGTTAAGCGACGGTGGACCAAAGAAACCCGTCGGTTAAGTGACGGTATTGGAATTTTTTTTTTAAAAAATCACCTATAGGCCATCGCTTAACTGACGGCTGTAGGCGTTTAAAAAAAAACAAAACAAATGCCACCCAGTACTCATTTTCTAAAGCATATGGGCACAGATTTCCACCAGAGATTTTTCATAATACAATTTTCTATATATTGTGCTCAGTTTCTACGCAAATTTTTGATACCTTGGGCACAGATTTTCACCAATATTTCAGATACGTTGTTTATAATGCAATTATGTTCTACCATACACCTATATAGTGCTCATTTTCTGAGTAACCTTTCTGGCACCACTGAACCAGGAAAGAGACAAAGATCAATAAAGTCCATGATGAAAGCAGTCACACTAGAGGAAGTTGAACCTAGAATACTTGTCTGAGTATGGGCATGCACATTATAGCAGTAGCTTTAGAGTCCATTAGAGTGTCAATTCAAGTTGTGCCATGGACACAGTGCACATGGTAGGGGTAACTTTAGAGTCCATTAGTGTGACAAGTTCAGCTGTGCAAATTACTTAGGTGCAAGTGCAACACGAAGTCAAGTGCATCTAATGGTGTCGCATACTACAGTGGGGTGGATAGACTACTTAGCTTATGGTTTCAAGTGGAAGTTCAATGATCATACCAGATCATCATACAAATAGACCAGATGTGAAACACTTTGTATTTCCTCAAACTATATTGTTTATACCTAGATTTAAAATGTTGATGTATATGTAACTTCGGAATGTATTCTTCTATGTATCTTATGTATTGTAACCCGATGTTTATTCCGAGATGTTTCTATTATGTATTTGAGTCATGTGATCATGCCTCGATGTTCCGATCGGGAAGATTAATAATGTAAACAAGTCATATCAAGTCATTAGGTAAGTCCCCACAGTTTCGGGGCACTTGAGTTATTATACACTAATTAAGGTGTAGGCTCGAGTAGTAATTGTTAGGTTGAGCCTACGTGTGAAAATGCAATTCAAGTGAACAGATGAATATAAATAGAGAGTGAGAGTCTCTCTATTTATCACTTGTGAAATACATCACTTGCTCTCTCAAGTGTGGCGCACTAGTGGAGAAGGAAATATACTGGGACAAGAAGACTACTGATGTTGGAGTGCATCTTTCTATTTTGGGGTTTTACATCTTGTGGTGATACTATCTTAGAGGAAGTTGTGGGGTTTTCTCCATTTATGGTTTCCCCGATCAAAACTCTTTGTGTCTCTTGTCTCTTATGATGTGCTTATGTTATTGCTGTGCTTGTTATTCTCTCAGTGAAAAGATCCTAACATAATGCTAGCTTAAATGTTGAAAAAATAACATGGTATCAGAGCTAACCTGAGAAGAAGAAATTCTGTAGCTACAGGAACTAGGGATTCCCATTTTTTGGATCTTCCTCCATATATTTTCAGCAAAAGTATGCTAGGATGACTCTCCATTGAAGGGTGCATCTTTCTGTCGATGCGGAATTCAATTTCAAGCATTTTCAGTTTCGATGTGGAAATTAGGGCTTTCTACAGAAGAGGAATTTTTGAGTGAGACCAGAATAGGATTTTTCTACACATAAAAACTGAAGTTTAGAGACCTGGATCAAGAAATTTGGTTGGGTGAAACTCCGGGAAAGTCAAACCCTAGTTTGACCCTGAGCTAGGAGAAACCCTAAATACTAAAAATGCTAAGTTTTGGTACATTCGCTATATTTCGATATTGGTGAATTAGAACAAGCTGAAAATTGTAGGGGACGACGATAAAATACTGATGAACACCGTGTCCAAAAATCAGCCTCAGATTCGTTATATTCTAGGAGATAATATCTCTCAAAGTTAGGGTTCCAGCCTCTTCCAGAAATCATCCATAAACAGGACACCTGGGGAGAATTGCAATATCTTGGGCTACAGAGGTCCAAATGGAATTTCTGAAGATGTTACAGAAATGGAACAGACTTTAATTTCGGTGGTCTAAATATCAAACTCAGAATATGAACCAGTGACACGTGGCATGTCGTACAACTTCGCTGTTCTGAACAGTTCTGTAACAGGTCACCTTGGGAAAAGGATAATAAATACCAAATGGTGAAACCCACTCTGATGAAACCTATGGTGTTGGATCAGGGACATGTGAGGTTACCTCAGTGAAAAATTCAAGACACATAGGATCAGTAAGTTCAGAGATATCATAGAAACAGTAACAGGCATTTCTGCAGAAGAAATTGGAAATGTAGGGCTTCCTGTTTCGGGAGCTTCCCTCCACTATTTTCAGAAGAGTACATTGGACTGTCCATTTGAAGAGATATATTTGTCTATCCAATTATTTTTGAAAGATTCCAAGTTTTGAAAATTAGGGTTTCTGTGACAAACCCTAGATCAATAAACTGCGGGACAAGGACGGACACCTAAAATCGGTAAGATCTAATCCTTTGCTATTTACATTTGAGGTTCTCATTTCAATATGATATATAACATCAGCTTGGTGACAAGCTTGGGGAAGTTGACAACTTCCAAGCTTGGAAGTATTTGATCTCTCTGAAGAAAATGGATTGGACACCTACATTAGTATAGAGGTTCCAGTTTCAGAGGGAGACGAGGTTAGAAGCCTTTCACAAGAAGAACTTGGTCAAGGCCAAAGAAGACATCATGCTCATGCTGCAGAGGATGATGAACCATCCAGAAAGAGATCCAGATATGAAAGTGAAGATTTTTCAAGTGAGGATGAATATGTTATAATATCAGCTCTCATAGGTAACATTACTCATGGAAGTGATGATTGACTCATAGATAGTGGGGCTTCCAAACATATGACGGGACTCAAGGAAAGACTATCAATGATGCGGTAGTGATTGGAGAACAAGAAGGAGGATTGTACAAATTGAAGGGCAATCAAGAACAAGCCTTAATCCATGACACAGTAAATCCAAATGATCCTTGGCATAGAAGGATTGCACATGTGCATTACAGAGCACTACCTATGGCAAGCAAAGTTGTTCCATAATTTCAAGCTATTTGAAGGGAAGAACAAAAATCAGAATATGACCTAAAGAAACCAGTTGAAGGATGTGAAGATCTAGAATGAAGAGACCATGCAGTCATAAGAGTCTCTCAAATCAAAGAACAACTTGAAGTGGTAAAAGAAGAAGTGAAGAATGCAGAAGTGGTGATGGCCATTTTGAATGGCCTCCCAGGATCGTAGGATTCATTCATTCGAGGAATGTGTGCTAAAAGGAAGTGATTACTTTCAATAGACTCTAGAAAGAGAACTCACAAGAAGAAGAAGCTCGAGAAGAGAAGGTGGGAGCAACTGAAGATCAAGCTCTTACCATCCAAAGAAGATCCCTCAAGCGATGAGGAATATGAAGCTCTGAACTCTTGAAGAATATCTTATCCACCTTAGAATTTGGATAAGAAACGATGCTATCATGAATGAAGAATACGATGAAGCTGAAGGCTCAAGAAGGAGTCTACCCATGAAACAAATAAAGATAAGTATACAATTGTCATGATATTGTTTTGTTATGCATTTGTTTATATTCAGTTATTGTATTATGCATGATAGGATGTTTGCATTAATGACAGTATACTACTAATATGCATGTGATGGGTAAGTAGCTCATGGTGCTATACAAATTCTCCATTGCTACTTATCTAGAATGAAACCTATTTGCTGACATATTGGATTAGTGCAAAATCTCAATGTTGTCCTGGTAGAGATGGAAGGCATCTAGAAAGTTTCAGTGAGATATGGATGAATGTTGTATTGGCTAAAGTAGTTGCATAATCATATATTTATGCATAAGTATTTGCTAGTATGAATATTCCTTATGAAATGTTCTAACCATACAAATGCATTTGACTTGTAGGAAAGACCGCATACATAATCGCCTACAAGCAAAGAAGAATGAATACTTGTTCCGAAGAACAAGTGACGACAGTTCAAAGACAAAGTATAATATGACGAGTGCAGTGACATCATTGATGCAGAACCTTCCAGCCACCAAGAAGAAAGGGAAGACCAAAAGAATGATGTCAGGGTGCAATATTGAGAACTGAAGAGAAGTTCATAGTTCCATCATGCAGTAGATGGAAACATCATGGGATACAAAGAAAGATTTGTAGCACGAGGCTTCTCATGAAAAGAAGGCCTAGACTACGAAGAGACATTTGCAGCCAGTAAGAGTTTAAACACATAAATGATGAGCCTGATGAAGATCTTAACCTTTGCTACAAGGTTGAAGATGTAAGTCTATACACTAGATGGTCACATAGAATATTAGTAGCATAGGAAGCTACTTGTCACTCTAGTACATAATGTTTTTCAGTGCATAGAGCACAGAAGACAGAGGGAGTATGATGCTCCGCTTCAGAGGGAGTGAATACAGAATATATTGAGGTTCGACATGGTACGACAGGATGGGAATATTATTGATGACTCTAGGGTTTACTAAGAGTAAAGAGGATTCCAACCTTTGCTTCAAGGTTGAAGATGGAAGACCAGTGATACTCCTATTATGTGTCGATGCACTATTGTTCTAGGTATGGAGGTGTGGCAGAGTGTAGATGGAATCTTCCTTGGACAAAGGAAGTATGCAGTAGAGATCCTGAAGAGGTTCAGGATGATGGAATGCATGACCACACCTATGGCATCGAACATGAAGCTATTAAGTGATGCTTCATCAGAGATGGTTGATGCTACGATGTATCGTCAGATGATTGGGTCCTTGATGTACCCGAGACTAGATACTTGCCTTGCTGTGAACACATTGAGACATGTTCACCTGATGGTTGAAAAGCATGCAGGGGTACAATTGATTATGGACTCAAGTACGATGTGAATCAAAAGATTAACCTGGAGGGTTACGTTGATTCATATTTGGTAGGCAGTGCCATCGACAGGAAGAGTACTTCAGGATGTTGCTTCAGTATGGGATCAGGTGTGATCTCTTGGTTTAGCAGGAAGCAATCCTATGTGGCACTGAGTATAGCTGAAGCAGAGTATGTCGCAGCTTGTTCAGCTAGTTGTGAGGTAGTATGGCCATGGAAGCTACTGTCTGATATATTTGATCTCCAGTTGGATGCTACTTGTATACATTGTGACAACCAGAGTTGCGTGAAGTTATCAGAGAATCTAGTGTTCCATGACAAGTTGAAGCATATCGAGATCAAGTATCACTATATCAGGGATATGGTGCAGAGAGGATCAGTGAAGCTCCAGTATGTTGTGACAGAGGAACAGATAGCTGATGTATTGATGAAGCCATTGGCTAGGCTGAAGTTCAAGTACTTCAGAGAGAGACTTGGTGTTCTCCAGATCGAGGTTCCTTCCAAGAGAAAGTGATGAGACCCATAGCCATTCTGACATGGTGAGAGGATTGGTTCCTTCCATGGTCAGATGTAAGGGCTGATCCATTCTATCATGGTGAGAGGATTCAGTTCCTTCCATGTCAGATATGAGTGTTATAGATCCAAATCCATTATGATGAGCAGGCCAAATGTAAGGACTGAGCCATTCTATCATGGTGAGAGGATTTGGTTCCTTCCATGTCAAATATGAGTGTTGACTTCCATTCTGGGAATGGAGGCACCTGGTCAGTTACCAGGAATACTCAGTCAGGGACTGAGAGAGCCATTCTGACAAGCAGGTCAGATGTAAGGGCTGAGCCATTCTGTTCATGGCTAAAGGATTAAGTTCCTTCCATGGCAGATGTGAGTGCTGGCCATTCTGATGAGCAGGTTAGATGTAAGGGCAGTGCCATTCTGTTCATGGCTAAAGGATTTAGTTCCTTCCATGTCAGATGCGAGTGCCAACCATTCTATTGAGTAGGATAGATGTAAGGGCTACCGCCATTCTGACAAGCAGGTCAGATGTAAGGGCAGTGCCATTCTGTTCATGGCTAAAGGATTTAGTTCCTTCCATGTCAGATGTGAGTGTCGGCCATTCTGTCGAGTAGGACAGATGTAAGGGCTACTGCCATTTTGACGAGTAGGTCAAATGTAAGAGCATTGCCATTCTGACGAGAAGGTAAGATGTGAGTGCCGGCCATTCTTTCGAGTAGGACATATGTAAGGGCTACCCCCATTTTGATGAGTAGGTCAAATGTAAGAGCAGTGCCATTCTGATGAGAAGGTTAGATGTGAGTGCCGGCCATTTTGTCGAGTAGGACAGATGTAAGGGCTACTGCCATTTTGACGAGTAGGTCAAATGTAAGGGCAGAGCCATTCTGTTCATGGCTAAAGGATTATATTCCTCCCATGTCAGATGTGAGTGCCGGCCATTCTGACGAGTAGGTCAGATATAAGGGCTACCAAAGACCTACCGTGGGCTATGCCTACAACCAGCATGAAAAAGGGTTGGCTCTATAGAACTTCCTATGATAAGATAGTACACACATGATGATGACCATAGGATATCCAGATCGAGCTATGATCTAGATCCAGTTATGATGACTCTGGGATGATCCAGATCGAGTGATGATCCAGATCCAGCAGTGATGATCCAGATCTAGATCGAGTGATGATCTAGATCCTGTGGTGATGTTCCATGATGATCTAGATTGAGTGATGATCCAGATCCAGTCCAGTGATGATGATCCAGATCAAGTGATGATCCAGATCGAGTGATGATCCAGATCCAGTTCTATGACGATCCAGATCGAGAGATGATCCAGATCCAGATGACTTGAAGATGAAGATGACTTGAAGACGAAGATGACTTGAAGATGAAGATGTTCCAGTTGATACAGAGAAGAAGACCAGTGCTGAAAATCATGTCAAAAGAATACCTTCCTAGTTAAGAGGGAGTGTTGATGTATATGTAACTTCGGAATGTATTCTTCTATGTATCTTATGTATTGTAACCCGATGTTTATTCCGGGATGTTTCTATTATGTATTTGAGTCATGTGATCATGCCCCAATGTTCCGATCGGGAAGATTAATAATGTAAACAAGTCATATCAAGTCATTAGGTAAGTCCCCACAGTTTCGGGGCACTTGAGTTATTATACACTAATTAAGGTGTAGGCTCGAGTAGTAATTTTTAGGTTGAGCCTACATGTGAAAATGCAATTCAAGTGAACAGATGAATATAAATAGAGAGTGATAGTCTCTCTATTATCACTTGTGAAATACATCACTTGCTCTCTCAAGTGTGGCACACTAGTGGAGAAGGAAATATACTGGGACAAGAAGACTACTGATGTTGGAGTGCATCTTTCTGTTTTGGGGTTTTACATGTTGTGGTGATACTATCTTAGAGGAAGTTGCGGGGTTTTCTCCATTTATGGTTTCCCCGATCAAAACTCTTTGTGTCTCTTGTCTCTTATGATGTGCTTATGTTATTTCTGTGCTTGTTATTCTCTCAGTGAAAATATCCTAACATAATGATAGCTTAAATGTTGAAAAACTAACATAAAATTGCAATGGGCTTCATCAGTTCATGGTGTTAGTCATATTCGGTTGATAGACAGATAGCTATGTTGCAAAGCTTCATAATGTTCATATCATTATTGCACAAACTTCTTAGTTAAATGAAATTCCAGTACTATATTTTTGCCCAAATATTTGTGTCAATCATGTGTGCTCCTATATGTAATTATTTCTGATTATCTGATTTAGCTTCATGTTACGATTTATGTCAAGGTTGGTCTTTATAATGGCACATGTTGCTTCCTAGTTTTATATTGGACAAGCATCTCACTCTCAGTTGGTTCAGAGTCAATATTTTGCACAGCAATGTCATCCTTCTTGTCCTTGAGTTTTCACATATTCATCCATCATTGATGCGTTTTGCAAGCAAGGTAATGTGGAAGCTGCTGCGGTGCTGCAGGGCCAGATGGTGAAGAAGGGTCTAGCATTCAATGTTGTGACCTGAGGCTTTGGCATTCTGGGAAGAACTGCAAAGACGTGGTGTTCTGCCCAACATTTCTAATTACAATTCAGTTATCAATGCCTTTTGTAAGAAAGGTAGGATATCGGTTGCAAGCAACTTCCTTAAAGATGCCTTGGACAAAGGTTTAATTCTAGATGTGATTACCTACAGGGCTTTGATTAAGGCACATTTTGAGGCAGGAAATATACAGGAGGCCTCTAAACTTCTTGATAACATGATAGGTTGTGGAATTGTGCCATACAACTCTCTCTATAACATTGTCATTGACAGACTTTGCAATCAATGGAAATTTGATACTGGTATGAAACTCTACAATGAAATAGAAAGGAAAGGCATGCTCCCAAGATAAGAGTAATGATGGAGTCCTCAAATTCCATATAGGTTGAGTAAGAAACTTGTAAAGGAATAGAGTATTACATAATTTAGTTATACCTAATTTATTAAATCCAATAGAAATTGTAACAGAACAAAGTATTACATAATTTAGCTGTACTAGAGTGATGAAAACCAAATCCAAACAAGTGAATGCCATAAACTTATGCCAATAGGAATAATCAAACAGGTAACAAGTATAAAAAATAATGTACATTGTAGACAAATCCAATTCTTAAGACCTCAACACCATTCTTTTCTCCTCGAGGTCCTTCAATTCCTTTCTCCACGTATCCAATTTAGCCAACTTTTCTCTTTGCTCAGGATTTAGTGTTCCTTCACTAGCCATAGATGCTTGTTGTGACTCTGTCAAATGAATCTGTTCACAAAATAAGCTTAGTTTTAGTGCATGAACAAATCATCTTTCCATACATTCATAGACATTAGAAACGATTTAGTATTCCCTGTATGTGAATACAAAAGATAATTATAAATTTTTGGTAGCTTCCCCAGTGTAGCTAGCTTGCCATAAACAACTTGTGCCTGGTTACACCTGTGTGACATTTTACATAATAATGTTACCAAGAAGCCATATACACATTACATATGAGAGGTTATTAGAAGCACAATGCCACAAACAGAATCCTCGTAATCACCTTTATAAGATCACTATAAAGGTCACTTCTACAAATGTATGTACCTTTTTCTTCAATGCTTGAATACGTTTATCCAGATCCATTCTCTCAGGATTTGTCTATTCTGAAGAGGCAGAAACAAAAACCTCTGTGGTAATAGTTAATGAACCCATCTGCTCAGCTATAGCCTACACATCTGGATCTCTATTTTCCCCATTTTCAGTTGTTGCTGCTTTCTCGTTTAATGTGTTCTCAGAATCTTGGACTTTCTCAGATGTTGTTGAAGCAATGCTAGCCTGCAGAACTCCAATTAACCAAAGTTAGCATCATTTTTTAGCAAAAATCAGAAAAAATAAAGCAGACAGCAAGTAATCATTCACATATTTTTCAAGCATCTGGGACCAGTTGGCAAGCAAGAAAAAATTAAAACCCAACAATTCCTCTACAGAATGTAGAAATCTTAACACAATGACAATATATGCCTAGATGATGGGCTGATAGCTCCACATACCACCAATCAGGATTCAGGACACTAAGCTCTACTTCGATTCACTTGGAATGAACTTACCAAGGGCTCAGGTTACAATTGAGCCTTTTGTGAGAAAATGGGAAACAATTTCAACAAGCCTAACAGACCAAATAAGAATTGATTTCCTTAACTTTAACACACTTTTGTTTTAGCAGAAGAACACACTACTATTTCTAGATGTGAAAGACAATTCCGTTTGAGAATCTGACAGAGCACACATCCTCAATGCCTATTGCCCTTGATACCCTCCAACAGATTTTGCGTGACTTTACAGTTGTAGATGATAGACATTATGGGTCTCCTACCTTGGTGCTGGTACAAATATATTGTTTCTGCATTGGAATTTGCAATTGGCAGCAGGTGAGGACTTCTGTAAAGAGCATGCCCACTCTAGGCCCCATGTAGTTGGATTTTTTAGTAAACCATGGAAGCATGTAGCCATTTTATCATTTTGTGATACTGATATATTTTCATTTAAGTTCGATCTTGATGGATCAATGTTATACATTTCCAGCATGCTTTACACAACCCCAACCAGTTGCATCGCATATAATGTTAATAATACATATTCCCATCACATTGGAAGCTTGGTCACCCACGAACATCAATAAAATTTCAATTTCAACAGTATAAATCACTGAACTATATCCTATGCTGGGTTTATCTTAAGGTTTACCTTCCAGCACCCAGATAAGACGACAATGCAGTTGAAAGCTACAAGGACATACTATTTCCAGAGATGTTTCCAAGTCATCATGGAATTTATAACAGGTACTACTGTTCCAATTTTAAAGATATTGACCTGGGTACATCTACAAATAATAGTTCAAAAGTGCTCCCAATTTCCAGGGCAACCTCTAAAGTGATAATTTGGTGCCTAGAAATGTAAAACCAATGAAGTTTAGAAAATACAGATATATATAAGAACATCAGCTCATCTTTTGCACCATCCGCAAATCTATGTGCATCCAAGGTTTGATGAATATATCTAATATGATCATCAATAGATGGGATTTAAATAGTTTAGAGATGCTATATGAGTGTGTTAAGTTGTTAACCTGTCTTCTTAGTTTCAAAATACAATTATCTTATCACCTTGAATCAAGCCCTTGCAATCATGGCAGTAAAACCATAACATCACATGACAAAATTGTGCCACCATTCTTGTAGGTCTGCAAACATTCCTCCAAGTGGGTCATGCATCCAAACTTACTTATTAGTTATTACAAGTATCTAAGCAATGTATATTAACTTGTTCAGTGCTACCTTACAAGATCATCTTCAGATGACAAGCTCTCCCCTAGTTTAAAAAAAAAAGCATCTCTCATAGTACAATGAAATTATATATCACAAGATCTCCTCGATATCCATGTGTATTTAGAAAGAAACAGTGCATCTCTCATAGTACAATGAAATTATATATCAATTTTGAAAGTCCACAAAGATATTTCAAAAAAAAACATGTTGGTTGCTCCACAGTTATTAGCAGAAGCTAGGATGCATCTTACAAACTCATCACCTCAAATGATCTCCAGAGTGAAAAAGATCTTTCATTTCTGCTTCAGGAGCATCCCAGTTAATGTATCACCAAAGCCAGAAATATCTCAAAAATAGTGCCCTTCAGTTAATCAGAATTATCAACCTGAGGTCGTAAATGGCCATGGGCAAGCCCCCCATGTTTTGGTAAATTACCAAATTACTATATTCACCCACACTTTTTGGCAAATTACTATGTCTACACCCATAATTGTTTTTAACTATGCAAATTTTCCAACCTGATCAATCACAACTTTCACAAAAGAAAATCCACACATAGTTATGATCCACTTCACTATGTCTACACCCATAATTGTTTTTAACTATGCAAATTTTCCAACCTGATCAATCACAACTTTCACAAAAGAAAATCCACACATAGTTATGATCCACTTCACTATGTCTACACCCATAATTGTTTTTAACTATGCAAATTTTCCAACCTGATCAATCACAACTTTCACAAAAGAAAATCCACACATAGTTATGATCCACTTACAACTACTGGAGTATCCAAAATTTATGCCACAGAAATCTCAAGAAATATCAAAGCAGCAACATAGAAAAAGAAGGAAGACAAGTGTAGATCCTAGAGCTTGGCGTATATTTATCTTAGGGTATCACATCCTTGTTTTCATCTAATACAACATTTTAAACGTTTTACAAATTTATGAAATAGGTTTCAATTCATAAAATACGAAATTCAACAAGACCATGATGCAAAGGAGAACCTTTACAGTGCCGATGGTGATCACTGCTGGATTAGAAATTTAGAAGGCAATGAATGGTCCAGTACTTATTTTAAAAGAGATTTTCTGTTCTGTGCTATAGTAGCTCCTTTACCCATGTGATTCTCAATAAGGAACTATATATTAAGAAAGGATTTGTATGCAGTTAATCAATTTTAAGCACATAAATTTATTGTTACTTTGAAGTTGGCACTTTCTTCTGCTACTAGAGCTTCTATACGAAAAACAGTGGAGCAGCCATAGATGATGGAACAAAGGGCTAGAGTTATCATCTCAAGTGTCCAGAGCCATTGCCCCCGGGGATAATATAATTATAATATTTTCATTTTTAAATATCATAAAATTTAAAATGCAGTAGAGAAATTTGAATTTCAAATATTAAAAAAGACTGCTATCACAAATGGATTTGGCTATGGATAAATTTCTTGAACATTTTCATTTTTGTAATCTTCCAATTTACACTTTAGTCTCAAAGGGTAACAGATGCACTTGATTGCTCATAAGCATAACCCTAGATTACCAATACCCAGATTGAAAGAAAACAAATGAAAAGCATACCGTGAACTTGGGAAGGCGAATTTTATAAACGTAAACCAGCTCCATCATGAAATCAAACAAATTAGAGAAAGGATTGTCCAACACCATCCCAACAATTGATGGATCCTCTGCTCCATAGAGAAGGCTACAACAGAACAAGACTTTAGACACTGAATGCAATCCATATAACTTGCTTTCCCTTAATTTCTGAAGTAGAAAAATGTATATGGTTATGTATGTGCATTGTATATGTGTTTATATTATCTACGATATGTAATCTATAATCTATAAATCATAATGTATATTGATGACCAAGTGTTAAGACTACCAAATTCAGAATATGGACATTGAATTGTTGATAACTAATCATTTTGTTTTGAGTAGTGTTAGTTGAATAGACCGCTAAAATCTCTTTGTTCCCAAAAACCATAATTTTACAGTAACATCTCTTCCATATGAGAACTTGTCTAATGTTCGATCAACATAGAAGTTTAATGAAGGACATCTTCTACTAACACAATATCAGGAGAGCATAGAAAGACATAGACTACACTAAATGTTAATATAACAACTTCTATGGATCCTGATGATGAGCAGAGGTTCCACTCGAAATATGTCATCAGCTCCAACTTTCAACACAGTGAATCCAGAAGGATTATTTCAATGTTATCCACTATGGAAACATCCAATCTCAGAAACTTCAGTCTTCTGTGTAAACTGTTTGATATTCCTATTTATCCACAAATACTACAAATCTCACAAAATATGAGAAGGAGAGAGAAAACATGGTAGATAACCAATGTACATGAAGCACCACAATTAACCTACAACAGAAATGTAAGAGAGAATACCCACATGGTGTCCTGTTTAAGATCTTCGGTGACCTGGTTCAAAAAGTCCAATGAAAACATGTGCAAGCATACCTGTCATGTTAAGAAGGGCCAATTAAGCCAGAAGTTATGCACAACCATCAAGATAAAAAATTAACAAGAAATTTACTATTCACTAGTAATACACAAAGGCAAAATTATAACAACAAAGTATTCTCACATACATATAACCCAAAAACAATTTTACCAGTAACAAGAGTCGTAAATATGTATAGTCTCATTGAGAGACCTCATGTCAACTTAGGAATGGTACTTACATAACATAAAATAAACCATAAAATATGTTTCTTATCATTTACAAGATATATCCCATTATAATAAAGGGCAGATGAGCACACACAAATAGCGATACTAAGTGAAGTCACTTACACTATGTCAGACATCGTAATTACACACAAATAGCGATACTAAGTGAAGTCTCTTTCCAGGTAACCCCAAAGAAATGCTATGCCCATCCAAATTCCCAACAGTTTGTTTATAATCCTTAACCACAACAGATCTTCATATATTTCTATAAAGGCAGCATTTCTAAGTGACAAGCAAACAATCTACAAATGGAAAAGGTTTAAGAACAGAAAGAATTGTAAAGAGAAAAACATTAGCATTCACTACAACTATTTCACCATGTTAACATATGGCTAGTAGCCTAAAGTTCAAACTTAGAAGTACTTAACAATGTTAACTTATGGCTTTTCAAAATTTTGCAGATCCATCACCAGATACGTATCCTGATAACTTAGGTTTTACTTGGTTTTAGGGGTAACCTACTTTCCATATCCTAAGTTGATAAGCCCTCATGAGTGTTCTTAAACCGGATGCAAAAATTACACTCTAGCAGAAGAATTCAGAAATCCTATTCTCTATCCCCTTCAAGGATTAAATAAAATCTCTCTTCTAGTAAGAAAAACAGAAAAATAAAATAAAATCGGACAACGCTTTTGAATGCGAAGCTTCTTTCCATATCTATATCCACAAATGAAGATATAACTTCACAAATTAGTATTGCCAAGTTGAGAATAGTTAACAAACAGGCAGGTATGAGACTACTAAAAGTTACTGAAGTTAAGGATCTGGTCAGATGGAAGAAGAGGAGAATGAACTCTGCTTTTGAAAACTAGGGAATAGAATAGAACAAAATAACTTTTTAAATGGAAACAGGCCAAAATAATATAAAGGAAAAGACAAACTTACACTTTCACAAATAGTTGTCCTCTCCTATCCTGTTTAAATTCAGCTTACTAGAATTCTAGTGGAGCAAAAGGCAAATGAAGAGTTAGAGGAAGATAGGAAAAACAGGATTTCAGAGTAGAGAATATACTTGGTGTCTTAAACAGCAAGGTCTAGACTCTACTATATTGGAAACAATTGTATTTGTGGATTTGGGAGGATCGGATTAGAAGAAAACAAAACAATGATAAGAAAAAGGTGAGATAGGAATATTAAAACTATAATGAGATTTGATCCCTATATTGCAAAGTCACGGGTTCAATTTTCAAAATATGGTGACTCCGAGAAGGCTAAAGAGACTGACACAAGTTACAACCTTCCACACAGATCAATCCCAGTGAAGAAGAAAATCTGAGAGGTTACTGTATGAAACATATTCAGAAAAGAACTAAGATAGTACTGACAGGAAAGAAATGAACAAACACAAAAGAACATAGGAAGAAAATTCAGAGCTAACATCGTGAATTTCTCATTGGCCTGAATTATTTTTTCCCCACTTAGAAGCATTCTAGGCTAATTGCATCTCTGATTAATATTTTTAAGCTGTAGCAGGAAGCATACTCAGCTAATTCAATCTCTTGAACAGAAAGTCATTATTAAGGACAGACACTAAATTAGCTGCTGCACGAGAAGAAGAAAATTCAAAAAATACAAATATCACAATTTAGTTTATACCTTTTAGAAGCTTCTATGCCATTCACTGGGAAACATAATGCACAGCAAGTCTTTCAAGCACCCGTCTTGTTGTAAGCATAGCAGTCTGGAAAACCACAAAATAACACAGTTAAAACAAAAATTCCATTTAAAACGTCCATGGCATCTGGTGTGGCTTTGGCACACACACAATTCATGAACAGTCGCAACTGGAGAATTACTCACACAATACAGATATTCCAGTCATTAAATCAAAATCACAGTGCTCTGTTTTCGAAAATCCATCCCGTTAGCCATATATTGAGATACCTTTCTAATTCTAAATTTGTAGCCAATTTTGGGTGTATTTCATACACTTCTACCAATTTGCACTTGTAATAAGGAGATGGAACCCTAAATTTTTGTCTGGCATATTTCATTATTCCAAAATTGAGGGTCTTTTTTTTGGGCATATCACCTTTCTAAAGCTAAAAGTTCCACAACCCCGTTGATAGATAATGCATTGTCATAGTTCCAATAGACTATAGAAACCTGCTTTGACATCCTATTATCATATCTTTCTCTCTTCGAAAAAAGACCAAATGTAGTATGAGAACCAACAAGTTGAGAGAAATGGATGCACTCTCCTCTACACTTCTCCACAGCTAGGTTTTTGCCCTAGCCGCTACAGAACTGTCTCCACTTCCCCCCTACAAGTTCACACCATGTCATCCATGGAGTCAAACTCCCTCAAGCCTAGATTGCCTAGCCAAGGATTGATACCTTTGAACCTAAATTAAGTTGCTTCTTTCCCATTCACCACCAGTCCTTCAGTCATTGTAAAGGGAAAATTGTCATTTAAGAATGTTGTTTCATCTTCAGACTTAGATAGCTTTGCTCGGTGCTCTATTTCTGTGGAAAAGGATGCCACAAATCCCACACAAACTGATTCCTATCATAAGCATGGACTTGTTTGCCGATTTCTAACTGATGGCATACAGTGATAGATCTGCACAGCTGGGCTTATTAAAGATGGAATCCCCTTCTATCAGAGGAGGGATTATTTCTACCGTATGTCCACCATATTTCTCCATTGATGAGTTTGATGCAGCAACTGATAGGGATCAGCTACTCTCTGAATGAAGCCCCAGTAACCTACCTTTAACACTTCAGTGAATTGTTTAACCTCAGTTCCACTGTGTAAGGAAACCCTAACCTTTCCCTACAATTATGGCCTCTTGAGACATTGGAGGAGATTGAAAATGGCATAGGCAAAGTTCGTTATTGCAGACCTGAAACAACAGAAAGACGATGGACACCCTCTACAAGGATTTGTGTTGAAATGGATCTTTCCAAAAGCCTTCCTGAAGTGATATGTGGAAATTTGAAACAGAATCTTGACTATGAGCACGTTACCTTATGTTTCCAATCTCGTTTTGTTGTTGAGCACACAATCACTTCTTTCCCTAATCACAAACCTGTTCATGACCTGGGGAAGCGAAGCAAGGTAGACCCCATGCCAAAAGGAAATCCAATCAGAAGCCTACATGGTGGAACAGTGCCAATGCAAACCACCAACTAATAGAAATGGAGAATGAAGTAGAAAAGGCCTGCCCATTACTCCACCAAAAGGTAGCCACTCCAGAAACCGTGCTCAAAGTTGCATCGATCCATACCAATTCTAAAGCAACCCCCTCTCAGAAAGAATCTAGCAGCCAAGGGGAGGAGAGACCTATGGAGAAAGTAGAACCTGATACTTAGGACAAATTACTCAATACTCCAATGGAGAAACTGAATATCATTCCAAGAAACGCAGCTAACCCTTGGAGAAAGGACCCAAGTTCCAACTAAGTGGCAAGAAATCCAAAATGCACAATAAACGATGGCACTGTCATTCAGTACTCGACTCGATCTCAAAAAGGAATTTACCAAAATGTACTGTCAAAGTCTACATCCTGCAACCTAGTTACAACTGTAAATATGATAATGACTGTCGATACTATAATAATGACTATCAATACTATAAGGTATTTTAGTTTTTGCATGCATTTTCATCATATGGCTAATGTAAGAGTCGCTTAAGCAATGGTTCCTAGCGACGCTTAAGGGAAAGGTGAAAGGCAAAGACGGTTATGAAAATAGTCATCGCTTAACCGACGTTTGTGGCCACATTTACAAAAAAAAAATGTATCCTTGTGATTTTTGGTAAGTTTAAAAAGAGAAATCCACGCGTCGTCAAATTTTTCCGTCGGATTTTGGATCGAAATGTAGTAGTGCTACTTTGACGGAAACCTATGAAGAGGCGGAAATAGTGGAAGCTGAAAGAGAAAGTATCGAATATTATCCTGACCATTCAGGAGAGAAAGGTGGGGGAAGGAAAGCCTTATTGTTTACTAAGCCTAAGGAAGAGAAATCACCAGATTATGAAAGTATGGACAAAATGATGCAGAAGCTATCTAATAAAATCATAGACTTGGAGAAAGAAAAGGATGCAAAAAAGTTCTATAAGCCCTATTATAAGAAAAGAGAGGATAGCAATTAGTCTCAACCTCCTCCACACAATTCTGCATCTATGAATTTAATAGAGGTAGGCATGGAGAATTTTTGCACTTTTCACCAACAACCACACTCTGAAAAGAATTGTCCTCAATGGATAAACTCGGTGACGTTGGTCATGAATCAACTGTTGGATTCTAGATTAACAGAAGAGGGAGATGAAGAAAGAAAAGAGAATACTACTTCAACGAAAGAACAAAAAGAGGAAACCATGGTTTTGTGGGATTCTGTTTCGTTATTTGATGCTGAAGAGGAAAAGAACCAGGGGTACAAGGACGTCATGGAAACCAACGTAGCAACAAGAAGCCAAGGGTCAGTTAAAGAAGACAGTCTCATACTCCCAAAGATTAAGAGGCTTCAGCAAAATGTTAAGAAATTTCAAAATAAATCCTTAGTTGATAAAAATCCAGAATTCACTATTACCAGCCAAGATCCTAAGCAGAATAATACGTTGGCCAAGCCAAATGAAGAAAAGATGAATGCTGATAAACCTCGTCCCATTGAACAACAGATGGATTATGACATCGTGGAGGATTTAAAGAAGGTAAAAGAAAATGTTTCACTATTCGAAATGTGTAAAGTGCCGTAGCAGAAAGAAATACTATTGAAAGCACTTGAAGCATCGGATGAGAGGCTGCCCATTGACAATCGGCCTACAAAAGAAGAAGAAATCGGAGAAACCAGCAGTGGAGGTAAGTCTAAGAGAAAACATCCACCTTTCCTCTTCACGTTTGAAATTTTTAATCACAACGTACATAATTGCCTGGTAGACTCAGGGGCATCGGTAAATGTCATGCCAATATCAGTTTGTAAAAGGATAAATGGGCAGCCTAAGCCATCCACTTGGAGAGTTGTCCAGTTGGACAGGACGGATGTAAAGGTAATGGGTGAGATGGAGGATGTCCTGATCCGCCTGTCATCAAATGATAAAGTGTGCCAAGTCATTAATATCATGGTGGCAGATATACCAGCCGCTTACAGTATTGTTTTGAGTAGAGATTGGTCAACAAAACTGAATGGATATTTTGCCTCTGATTGGTCACATCTGTGGTTGCCGTATAAAGGAAGTCCGAACCAAATTAAGATTTTAAGGGAGCCTCACATGAAATATAACGTTACTCGACTTGAGGAGAAGAATGAACCAGTGGATTCTGTATTGGGAAACTATTTTATTGAGTTGGAACTAGGAAATTACCAAGTAGAAGAAGCCAACAACACATCAGACACTCATCCTGATCTCCTTCAATTCTCACAGGCTAATGAGATTGACTGTAACATAGTAGACTTAGCAGTAGGAATAGATTCGCATTCAGTAGTTAGTGATTTTTGGACTTTGTTTTTTGATGGCTCTAAGACAATAGAAGGGTCAGGGGCTGGCTTGTCCTGATCAACCCCCAGAATAATAAACATTTTCTCTCATGTAGATTAGAGTTTGAGTGTACTAATAATACAGTTGAGTTTGAAGCGCTGGTGCAGGGCTTGAGGAAAGCGATTGAATTAAAGGTAAGTAATCTAGAAGTTTTTGGAGACTTTGAAATTATTGTGAAACAAATCCGGAATCAAATACATTGTGTTTCCCCTCACTTGAAGGCTTACCAAAATGAGGTATGGGACCTGCTTAAATGTTTTGATGCATTCAATATTATCTCAATTCCAAGACTTAAAAATGCAGCAGCTGACCTGTTGGCCACATCAGCTACTAGGCTGGTACCTACTAATAATCGATGCTCTGTTGAATTAATTTTCAGGACCTCAGTACCTGATATGATTACCAACTTACGAGTGTTCGATGATGACTAGCAGATTATAGAATGCTTAACGAATGACGAGGTATTTAAAGGAGCAATTATAGACGATGAAGAACATCGAGCCAAGCTGAAGTATGATAATTTCATCCCGAAGGGAGTTAGAACGTTAGAAATAATGTTCAATTTAAATGAAAAGTTTAGAAGACCAGCCAACGTGAAGACCCGCAGCTCCTCTCTATAGCTCGAGCTAATAAATTTAGGGACTGAGATGAATCCTAATTTTGTGAATCTCGACAAATGTTGTTCTCCAGTAGAAAGAGACAAGTTCGTCAGTCTGTTTAAACAATACAAAGATTTTTTCACCTGGACATATGAATATTTGAAAACATATGACACCAGCATCATCAAGCATGTTGTCCCCATCAAAGCCGACGTCAAGCCGTATCAGTAACCTTTAAGAAAAATGCATCCAAAATTGGAGCCGTTAATTCAGAGTGAAGTGAAGAAGTTGTTGGATGGTAGAATCTTTCTTAAGGTTAGACACTCTGAGTGGGTATCAAATCTGGTACCAGTGAGGAAAAAATATGGATAAATCAGACTATGCGTGGATTTCAGAAATTTAAACCATGCTTCAGATAAAGATAACTATACCATGCCACCTATGGAGCAATTGCTGCAAATGGTCTCAGGTTCTGAATTGTTTTCGTTATTAGATGGTTTCTCTGGCTACAATCAAGTATTAGTAGCCAAAGAAGACATATTGAAGACAACGTTTAGGAGCAAATGGGGAACCTTTGCCTACAGAAGGATGCCCTTTGGGATTATAAATGCTGGAGAAATGTTTCAGAGGGCTATGGACATAGCTTTCCACGGATTGATTGGCCATAGTGCTGTAGTGTACCTTGATGATATTACGATATTCTCAAAGAAGAGAGAAGAGCACACTTTTCATTTAAGGCAGATTTTTTAACGCTGTCGAAAATATGGCATCTCGCTCAATCCAAAAAAGTGTGTGTTCGCTGTCATTGAGGGAAAATTGCTGGGTCATATAGTTTCAAAGAAAGGAATCTCTATAGATCCAGAAAGAATTAAGGCCATCGAACAAATCCCTTTGCCCCATAATAAAAAAGGGATGAAATCATTTATGGGAACTATAAACTTCATGCGAAGATTTGTGCCTGATTTTTCTCAGATTGTCAAGCCACTGCAGCAGATGGTGAAGCAAAATGCACAATTCAAATGGATTGAGATTGAGAAGAATGCATTCAGTAAAATTAAAACTGTTGTTGCACATGCACCCTCCCTAAAAATCCCATATTTTGATAAAGACTTTATTCTATATACCTTTGCATCTGATGATTCGCTAGCAGCTGTGCTTACACAAAAAGAAGATGGGGGGGATGAATTCCCAATATCTTTCATGAGCACTGGTCTACAAGGGGCCGAATTAAATTACCCATCCATTTATAAACAAGCTTACGTAGTATTTAAGGTAGTAAAGCAATTCAGGCCTTATATCTTAAAAAATCGAACCAAGGTGATCGTCCCCTACCCAGCTGTAAGGTCCCTTCTTGTACAGAAGGAGTTAGGAGAAAGAAGGGGCAACTGGATAACAACTCTTCAAGAGTATGACCTTGAATTCAAGACAACCTCTATAGTTAAAGGACAAGGGTTGTGCAAACTGATGACTGAAAATGGAAAAAATGAAGAACACACCCGGGAGGATGAAGCCAAATTACATGTAATGGAGGTATGTCCTTTGTTTACAGCCCCCAATTCTTGGTATAGAGACCTCATGCATTACCTACAGATAGGGTTGTTTCTAGAACATTGGAATTCTAAGCAAAGAAGAGCGCTGCATCTAAAATCAGCATCCTATCAAATTGTTGAAGGAATATTATTCAGGAAAAACTATGACGGAGTTCTCTTGAGATGCTTAGAGAAAGAAGATGCAAAGAAATTAATGACAAATTTGCATGATAGGCCTGCTGGGGGACATTATTTAGGAGATACTACAGCTCACAAAATCCTCAGAGCTGGTTACTATTGGCCTACGCTCTTCAAAGATGCACACGCACATGTCAGGAAGTGTGATATTTGCCAAAGGTGTAGTGGAAGACAACCCAAAGCAGGAGCACCCCTAAAGCCGGTGATGATCACGAAGCCATTCGAGCAATGGGGGTTGGATATCATTGGAGAAATAAAACCAAATTTCTCCCTACAACACAAGTACATTCTAACCGCAACATATTATTTCACTTGCTGGGTTGAAGCTATCTTGTTGTGCAAGATAAATGAAGACTCGGTCATCAGCTTCCTACAAGATCATATCATGACCAGGTTTGGAGTTCCAATTTCGTTAGTCTTTGATAATGCTAAGTACTTTTCATCAATTAAATTAACTACTTTTGCTCATGATAAAGGGATAAAATTGCATTATTCTACTAATTACTACCCACAAGGAAATGGCCTGGCTGAATCCTCTAACAAAAATCTAATTAGAATTTTAAAGAAGACTATAATAGAAAACCAGAGGAGTTGGCACTCAGCGCTACCAAATGCCCTTTGGGATGATAGAGTCACACCCAAGTCTGCTATAGGAGTGTCACCATTACCCTTGTCTACGATAAAGAAGCCATTCTTCCTCCCAATATCATGCTACCTTCTTCCCTAATAGCTCAAGAGTCTAGAGGGTTGGATGATGAAGTTTTGCAAATAAGGATAAATAATCTCCTGAAAGCAGAAGAGGCTAGATCTAAATCCAAAGAGTGCTTTAAGCAAAAAAAGGAGGTAATAAAGAGATGTTTTGACAAACATAAGGCAGGAACAAAAGAGTTTGAAGTGGAAGATCTGGTTCTCAAGTGGGATCACCCCCACGATGAGAAAGGAAAGCATACTAAATTCCAGCAGTTGTGGGTAGGCCCTTTTCAGATTGCGGCAAAGCTTGGCCCTTCTACTTATAAGTTGCAAGATCTACAGGGGTGGGAAGAGAACTTACCAGTAAATGGTTTGGTTCTCAAGCCTTATTTTAAGTTTGTCTGAGTTCTTCTGTCATGTATATAAATAATCTGTTTTGGATATCTTTTTGAGTCTTTGAGTCATGAAGTCTAGTTTTGTTTTACTTTAGATTTTTTGTTTGATTTTAAATAAAAGAAGCAAGATTTGGTTGCATGGAGAGCATTAGAATTATGGACCAACTAAAATCCTTGATTATAAGACTATGTAGTATGGTTTTATCTGATAGAGTTTCTTCTAGTTTAGCAGTTTTCCTAAATGGCTGTGAAAGCATTGAAATCTTGCTTAATACCTGTAAAGTAACTCAAGATTAAAAGGTTTGGAATACTATTTCAAGGCTCCATCCATCTCACACTTAAAAAATGTCCTAGGGGGGTGACAGCAAAAGACCCATGGAAAGGAAGCAGGGTAAACAGTCTATTATATATAAATGATCCCATGCCAAGAATTGAAAGCCAAAAGGCTAAGAAGAGTCAAAACTCCTAAGGAATAAATGTATATCAAAACAAAGTACTAAATCATATGAGTATAAAATTGCCAAAAGTTCCTCTCCATCCATGAGCTGAAAACTAAATGCATCTCTCACACAAAAGGACACTATGGATAGAGGAGCCTGAATAAAAATTCAGAAAGAAAGGCATGAGGAAGACTCAAAGGACAAAAGTCCAAAAAAGTGCAAAATGGCATGGGAATGAGGAACAAATGAATATTTCTATTTACCAGATGTTATGATCCTGTGGTATCCAAGCTGGAAGCTACCCAAAGACAGAGGTAAAAAATGAAACTCATACTTCTGGCCTCGAAAGAGTTATCTTGACTTTGAAACCTTGGTTTCCATTTTCCTGAATAGGACTACCCTCAATGATTCAAAGTTCATGGATCTGCCATTTGGGAAATCCATACATCTAGAAGAATTCAACATGTTGATTTTATTGTTAAACAGTCTGTTACTTAAGGAAGTAGTTGTCCAGAGATCTAGGTTCACCAGGTAGCTTCCAATTGTTGCAGCTGCAACCGTTCTCCCCAAATTTCTTAAATTTTGGGCCCCTCCTCATTGTTTAGCGTTGTTTTTTAATCGTTGAATCCTTGAACCTTTTGTCATGCTTTATTTTTGGATTATTTTCAAGGGTTGACCCTCGGCCTATTTTCAAAGTTGCTCGGGTTTGGAGTTGTTGTTTTAACCCCTGTTGAATTTCAGAGTTAGCGTTTTTATGCTGTGATCGGAGCATCTTTTATTTTGATTGGAAGCTGTAGCCGTTTCGTTTCCGCCGTTGCGGCTCCCAAAGCCACTAAGCGCCCGAAGTCCAAAATGCTCCACCAGCCAATACGTCAGTCTTTTAGTCGCTTTCCCGTAGTCATTTCTTTTCCACAGTTGCGGCTCTCAAAGTAGTTAAGCCTCCGAAGTATAAAGCACTCCGCCCTCCGATATGCGTCGCGTGGCTATAACCTTACTTCTTCCGTCGTTGCGGCTCTCAAAGTAGTTAAGCCTCCGAAGTATAAAGCACTCCGCCCTACGATATGCGTCACGTGGCTATGACCTTACTTCTTCCACCGTTGCGGCTCCCAAAGTAGTTAAGCCTCTGAAGTGTAAATCCTTTCGATTTCCAATTGAGATTTTTCCCGCCCGTGGGTAGCGTGTCCTTAACCTCTCCTTTTCCGCCGTTGCGGCTAAGAAAGCCTTCTCGCGTCTGATGTCGATATCCTTCTGGTTTACAATTTAGAACTTTCCCGCTCGAGGTTGAGTCAAAAATATTTCGTTTATTAAAATTCTCAGATCAAGGGATGTACCTGGCCATTTTCTTATGGATTAACCATTTCAGGTGGTTTAAGTTAACATTTAAAATGCCATTTCAACGAATGATGCACAGTAATTGATTGCAGGGGTGACCGCGGCATGAAGGTGTAGCTTGATAGTTTTGTAAAAATCAAATCGAAACCAACAGGGTTGCAAGGGAGACAAGCGAAGGAAAAGACAAAATCGAAAGCAACAAAAGCCCAGATCTGAAAGGTCCAACAGTTACTCAGTTGATCATAAGCATACGAAGAAAAGATGAAAGGAGGGATATGAAACGCTCGAAGAACCGAAGAGTCACATGTTTGGGGGGAGCCCAAACGATCTACTGTTTGATTTTAAATACTGGAAAGTTAGAATTTATGAGGGTATTTTTCCCTGGAAAAACTTGTAACTTAAGGCTTGTAAGAGGAACTATTTCGTTTTACAATCAGAAACTGCAAATTTGGCATGTTGGAGGAAGTGTTGTGTGGAAAATGTCAATGTGTTGAAATGAGCAATGTTGAATGTGAACTATTTCGTTTTCAACTGTGTCTCATTAGCTATAAGAGTGTTCTAATTTCTTGAACCTATGCTCTTTCCTGAATGTTCTTCAGTACCTTTATGATGTATTTTTCCACTACGAGTAATGGAATTTTTAACTGTTGATGAGATATCTTATCATATATGCTTTTATTCGTGTTTATATGTTTGGTTATAAGAACAGCTATCTGTGATTTTCCATAACACATGAACAGGGGTGCATTACTCATGAATGAATACCCAGCTCTCTAGAGATAGTTTAGTTAGTATTTATTTTCCCTGCATGATTTGGATGCTTGTGAGTTCTAAGACGAGAGGTAAGAACCTGCGCATCACATTGTGACTACTCTTTGCATCTTCATCACCCTGCATTGTTAATTAGGCACGTGCATATCATACTTGAAGTTCAAAAATAAAAAAATACATGGTGGACTGGGCCGCAACCGGTAAAACCTTTGTTTTGTTACTTTGACCTACGGTAGCCGGACCGCAAACCGGATGGATTCCCTATACCAAACAATCACAGGCTAGTTGGGAACGTTGATTGGGGAGAATCACTTGCTGTTGTTTCCTGTGAATTTCCAGGCCTCAACACCTTGACTAGGTACAACTCTGGTGTCAGATAATGTAGGTCATGCCGGGGGTTTCCCGCCAGCACTAGAAGGTACAGACAAAATGAGATTTGAAGGTTGAGCCCCAGGTGTAGAAGACATGGGTGGATTAGGAATAGACATAATATAGGAGGTGGTGGAGGTGTTATTTTGACCTGGATTGTGGGGCATTATTGAATGATCTATAATCGGTTCAATGGGTCTCATAGAATCAGCCAGTGAATGATATCCCATAGGAACAGATGTGGAACGTGTTGGTGTCGGGCCTAATAGGTCATCTATCTTCTTTTCAATCTCCTGTGCGCAGAGAATGGAAGAAGGGTATTGCCTACATTCTTCTTCATCTTCAAAAGAGTTTAAGTGGGTTCCAAATGAGGCAATGGTCTGTCCTACAGGGGTATCCCAAAATGGAGCATTAGGGCCAAAATACAGATGGGTAGTATCATCAACATGATCTTCCGTGGGAGAATGGAACAAGGTATTTCCCCGAGAAGGCTGTTGGACTAAGGGAGGTGAGTGTGAAGAATATGGTCCTCCACTTTTTGCAACCACATTATCTCCCACTTGGGAGGTGGTAGCAGCTCCTTGGTAAATAGCTTCCATTGGATTTTCTCCCGAACCAGGAATAAAATAGGGTGGAAAGCCCTGTACTCTTCTGGAATGTCTTAAATAAGCTAGTTTGTATAGTTTCTATCTAACCTAGGGTTTGAAAACCTAGAAAACACACCAAAAAAAATTTCCCTACACAAGCTATAGGTCAAAAAAAGCACACAAAAATGATAGGAGGAGTTCAAAAATTCAGGTCTCTCACCAGCATTGTCAAGAAGGTTCCACTCACTATATACCTAGAGGGTACATGCGTAGTAATCTCCCTGAATGCTTTTTTTAGTGTATGGCTCCAAGAAAGATGGCCAAAGGGCTTTTCTCAGATGGATAGGGTATCCTAGTGGGGTCTCCTGATATACTCAAGGTATGTGGGAGCTTGAATCAGTAGTAGTACTATCTAATGCATAACCATACACAAGGGGCCTTTCGATATACAATTGAGTACATGAAGCACCTTTCTATATACCTCAAGGGTACGTGAAAGGCCGTTTGATATACCTACGGTACGTGCAAGAACCGCACGAGTCCCGAAATGTAATGCAGATAAATAACGATAGCTCCTATGCTTAACGACGCCCAGACACATCTCTAACCTATCACTTCAATTGTTATGTAAATTTTAACCTATAACTACCGTTGATTTTAAAGTGGACATTTAGGTGAATACATGATTTTTTGATAGAAAAGTAAAACCATGCAGTATGCTTATGCAAAAATATTTCACTTACCATTCAGTATGCCTACTTATGGGAGGGAAAGAGAGTATTTTCTTTCATTTCAAAACCAAAAATACTTCCAATCAATAGTATTGAACACAAAATCGAAGACAAGAAACACTTTCCAAAATGATTTCTCTTTTCTGAAAGCAATAAAAAAGGGGGAGATTATCTTTTCCTAAAAGAAAAAGAAGTAGCACACTACATGGACATGAGCTTGTATTTATAAGGCTAAATGGATAGGGATGTTTGAGAGATTAGTGGATGAGGCGGTCTGTAAGATCCTAGGATGAGGGATCTCGAGCTCAACTGACCCACAATGATAGGGATAAGGGAGGACATGAGGCTCATCATCTAGAATACTTGAGAATCTTCTCTTTTTCCTATTTTACCCAGGGTACCTCTTTTCTCCTTTAATGACAGAGCGGTTCAAGTAAGAAACACTTATGGACTAAGGGACATAAGCGGTGGCACCGCTTGTGGATAACAAGGGATAGGTAGTGCGAGCAAGTTACATCTCTTAGAAAAGGGGGAAGGCACGGTGCTGAGAATTTTTGTGAAAGATTGACAAAATGGTATGAGTTTCCACTCAAAGTGTTGGGATTAAGAGCAAATATGTATGTCAAAGGTCTTATCTCATGATGGTGACAGGATTTTGGTATAACAAATGAGCCAAGTTTTATAGGCCTTGGGAGGATATGGATGGTTGAGAAAATGGTGGGTGAGGTGGAAGGGATATCCCAAAAGGATGAATCTCGATTCCAAGTGGTCCTCAGGAGTAGGGATGAGGGTTCCACAAAGCCTTCCTTTGAGAAGCTTCATGGAATCTTATTATTTCACTTTTTACCTCGGGTACCACTTTTCTTCCACTATGACAGAGCAGTGGCAAGGTAGAACCGCTCTTTGGACAAGAGGAATAAGTGGTGGCACTGCTTAGTATCAATAGACAGTAGGAGTTATTGAAGAAGGTAATGCCTCTTTCCTTAAGGGAAAAGGTGGTGTTGGACTTTTATATGTAAAACTGAAGTCTAGGCCATTATTTCATTTCACAATTTCAGATTTCAGGGCAATTGCTGATGTTTGGGACCTCAACACATGGTGATGATGAGATTTATGTGTAACAGATTCCCCCCCAAAGAATGAGGCTAGAGGGATATGATATGTGAGAGATTTGAAAGAGAAAGTTATCACTTTGAGGCAATAAATTGCTTGATCAAAGATCATCATCAACCATGCATATGCAATACATCAATACTTTTGACTCATGACAAAATTTCTCCTCATCATGGCTGCAGACCAATGCAAGGCAGATCCATGAGAGAGACGAACCAACATGGCTATTAGAATACAACGTAGATCCATGTGATAGAGGACTCAAATGTGGACATAGATACCAGACACACACTATGGATCTATGTCAAATGGACACAAATTTGAGCACAACCATGACCATACAAATGTGGATCCATGCTAGGACTCATACAATATACTACATCGCAACCTGGGGAAAGAAATGAGTGCTTCTAACAGATACCTAGGGTCTTCATCCTGTCTTCCACAAAGTACAATTCTATCCATGTGATTACAATGTTCTAACATCAAACATGGTGGAAACCACTTGATTACCATTCAATGACGAGAATCATTAACAAGTGCAAGGGAGATAAACATTAATTTCAATAATTCCCAAGGTAACCTAGTACAATCTCCTGAGTGTGAATAGATGATCTAATATCGAACAGTTAGTTGAATCTATCGATCAAAGGTCAATGATGTGAACCTATGTCAAGAGCGAGAGAATCTCTCATTAAGGAATACATACCTCAAGGTACTAAACTTGTTTCTAAGACTAATTCCTGGATGATGAGTTGATGTCGACAGGAATAGTCTCGTCGAAGGAGGGGCATGATGAATCCCACATCGATGACACAAAAATTGGAACAATGTTCTGGAATGTTGTGGATGATGTAACCATAGGAATGACTTAAAAAGGTACTGACACAAAGGCTGTTTTGATTTACAGAGGTATACTTTCAACTTCCCTTTGAACATCAGGCGGCACGACTGAAGCCTTGGTAGCATTAACTAAACCAGGAGGATACCAAGACATAATGAAGTGGTGGAGAATGCATTCTTTGAAAGACTCAAAGGAGCGACATGACTCATGAAAGTGGATCGACTTGGAAATCAGTTGAATACCCAATTGACTGAATGAGATGCAGACAATTTCCATGTTCAATAGTGACTACTAACTGCCATTTTATTTGCAAAATGAATTAGTTCCCTTCTCTCAATTTCCCCATCATGATTGATGAGTACCTATTTTTGTTTTTATGACTTCAAATATGGTAACAAACACTCATTGTAGCTTATCCGAAGACAAGTCCATTCACATATATTTCATGAACCTGAGAAAGGATGGGTTCGTTCTCAAAAGAGGGTCTCTCAGTGTTTGGTTGAATGAGTCCATAGAAAGTTAAGTCAGCTTAGTTCATGTTTAGAGAGTCTAGATGGAAACAGAAGAAGACTCCAAAGGGTCCTTTTTCATATGATTTAGTCTCAAGGGCCCAAAAAAGAATAAAATAATACCCGAGAGAACTCTTCCAGTCATGATTGGCTGGAGTGCACCTTTTTTGTAACTAGTCAATCTGAACCGAAAAAGGGGTAAACTATCGTCGGAAAGATGAGTCTTCAAGTACTTTTATGATCATGAAGAAGACAACTTCGCTTGAAAATATTTTCACATTTAAAGAGTCTGAAAAGAGTTTAAAGAAGACTCCTTTAGGGTTTCTTTTCATGATGAACGGGTTTAAGGAGCCTGAAAAGAAGTGAAAAATGACTTGTAGCTTTGATACTAGGTTTAAAGAGCATGACCAAAGTATCGAAATGAATGCTCGATGACATTTTCTATTTTGTGGAAGTATGAAAAATCCAAAAACAAACTTACCCATAGACAATACTGTTCATTTCTGTCCTTGCAATTTTTTTTTAAAAGGCCATTAGTTCCACAAAAATATTTAAAAATGACTTTTATAAACTATAGAAAGGGCATTTTTTTATGAAAAATATTTAAAATAACATAATAACCCTAAAATATTTTATAAAATCCAAATTAAATAGTAAAAACCAATTCATTTACCATTTACCAAGTGTTGGAGAGCATTTGGGAGAAATTTGTGTGCATATTTCAGTTGGATATTGTGGAACTATTACCTGCCCATTTTCTGAGCCGTCAGTTTTAGGTAAGAGGTAGAAGCCTTCTCTTCACTTTTATGGTTTCCATTTTCTATTTCCATGCAATTTTATTGAGTTTTGGGGCTTTATGGCCAAGTATAGAAAAATGCATCCTGGGTAACGCTTATGGACTTTGCGGGAGGAGCGGTACTCAATGAGAACCACATTTTATAAGCTTGCATAGGTGATGGCACGACTTTGTCATAAGGGGAAAGGAGTGGTGCTGACTGTGGTGCCCAAAACATGGAATCCCTAGCCAAAATAGAAGCTTTTAATCATTTTTAAAGTTTGGATGTGTGTCTAAATGCTTCATTGATTGTTTTTAACCGGTTATTTTGATCAAAATGGTGACTTGGAAAGAGAGGCAACACGAAGATGATGATGCTCATGATGGGAGAGATGTGGCTTCCAAAGCTATTGTACAAGGATGTGGCCTCCTGAAATTATTCCACGCTCCCAGTATGGTATCACATGCACGATTACTGGAGTACATCTTGTGGATGTGGAATCTGGAACAACAACATTTTGAGGTGGGGGGCCACATTGTCACCATGGAGGTGGAGGAAATTTACTTTTTGACTGGAATATCCAGGATTGGAGTGCCTATCGCTATGAATGGCTCTCGGGGGGAGCTATTACCACTCAAGAACTTATTGTTCGTCATTGCTATCCAGGGACCAAGGTGTCAGGTAAGAAGATCCCAATAAAGGATGTTATGGAATTACCCCTTCGGACCATTTTTTGTGAGAAATGCATCTCAAAATAGATCTATGAGATTGAACAATTACACCATCAAAGTGTTTGACAAAACATGCAAGAGAAAACAAAGAGACAGAAAATAGCTGTAACAACACATGTGAAAGGTGCTAGTTTCTTATCATATTATTATCATACACATTTATAATACGATGGACAAATTCAAGTGGCTCTGGAAACCAATTGGATTTGTACATGTGTCAATGTGAGAAATAACCTCAATCCCCCCTGGGTTGACCAATGGAGACCCAAATCAGCCCACACAGACTTTAATTGATGTGTGAGTGTTGGTGAGGTGTGTTGGGTCATTAAAGACTCCAAGGCATGCATGGGTGAGAAGATAAAGGCAAGTGGGGTGCTCTAGGTGGCAATAAATGCTCCTAGGAGAGAAAAAACATGCCAGATACACCCCTAGCGCACTTAGTCAAACTAGGGCCCCACAAATCAAGGAGGTAGCACTCCAATGCATTAATGATGGAGAACATGGGCTAGGTTAACCAAACTAGGTGTTGTTGTAGGTGTGAACAGGCCAAAAGAACCAGATATATTGCTTGATTAACTCTCCTAAGTCTAAACCATAGGACATTAATGAAATTTAGGAAAATCAAGTTAGCCTAAGGTCTAAACTATATAATAAGGATGTATTAATACTCCTACACCCTCCCTTAATCTAGAATTAGTACAGTTTAGTCATTTGAGGCCTTGGAAACTAAGGCACAAGTCACCCTTTTACAAATTTTATTATTCCATGTAATGGAGGTAAGGAGGAAAACCTCATGGGAAAAACCTCCCCTCAAAAATGGATTATGAAAAAGATTTTTTTTTTGCATATGCTTCCAAACTAAAAAATTTCTAGAGGAATATTCTTCTTGGGAAGAAGTGGAATGTGCTCAATCAACTCAAGAAAAACTGCATGATGAATCCTTAGACCATGTAGAACAACTAAAATGCACTGATGGGAGAGCAAATGGCACTCTTCATATTTGAAATTCGAACCACCAGGTGAGTAATTTGAACCAAACAGGATGATGTTCCTAAAAGAGATTGTAAATGCTTGAGAATAGATGACCCCAAGCGAGTCATAAGGATCTTGAAGCATCAACTTTGAATAAAGGTTGTAATCAGCTGCAAGAATGTGGAACAAGAGTCCCAAATGTGCCATTGTGATGGCAAAGGCTTCTCCATATTCATATGAACTTGAAGGAACTCTACTAGTGATGGTAGAGGGATATATGGGAAAAATAGTGTGAAGCAATGAGATATATTCACTTGATATACAAACCTCTCCATTTTTCCAACCAATACTATCATGTGAAGAAAAACCATCTTCTAGAGAAGGCTCGCTATGGACATCAACTAGCAATACATATTGGCCATTCGTAACAGAAGACATAGAGGAGAAGGGTGTAGAATGGATAGATGAATATTCAGTAGTAGTGATGGTAGAAACTCGTATTCTCTCTTCATGAAACATATCTTCTTGACAAGGAGAGGAAGCCTCATAGGAAGAAACTTGAGCTGGATCATTTGTTGAATCTTTGGTTACTTCTTCTTCTTCATTTTGATCTACTTCTTGAGAAATGCATGAGGCCAAGATCATAAGAAGAACACATAAGGAGGTGCCCATTTTCTTGCTCTCCATATATCTCACATATTCTTGCTGCATGCCAAGAACTTCATCTAGATTTGTCCAAAGCTCGAATGGGTAATCAACAGAATCAAGGATGTAGCGCATTGTAGGAGGTATAGCTAGACACACAGTTCCATAGGCTCTATCATTGTCATTAAGCCAAGAATCCTTCTCTTGATAGGACTCTGGTTCTCTCACAACACCAATGGACACATCATAGAGACATTGCCTCTTGAGATATGCACACATCTTCGAATTCCATTCAAAATAGTTGAATGGGGAAAGGAGAAAAATAGATTTCGAATCCATGAAGTTGTTGTAGAAACCTGCAATGAAAAACACTCACATAAACTGGAAATATGCCCTAAATAGCAACTCAACCTCACAGGATTTGTTGCAGCTCCATCTAGCTCTGATACCATGTGGGAAATGCATCTCAAACTAGATCTAGGAGCTAGAACAATTTCACCACCAAAGTGTTTGACAAAACATGCAAGAGAAACAAAGAAACATAAAATATTTGAAACAACACATGTGAAAGGTGCTAATTTCTTGTCATATTATTATCATACATCATTTATAATACAATGGAAAAATTTGAGTGGCCCTGGAAGCTAATTGGAGTTGTACATGTGTCAATGTGAGAAATAACCTCAATCCCTACTAGGTGGACCAATGGAGACCCAACTCAGCCCAAACAAACTCTAATTGATGTGTGAGTGTTGGTGAGGTGTGATGGGTCATTAAAGAGTCCAAGGCATGTGTGGGTGAGAATATAGAGGAAAGTGGGGTGCTTTAGGTGGCAATAAATGCTCCTAGGAGAGCTAAAATAGGCCAGATACACCCCTAGCGCACTTAATCAAACCAGGGCCCCACAAATCAAGGAGGTAGTGATCCAATGCATTAATGAGGGAGAATACGGGCTAGGTTGACCAAACCAGGCACTGTTGTAGGTGTGAAAAATCCAAAATAACCAAATATATTGTTGGATTAACTCTCCTAAGTCTAAACCATAGGACATCAATGAAATTTAGGAAAATCAAGTTAGCCTAAGGTCTAAACTATATACTAAGGATGTATTGCTACTCCTACAGCTTTATTCAATATGTAGAGGGTTGTTGGGAGCCAAGGGGATCACCAATCATCTTGGGAACATATGTTGTATGCTCTGGAGCCCATGTCACCCACAGTGTTTAACTGGGTTGAGACATTGTTTCCCATGTTCAAGGATCAACTGATGAAGTGTCGGCAAGGAGAGCTCAAATAGTTTGGGTATGGGACTATCATGTCATGTTTCTTCTTCAAGAGGGCACCTCTCCTAATACCACCGATGGTTTTTACTTAGCTTAGAGTTTGAGACCCCCACATGATGTGGTGGGTGGAGATCATGGCCCACACTAGAGGTGGCAGAGCCAAGTTCAAATATGGGGCTTCCTTCTTCTGTTGATTAAATGACTAGCTCATCATGATTGAGGACTATGCTTATGCTGGGACCAAATTTCAAGGGGATCCATATATACCACTACTAGATGGTGCTCTATTGGTGCTTAGCAGGATGACATCAGTAAGAAAATGCTGAATATATTGATTATTTTTGTATTTTCAAGTTTTATGGTTTTTATAGATGATAACAAGACCTAATTTTTTCATGCAGATGTTGTAGATGTGTGGCCTAGGGGTTCATCCCCAATGGATAGAAGTGTTGATAGGGTGGGAATTTCTTATCTGCGTCATGACAATCTTTAAATATCGAAGGCCATAAATACCCAACGCAAAGGATTTTATGGGCTGTATCCATCCCAGAAAGATGACTTCCACATGCTCTAGAGTGGCAATCAATGATCATTCAAAACCCATTCATCCTATTCATGTGTAAGGAACCGTCGAAGGATAGATTCAATACCACGTCGATACAACGTATCATTTAAAATGAGATAGTATTTTGCATGGTGATGGATACAATGACGATCGTCACGGGATATGTCGGGATGAAATATCTAAGTCTGTAGATAGTTGATAAAATATCCATACCATGGATCAGTTGTGATTATCAAGAACAAAAATTCATCTAGAAATGAACCGTTGGGATAAGCTTCCATAAAATCACAGGTAAGGTCACACATCAACTCTGTAAAAACCAAGGATTTCTTTAAGGTAGCCTTGGAGAACTCAAGGTCAAATTCCTGTAAGATAATAATCCAACAGGAATACTTGCCCCCTAGTACCTGATGATTCAGAATGCAGTACATGGGGTTTTGATCCACAAGTACAGTTGTAGTACGAAGTAGAATGTAATGACAAAACTTTTGTACAGCAATGGCCATAGCCAGAGCCAACTTCTCCACATGTGAGTAATGGGTTTCAAAGTCAATGAGACTCTTACTTAGGTAATATATCACATGTTCTTGGCCATTGGGATCTTTCCACATTAGAACCATTCCAATGGTGGTAGTGGAAGCAACAACATATAACATAAAATATTTTGAATAATATGGGGGGTGCAAACACCGATGAATAGGTCAGAGCATGTTTCATATTATCAAAAGCTCATTGGCCTTGGTCATCCCAGAAGAACGGAGTGTCCTTCTTCAAGAGATGCATATAACCATGCGTTTTCTTTGCGAAGTTGCATACGAAACAACGAATAAATTTTTCCTTCCCCTGCAAACTTTGGAGATTGATGATATTTTTCAGGGTGGGTAAGGCCATAATAGCAGCAATTTTCAAAGGGTCAATCCGGATTCCATTTTTGGAAACCACAAAGCCAAGAAGATGTCCAATATCAACACAAAAGACACATTTGTGTGGGTTAAGCTTGATATTATAATGACAACATCTAAGGAAAATGTATTTGAGATGCCCTTCATGGTCCTCCTGTTGTTGTGAATGAGCCAGGGGATCGTCAATATACGACTCCACTACGTGCTTAATATCATGAAAAGCATAGGAAATGGCGCATTGGAATGTAGATCTGGCATTGTTGAGGCCAAAAGGTAACTTTCGATATGTGAAGGTTACCCACAGGAAAATGAATGTTTTTTTATGTTGATCGATGGGCAGAATCTCTATCTGATTGTAGCGAAAAAATCCGTCCATAAAAGAAAAGATGACGCTCCCAACATAATTATCGATGATCTGATCAATGTGTGGACTAGAGAGATTGTCCTTAGGACAAACCTTATTTAAGTCTCAAAAATTAATACAGACTCTAATAGTGCCCTTCTTCTTAGCGATATGGATGATAGTAGACACCCATTTTGCCAGGGGTATGGGATAAATAAACCCTGCCTTCAAAAGTTTCTCCACTTCAGCTTTGATAGTCGCATCCTTCCTAGGATGGACTTGATGCAATTTTTGTTAGATAGGTTTTTCCATGGGATAGGTTCTAATATTTTGTACAACAATGGATGGATCGATCCCAAGAATTTCATCATACGTCCAGGTAAAAAAATCATAGAATTCTTTGAATAATGCTCTATAACTTTCAACTTCTTCTATCAAGCAGTTATGGCCTACATGAACGTTCTCAATAGTTACGGGCTTTATTGATATGTTAATAGGGGCTATCTTAGTGATGTTGCAAATATTTCCTTCAGAATCAATATTTTGCAACAATGTAGGCATTTGCAGATTGGTGACAATATCAATAATAATAAGAGATACAAGATCAAAGTCTATCGAACTGGAATTGGGAAGAAAAGAAGATCGATGATGACGATCTTCCCATACGGGTTTATCCACACTCATGATATCCATGATGGACTCATCCAATGGAAAATTTCATGTGAGATAGTCTAGAGTGGGGAGAGAGGGTTATACCTAGTAGGGAAAGTGTTAAGGATCCAAATCCACTAGATGAATACCATCTGGCTGGACATCAAAAGCAGATTGAACAACATCATAGAGTGATTCATAAGGGCCAAGAGAGGATGGCTCAAAAAATTATTTTCCTTTAGGACTTTAGCCAGTCATGGAAATCATGTTCACAGTAGCCACTTCTATACTAGAAGGGGTTGAGGGAAACACTCCCATAAGGGTTGAATCCTTCAGCATGCCTACCTTGATCGACTGATAAGGAGGAGGGGACTAACCTAGCATAGGGATGTTATTTGTAGTGGGGATAGAAAAATCCAATGAAAATAAATCAAGTTAACCAACGGTCATGATATTCTGCAAATGAGGAAATTGGAGAATTAGAAAGACTATAAAAGCAAGGATAGTCATAGAATAAAACTAGTTTCTCCCTAATATAATATTGTAATCCAACGGGGCATTGAACACCTCCACGTGAATCGAAATGGTGTTTTCCCCAAGCTAGACTGAAAGGGCTAGGAAAAGATTATGAGGTTGGAAACCTCATCCATTGAAAGATTTTAAAGTTGTAGGTGACTTTGTAAGTTCAAGAGAACCTATAGACCTCCAACAGGATTCAAACAAAACTAAGGTTGAAGCTCCCCCATCCAAAACGGTCTTGTGGAACTTTATTCCAACTCTTCTCGTCACTATATGAAACGTGAACTGGTGGGGTAATATGGATTTGTAGTTGTCCACATTGAAATGATTCATATTAGTATTATCATGGTTTAAGGCTCCTAAAGCAGTCAACAAGTTCTTGCGACTTGTGGGACAATGTTGGAGCACCTCCAGGGTAGAATTGCACAAGGTGCCTGAGCCAAATATTTAACGACATCATAGAACTGTGCAGCTTGGAAATTGGGATTAAAAATAGCCTTCCAGAGGTTATTCTTAGGAGGGTTCAAAATCAATTCAAGATTAGGTTTCTTGATGATAAGAGGGCCATTAGACGAAGATGGAGAAGAACTAATGGGAGAAATTTTCTCAGGAGAAGGATTTTCATCCTTCTTCTCTACGGGTTTGTGATATGTCTAATTACGAGTAGTAAAACTAATGGTTTCCAAGGACATCATTTTTATTTCTTTTGTAGAATTAGAGTTCCATTGATTAGACATGTGATCTATCAATTGTTTTTGAGACAGGAAGGGATCGGTAAGCACCGCTGGTGTAGGGTTACTCTTCAAAAATTTACTAATCTCCTCATGATAAGGGAACTCCTTCATGAAGTGATCACCACCACACAATAGGTAGAGGTACTTGGAATTTATCTTTCCTTTATTATCATTCTCCAAGGCCATAGCCTTGGGATTCTCCTGTTGGTTTCCAGGTTTTTTATTTTTCCCTTTTCCTTTCTTCTTGTTGGCCTCCACCAAGTGGGCCTCTGCTAGGTGGTACTCCAAAGGATGGGCCACCATAAGGTGGCCCTCAAGAACCTCCAGTAGTATGAATAGGTATTCCTCCCATTGTTGGCGTGTAGGACCAATTAGGTTTCCCCCATGGCATAAAACATGTTTCCAGGGTAAGGGATTCCATGATACATAGCCCCTGTAGATGTAGGTTGATAATTCATATTTCCTATAGGTGTTTGATTTATTGGGTAAGAGTAGCCCCAAAAAGGTTGGTTTACTGTAGGTTGCACCCCTGAGGGTCGACCTGAACTTAACAGAGGGATTACCATATTGGTGTTGATGGGAGGAACACCCACTATTGGTTATCCTACAATAGGGGTCTGTCTAACACTAGAAGTAGCTCCATTAACAATGGAAACAACTTGAGGTGGAGGTTTCCCCCCAGTGTTGGAAGATATAGATACCACTTGAGATGAGTATTTCCCCCCAACAATAGAGGGTATGGGAGGACTAGAAACAAACCCAGGATTCAAAACTGCAGGATCAGGGTTGGAGGTTTGACCTGGATTATGAGTAGTCACACCATGAACTGGTGATACATTAGGAGCAGCCAAAGATGAGGAAAGTGAACAATATCTAGAAGGAAAAGGGTCCGAAAGATGAGGTAAAAGAGGAGACATGGGTTCTTTATGTGGAACAGGTGTAGAGATGGTTTTTTCAAGGTTATCATGAATGTTTTGTAAATGTTCAAAGGAGGGTTGGAAAATTCTATACATCTATTCTTATAATGAAGCACCTATGGGAGGATTTACAAAAGAAGGTCTAGTAACCCCAAATTTGGAAAGGGCTTGACCCATAGAAGTTCTCCAAAAAGGAGCATTAGGGCCATATTCTGTCTCAACAGGAATATCAGCACAACCTTCCATTGGAAAACTAAAGGTAGTTTCAGTCGCTGGAGGTTGTTTGACCAAGGGATTAGTGTAAGTGGTGAATTGTTCTCCACCTTCCACAATTGGGATTCCTTCCACATGGGAGTCAATTGTAGCACCTTGATCTATGGCTTCCATTAGGATCTCCCTTGTGACAGGAGGGAAGTCGGGTGGTAAGCCCTTGTTTCTTCTGGATTGTCTCAACTAAAACTCATCTAGATTGTAAGGTCACTAAAACCTAACCTAGGGTTTCAAAACTAGAAAAATCACACAAAAATTCTCCTACACAAGCTACAAGACACAAGAAAGCTTAAGTGACAAGAGGGGTTGATACAAGCCGGTTTCTCACTAGGATTTTCAAGTTTTTGCAACTCGCTATATACCGCAGGGTCCAACAATAAAACACAATGAGGAGGATCAATTTTCCCTCACCGAAATACCCGACTACCTGGACGACACGTGTGTAGTAATCTCCCCGAGTGTTGTTCTCAGTTTATTGCTCCAACAAGACGGCCAAAAGGGATTTTCTCATATGGTATAAGGAATCCTAGAAGGGTCTCTCGATATACGCAAGGTATGTGGGAGATCAAATCCTTAGTAGTGATTTCTAATGCAAAATCGTTCAAAAGGGACCTTTCGATATACAATTGAGTATGTGAAGTACCTTTCTATATACCTCAAGGGTACGTGAAAGTTCGTTATATGTATTGACAGTACGTGGAAGAACCACACAGTTCTTGGGTTGCAGTGCAGGCAATAAATGACAACTCCTACATTTTACGATGCCAGAACACGTCTCTAAACCTATCGCTCAAGTTACTAAGATTTTTAACCTAAAGCTACCATTAATTTTAAGTTGAACGATTAGGTGAATGCATGGAGTGATGACAAAAAAGTAAAACCATGCAAAAATGATATGCAAGTCTTTTCACTTTACCATTCAAAGTATGCCCTACTTACGAGAAGGAGAGAGCGTTTTCTTTTTCAATTTCGTCTCAAAACCAAAATTTTCCCAAACAGTTTCACTAAACAAATCTTTTCAAGAAAGCAAAAAAGCAACACACTTCCTAAAACCGATATTTGAAAGCAAGTAATGAAGTTATCTCTTTTCCTAAAAAGAAAGATATTGATACTAAAGGGCACACTAAGTACTTTTTCAATTTTCTTTAAAAAATGGAAAGATCTAACTTAAAAGTATGATATATTTTTCTTTTGATGAGACAAGAGTGTATTAAAAGAAAGAATAATATGGATATCGAAAAGCTTATGAGGCTAGTCAGAGGTCCAATAATTCATCTTTAAGCAAAATTATAATCAAATATCAACACAAAATTTTCTTTTAAAAGCAAAAAGAAGTCTTTTGTAAACTAAGGAAGAATAAAAAAGAAAAAACCAATAAGCAAGTCTTCCTTTTCGGTTTATCATTCAGTAAAAAGAGATCTAACTAAACTAACTTCCAAACACTCCTTTCGAAAATGAAAACCAAGAATACAAGCAATCAAACTGATGGGTGTAACCTAGATTTTTTAATCAGAACAAAGTAAGCATTTACCACATACAGACTTTGAATCTAACAATTCAGATCTATGAAAAGAATCCCAAACACACACATAATAGAAAGAAAAAAATCAAACAAAGCTTTGAAATGACAAGCATGTAGAAGGCCTACCTGGCACCGCTTGAGGTGAGTTAGTGATAGAGTGGTTTTGTCTTAGAACCGCTTCTCATCCACTGTAATAGAGTGGTGGCACCACTTAATGATTACTATGCATAGGTGGTGGCACCACTTAATGTCCACTGTGCATGTGTGGTGCTTGATGTAAGTGTTAAAGAAAAACAATGGCAAAAAAGAGAAAGTAAGTTACTGTAATACTGGCATCAAATCATGAATTTGAAAGGAATATGAAGTACATAAAGTAAGAATGACTTAGTTCTAAGCAGATCTGGTTATACCGAACCAAGATCTCACTAGATAAGCTAGTAGATCTGATCAATGAAATATTGGATCTTGGATTTCAGACAAGATTTTGAAGACCAAGGAAGATCAGATGTGCTGAAAGCTCTTCCCTAGTGGAGTCGCCAGATTTGTTGCTAGGAAAAATGAACCTCTTGTGAAAAATAGTTGCTCCTCTAGTCTGAATGGTTGAGATCTAGAAAAAATTGGTTACAACAAAGATGGAAGACTTCCCCTAGAAGTTGCAGAGATATGGAATGAGTCCTTTGATAGAGTGATGTAGTTGTTCCCTATGGTGATGGCTCTCCATGGATGTTCCTGCACAATCACATCAAACAATAAAACAAGATCAAAGGTACCATAATATAATCTACAATTCTATGTCAGTGACTAAGGAATCCAACATTAAAATGCATGATTACATCATAACATATTTTACAGGAAAGGAACCAACTTTGCATTAAAAATGAAGAAGAAAGATTACAACCTTTGCCTTAGTGTTGTGATTCTCCTTCACATGCCAATGCATTGTCCCTAAAAGCTCCAAATTGCTCCTTATATGCTCACCCTAGATTTAGCCAGAACCTCAGTGCAACAACATAACTTTTCTCTCTCTCAACCATGGAAATGAGCTAGGTTTTATAGGTCTTGGGAGAATAGGGATGGTTGAGCAAATGGTGGGTGAGGTGGAAGGGAGATACCAAATGGATGGATCTCAAGTCCAAGTGGTCCTGATGAGTAGGGATGAGGGTGCCACGAAGTCTTCCTTCGAGAATATTCATGGAATGTTCTCTTTTTCACTTTTTACCTCGGGCACTGCTTTTCTTCCACTATGACAGAGCAGTGGCAGGGTAAAACTGCTCTTTGAACAAGAGGAATAAGTAGTGGAACCACTTACTGTGAATATATAGTAAGCGATATTGAAGAAGGTAATGCCTCTTGCCTTAAGGGCAATGGAGGTGCTAGAATTTTATATGTAAAACTGAAGTCTAGGCCAGTATTTCACTTCACAATTTTTTATTTCAGGGCGATTGCTGATGTTTGGGACCTCAACACATGGTGATGATGAGATTTATGTGTAACACCACTCCTAAGCGAGTGTTATTCTATGGAATCTACATATGAATGTAGGCATACTCTTCATATAAGAGTATTATTTGTAGAGAAGACCTTGACTGCATACAAGATGTTAGTCCTATCATCTATGAGGACTCATTGTAGATAATCCATACCACTAAGGATAGGACCACTCCTGAGCAAGTGTTATTCTACAAAATCCACAACTAAATGTGGGTACTCTCCATGCGAGAGTAACATCTGCAAGGCCATCCTTAGAAAGGACCACTCTCATGCAAAGAGCGTTATACTTGACATCCTCAAGAGAGGATACTATCGTCCACAAGTGAATGTTGGACCTTCATCATCACTGTCATCCATCATCGATGTCAGTCTCATCATTACTCCCCCTTCCTTGTGAAGTTCCATATTATAAACCTTCTCCCCCTTTGTCTAAGGAGGGTTCATGTCTTCAACCTGATCTTGCTTTTCGAAGAAGGTCCATATCTTCATCATCTATAGTTCCATAATGGTTCCTCCTTACGAGGTAGGTCTTTTCGAACTACACCAATTGTCACAAAAATATTCAAACTTCACTAGAGATAGAGGATTGGTCAGTACATCAACAAATTGCTCATCGATACTCACATACTAGAGTTTGATAGCTACCTTTTGTACCATATCCCTTATATAAAAATACCATATTTCTATGTGCTTCGATTTGTCATGGGACATCGAATTCTCAGTCATATTTATACAACTCTGGTTGTCACAAATAAATACTGTGGTGTCCAGCTCCGTGTCAAATATTCTTGACATCAGCTTCTGAAGCCATATCACTTCACAACAAGCAAAGCAAGCTACAATGTACTCTGATTCAATTGTACTAAGAGAAACACTGGAATGTTTCTTACTAAACCATGAGATCATGGAGGATCCCAGACAATAACATCCACCTAAGGTGGTCTTCCTTTTTTAGGCACTTCCTTCCCAATATGAATCCATATATCCATGCAACTTTTAGTCATGATCTCTCCCATAGTAAAGTCCCAAATCAATCATACCTTTTAGGTACCTCATCACATGCTTTGTAGCTATCAGGTGAACCTGTCTAGGTTAAACTAGATACTAACTCAAGGTGTTCACAGTAAAGCATATATTTGGCCTTGTGTTCATAAGATACATCAATGACCCAATGATATGTCTATAATGAATCATGTCCACTAGTTTTGATGTCTCATCAGACAATACCTTCAGGTTGGTGTCCGTGGATGTGGCCATGGATTTACAATCCAACATGTCAAATATTTTCAATATTTCTACTACATACTTTCCCTGATTCATAAAGATTCCTTTTGGGATCTGCCACACTTCCATCCCTAGGAAATAATGCATCAATCCAAGATCTTTCATCTCGAATTCTTCATCTAGCTTCTTCTTGAAACCCGTAATCTGCTTCTTGTTTTCTATAAGAAATAGATAATCCACATACAATAATAATATGGCAGGTTCATCATCCATAATCATCATACAAAGGTTAGGACCGACTTGAATCTTGCTAAATCCCAAACTCATCAAGAAACTGTTAGCACTCCAGGAAACTCCTCTAGGTTGTAGCTCGAGGATGCCTGCTAACTTAAAATATTTTTAGGGTTTTCTAATATGGATCAAGTTAGGTGACCTATATAAACTCCCACTCTCAAGACATGCATGAAGCTCACTCAATCACAAGGATTTTCGTTACAACTTGTTTAGTAGTTTGAAAATAAGGTGCAGGGATGGAGAACTCATCAAGCTGGTAGACTTAAATACAAAATAGATGCATGTAAATGGCTAAATATTGACAAGGATGGTGCTTATAAATCAAATCACATTAACTCACCAATATGATGATAGCTATTAGCTATTAATCAAGTTGAAAATTACCTAAATGCACATTCAAGCATAAGTATAGTAAAGATAGAGATGATGGCAGAAGAACTCATAACAAAAGAGCTTATAATTAGAATAAACAAGATGAGACGCTTGACAATATAATAGGATTACAAATCCCCGAAGTTGAACCTTTATTATAAAATCAATCATGGGCTTTGTAGCCTTCTACAAAAATGACAGATCCTGAAAATCTGATCTGTTTTCACAAAAAATACTTGAAAGTGATAGTTTTCTCAGATTAGGGCTTCAAACCCTTGCTAACTATTTGTCTATCTATTGTGAAGATCTAGTTCACTGAGCAAAATTTTAATAACTAAAGTGGGCACTGATAATCACCACTGCTACTTCAGTGTGAAATTTTCACCAATATCCAGTGTCTCCATGTTTAACTCAAGTGACCTTTGTTGTTTAATCCTCTAGATTTTTCTACCTTGCCACCGCAGTCGCTGATCGAAAGCTCTGTCTTCTAGCACATCGATGCCCTAGAACGGAATGCTGCTACAGTTTTGGAGGTGAAACAAACTTGTTTTATCGCTGTTGGAAGTCGTTTGTCAAAGGAATCGGGGCATTAGTCCTCTACGCCACCGATGGAAAGTCTTGTTATTCGTCAATGTCAAAACCCAGAATTTTCACAAAAATTTAAAATTTTGAGATAACAATAAATGCTAAAACCTGCGATCTACTATCAGCTAATGATTTGCATAATAGAAATAGTCAAGTAATTAGTTTCACTAAATTCTAATTTAATAACTTAACAGTTTATATTTCGTAACAAGAATAAAATCTTCTTGTGTGTTCTTTGCTTCAGTTTATTGATTAGTCTTTTCATGTCAAGTAGGTGGAATCTACTTTTGAATCTGGGGCTTACTTAGCAATCGTGCTAACGCAGATGAATACTGATTCTTACATTTTTACAGGTATGATCGACCGAGTATATATTAAAAGATCTTTAAGTGTCAACAGTATTTTATTTGCAATTTAAAAAGCTTAGTAATTAAGCTGCTAAACTCTAGATAGCTCCTGTAAGGTAAAACCATTTGGATTTCTTCAGTTTTTCAAGTAGACAAGTTCGGAAGTAAGTAACGACAGTACAACATGTTCGCGACTCTAAACATTAGAATCTCAGTTACAAGTATTTCTACTTTAGTCTATGTAATTTTTAATGTTTATAATGATTGTTATTGTCAGTATTTATGCAATAGTATCTTATCTTGCCTATGTAATTATTGACCCTCATTTTGTTTCTCCAAGATAACTTACAGCCTGCTATTTTTTGGACAGTAAACACCTTCGATTATGTAAACTATAACCATCATTCCCTTCTATATGAGCTCATGGTTACCTATATTTTATTTCCAAGTCAAACTCTATGGTTCTAGTAATTTTTTGATTCAATAGGGTCATTCCTATTCTAGTTATCATGTTTACTTCTATAATTACCTTACTATCCACTAGACATACTGAAAGGAGAATAAAAACCAAGTTGAGTTATACTCCAAGCTCTATCAAAGTATTGCCGCTTAAACTATGTAATAGAATTTCGTAATAATATTCTTACCTTTAGTTTTGTACTACTTCAAAGCTTTGATACTATATGATTTATCAGTTCATGTAAGTTTTATAGATATGCACAATATATTTGTTCAATAGACATTCAATCTATAATTAGTTTGTTATTATAAACGTATTTTAATTTAGACTTTATAATCCTTTGCATTATTACATTGTTCTATTTATAAAGTTTAGACTTGTAATATCATTATTACAAAAGGTTTACTATGTATAAGCTATAGTTTATCTTTGTTACTAGAGAAACTATAGTTATTTAATATCTAGCATGAACTCTCTTATATGCACATTTTATCTCTTGACTATAGTGTATACCTAACACATTGATCTAAGTTTAATACATGAATTATTTGATTTTTATCAAATAAATAAAACAAAGCTTAGAGGAAAGATATGCAACTCTTTAAACCGCAATTGCAATGTTGTAATAGAATAACATAAGGTTCAAAATGGAATTAGTCTTATGCATGAATGACTATTTGGGTTTTAATGAAGGTTGATGAGTAACATTTCTTGAAGGGTCAACGAACCTTCACTATGGATATTATTGTCCCTATACTACCATACGATATTGTGCAAACGATTAAAGATTTGGATAGCGAATTATTGGGTTGACATTATGGTTTACTCCAAGCTCCAATGATCAAATAATTGGATTGTTGTTTTTACACATGAACTATAGGACACAACCCTCGTTGCATGGATTAATTTTTTTGCTACGTGGTCGATTCCTGTCCACACATGGGAAATATATAATGCTACTAAAACCTAACCATTATCATTTATCTCCCATAGTTTTCGTTGGCTTTAGTGTTGCTTGGATTGTCTCCCATGGCGACCATCATTCCTCCTGGTTCTAGTTGTCTTGTGCAATGGTTCCATGCTGTGTTTTTCAATAGTGCATGGTTTTAAAAGCCATTCCACTGGCTTGGTTCTTGGTTTGCGACTTGTGGCGGTTACTTATACTCGTGACTTGTTATCTGTGTAGTTCTCCTTTCCTTGCCTTTGTAGTTTGCAGTATACTTTAGTTTTCGGTTACTGTTCTCTAGGCTCGCCAAAGTGTGAGGTATTTACCTTGCAGACTATTGGGTCTTTGCTTGCACAGCCTGTAGGTGACAGTGCTTCGTCATGGGTGCTCGTTGTTCTCTTCTGTCATGTAAAATAATACTTGAGTTCATTTACTTCATTGCGAATTTTACTTTGTTGTTACAGTAGATGCATTTGTATATTTAATTGATAATGGTTTGTTGCTTTGCTGCAGGTGCTCGCCGCTGTAAAACTTGTACAAATAAGAAAAGACAGTCCCTTACAAAGGTCGTGGCTCGTGGTTCAAACTTGGGTAAGCCCCGTGGTCCAAATGATGGATTTTCACTCTGCTAGTGTTAGGGTGGTCGTTGGACTTGCCCAGGGTTTTGGGAAACCCTCCCTTGTCTCGCCACGAGTTATGTTATTGTTTTAATGTTTTTACAGGCTATTGTTAAAATACTTAAATCAAACCCTTGCTAGGGTAGACTCGATTATATTGAGCACTGTACTTAGTAGAAGCTTTGGCTTTACGGCTGGGTTTAAGTTTGTAAATTTTGTAATGACAGTACCGTCAGTAGACTTGTTTGGTTTAACAATGTTTTACATTACACTCTGTGTAAAAAGTTAGGGTTTAACCCTTCTTGAATGTAATGAAGTTTATACTCTATTTGCGTACTCTGTAAGAGTTTATAAATAAAAACTTAAGGCTGATACTTACAGCCGTAACTTAATTCTTGCTTGTTTGATTGGAAAATGGATTAGGGTTTTTGACTTGTAAAAACCCTTGTGTTGATATAAATTATTCTTGTTATAATAATTATTTAGTTTTCTGTTTGTCCTTAAAGGACTGTGAATAGATTATTATTTGTCCTTCAAAGGACTGTGAGCAATTATATTAAACTGGTTATTAATAATTACATAATCTATGTAAATTTTAGTTTTAATATTTTGGTACTTGTAAATGTAATAATTTTTAAGGGTATTAACCCTGACATTTATTTCTATAGATGCATGTTGATAGTAAAAGAAAGGGCACCGTTTCTTTATAAACATATTTTGTATAAGTTGATTAGTAATGTGATTCATTTCGGTGCATACTATTTTTAGTTGGTTGTTTAATACTTTTTAAAAGAATTAACTTGTGTTTAACTTAGGTTACTACAGTATTTAAAATACAAATAGATTACGCTTAGAATATGAGCTAGGGTCCATCCTCCTTTAACTTTTATAGAGAATTATTTTCGATAATGTTATCTTGTAAATTCAATTACTGTCACACAATTTTATTCAGTTTGTTTTTATGAATTATTAACATCATTGTTTATTGTTAATAATAATATTATTATCTATGTGTAATGTATCCTCTTAATTTTATGTTGGTATTTATTTGTATAATAAATAAGACTAAGAGAAATCTATAGTAATTGTATTTATTTATTAAAATTATCTTTGTAATATTGCTGAAAGAAAATAAGATATTTCATGTTTGTTAATACTCTTTACATCTATACTGTCTATAAGTGTATAAGGACAGTTTCATAATAATAACTAAGGCATAGGTTACTACTATCCTTTAGTTAACAATACTAAGAAAAGAATTCTGAAGTATTCATCAAGTTCTTATTTCGAGTTCAGATGGTTATAGGTAAAAATAATTAGTACTAAAAGAAAAGAGATACTATCTGTATTATTTTTACATCTTTTCTTAACATAGATGATAAACATAAACATTCATCTAGTAATACTAGTTCTTCTCTTTCAGTATAAATGTATAGTTTATAGAAGTACATACTGTGTAGAAAATGAATTATATACTTAAAAAAACTACTATCAGCAAATAATAAGATTATTGTTCTTTTATGATATTCTAAATACACAGTCTAGTTCTTACAACATCTCTACAAAATAGATTAATAAACTTTCTAGAAAACAACTATCTACTGATAGGAAACATTTCAATACTCTGAAAACATAAGTATTCTATTCATTCATATTCCTATCATACTTCATTTATTTAAACACACTACCTATGCTAGAGTACGACCTAGATTACTCCAGATGGAGAAAAAAACAGGTAGGATTTATCTTTCATCAAAGTACAGATTCCGCCTTGAAACAACTAAGATATTTCAACTTTACAATTTATAGCATAACATATAATCATTCATTATTTGCTCACACACAGATATAAACTATAACACATAAATTAAAATATAATGGAACCTGTCTTTTAAGATGGATGACAACAGCAATGGGAGGCAATTCCTCCCTACCAACTCCTGGAGAGCGCTCAAACAACGACTTCTCAGGACCCCCGAGCCTGTTCTGGTCTCCTTGGCTGGAACTAGGTTGAGAAAACAACAAAGTACTAGTCCTGAGACTCAATACCAAATTTGCATACTACAATAAGACCTTTCAGTTGCAAAGTTGTACTAGATCACCTTCTTGCAGTTTACCCCTTAACACCTTCCTCAAAATTTCCCTTCCCAATGAATTCCTTGAAGTGCATTCACCTAAATGATTCTTCTCCTGGAATGAGAAGCCTCAACTCTCTACATTGAGTACTTTTATTAAGATTTCCTAAGTCTTTTTTCAGTTAGTTGTCATTAATTGAGCCACCTGCTCTGATCCCACTTTCTTGGGGGATCATGACCCCAAATGTAGGGAGGTTTCCACCTGCAACATAGGAAGTGTTTAAGGATGCTGCCACTTGTATTTTTTCTCTCCACCTAGTTCCCTCCACCAACTTGACCAGTAACACTCTTTTTAATAGCTCTCCCAAGCTATTGTCTCTACTTTTATTTATTTAAAATTAAAATATTCAGAATTACATTCCACATCTTTGACTACGCTAAGTCATCAGTTTCAACTTAGCATTAAATTTAACATAATGTCTTGGAATAAAATCAAAATAAGATAACATTATTTTACAAAATTGGGGCATGTGACAGCCGATGCAGTAATTGTTATGCCTCCGCTGTTTCGGAGGTGAAACAAACTAGTTTTATAACTATCGGAATGATTTTTGTGATTGATCGAAAACCTTGTTTGTTGCCTTCTCGACACTGCGAAGCTGCTTAGCTTTACCTCACTGATCAGTAGTCCTTAGTTCTTTCTATCACCGATAATTTTCTATTTATTGATCAAAAGCCTTGTCCGTTGCCTTACCGATACTCCAAAGCTGCTTGGTTCTAAACTCATCAATCCGTAGCCCTTAGTTCTTCCAATTGTTGATGATTTTCTATTGTGGCGGAACCCATAGTCAGTCTGTCTTCCATTGTTGTGGCTCCTTAGTGAACTATTGTGCCAACTGTTAGTGTTTTCAAGTTACAACGCATAGTCCTTAGTTCTTCCGATCACCGATGATTTTCTATTGATTGATTGAAACCCGTAGTCAGTCTGTCTCTCACCGTTGCAGCTCCTTAGTGGACTATTGTGCCAACGATTAGTGTTTTCAAGCTCCGATGCGTAGTCCTTAGTTCTTCTGGTCATCGATGATTTTCTATTATGGCAGAACCTGTAGTCAGTCTCTCTTCCGCTGTTGCAGCTCCTTAGTGAAATATTGTGTCGATAGTTAGTGTTTTCTAGTTTCGACGCATAGTCCTTAGTTCTTCTGATCACCGATGATTTTCTATTGTGGCAGAACCTGTAGTCAATCTGTCTCCCACTATTGTAGCTCCTTAGTGGACTATCTTTCCGATATGTAGTCCTTAGTTCTTCTGATCGTCGATGATTTTCTTATTGTGGCGGAACTCGTAGTCAATTTGTTTCCCGCCATTATGGCTCCTTAGTGAACTATCTTGCCGAAGGTTTATTAAGTAGTGGTTCTGATTTCCGATACATGACTTTGGCAGCATTTTAGTGCTTTATACCGTCGACACTGCAGAAAATTTTAGCTTTACTTCACGAATCTGTAGTCCTTAGAACCTTTGATCACCAAATTTTTCATCTGATCATGGAAGCCGCAATCTGTATGTCTATCGGTGGCTAATGAGATTTTCTAATCCTCGACCAGGCCACTGAAGCTACAACTTTGTGAAATTTTCATCAAAAATAGAGGCTTTCAAATTATTAGTGATATTCATATCCCTCATTGCATGAATTAAATTATTCATACTATCGAAATAAATTATTTTTGGAGATAACATCTGGCCCCTACTTGGGGATGGGAACCTCCCAGTGAGGTCCCAAGAACCCCAAACCAAAATGCCTTTCCCTAAAAGAAACTAAGTAGCTTAACACTATCCTTTATTATTCCATTGGGCATGGAGTCTATTCTGAAAGAAAAAACAACCTACTATCTACTAATTTACAATCATAAGGCCTCAGATCCTTAAATAAAATAGAGCTTCAAGAACCACCTGTTTACTAGGCCATCAAATACCTCTTCATCTTCCAAACTATGCAATTTAAAGGTGTTATTTTTATGTACCTGGGATATCACAAAAGGGCCAATCAACAAAGAGTCGAATTTTTTATGTTTCCCCTTGTCCTATCTGACAGCATCCCACTTGAGGACCCAATCTTCGACCTAGAAGTTGTCTACCTTTGCTCTTTTGTCAAACATGCCCTTTATCCTCTGTTGACGAGCTTCTGATTTTCCCTTTCTCCCTTATTTACTGTAATTCTACCAAATCCATCATCCTTCTTACCATATCATTTGTTTCATCCTCCTCTTCCTAAAAGAACTTTTCCACTGGAAGGATGATCTGTATAGGAAAGATGGCCTCAGTGCCATAAACTAGTTTGAATGGAGAATTCCCTATGTATGTTTTCTCTATAACCCTATCAGCCCATAAAGAAAACTTAATCTTTGAATCCCAGCTTTTATGTTTTGTCTCTAGCTATTTCTTGATGATTTTGACTAAGCTTTTGTTGGATGACTCAGCCAAGACATTGCCTTTTGGGTAATAGGATGTGGACTGCAACAGTTGAATACCCATTGATTCACCCATTTTAACTAATTCCCCAGCCTTAAAATCTGGTGCATTATCACTTACTAACCTTACTAGGCAACCAAACCTACTGAAGATGTTCTCATATAAAAATATCATGATGACTTGATGAGTGGCATTTCTAGTGGGCACTGCTTCTATCCATTTGGTAAAGTAGTCAATGGCTACTAAGATCCATTTATGCTGTCCACTGGAAGATGGATTTATTTCACTTATGAACTCCAAACCCCATTACTCGAAGGGTCCATTCACTGTAACAGGCCTAAGGGGCAAGGATTTGAGCTACTGCTTCCCTATAAATCTTTGACATTGGTCACAGGCCCTTACAAAAGTGCATACATCAGTAAAGAGGATTGGCCAATAGTATCCTTCTATTAAGATCTTGTGGGCTATGGTTTTCCAGTAGTGGTGGCCTCCACATGTACTGGAATGAAAGTGATGCATGACCTATTCTTCTTCCTCTTTACCTAGACACCTTAATAAAATTCTAGACTAATCCCTCTAGTACAGTAGTTTGTCAATTACGCAAAACTTAACAGATTTCAACTTAAGAGCTCATGCTTGGTTAGGAGTGAGATCAGGAGAAACTTCTAATTTTTGCAAAAAGTGAATGATACCTAAATACCGCTTACATGAAGATATGTTCTCAGCTATTGATGGATTATTATTCTGATCTTGATTTACTTATGTTTCCACTGCTACCATAGTCTGCACCTTTGTTGATCTGACACATGTGAAATTTATTCCCAACAGTTCACAGTTTTCTTTGGCCATGAGTTTGGCTAGACCTAATCCCTTTACCAGCTTGGTGGGTTTCACCTCTACATAAAACTCAATGAGTTTGAAAATCCACTTAGCTCTCTTTCCATCAATGTCAGGCTGAGTCAAAACATCCTTCATAGCAGCTGAAGGGACATATGCAATGACCTTTGCATGGAGAATGTAGATTCAGGAAGTCTTCAAAGATTTTATGAGAGAATAAGCCTATTTCTCAGTTGGGTCATACTTTAGCTCACCATCTCTCAGGGTTCTACTGAAGAAAGCAATTGGATGATCAAGACCTTCATCATTCTTTTGTAATAGTATAGCTGCCACTGTGTCATAAGATGTAAAAGAGAAAATGTAAAAATCCTTGGTGTAGTCAGGACTAATCAGGCTTGGGGCCTCCATGATGTATTTCTTAATGTCTTCAAAAGAGTTTCTTTCTTGGTCAGTCCACTTTATTTCTGCATCCCTTTTTAGCATGACTGTTATATGCTTTACTAGCTCGAAGAAATTTGGAATAAACCTTCTGACAAAGTTTATCTTGCCTAAAAAGGACCGAATGTCTCTTTTTGACCTTGGTATTGACAGCTTTTGGATTGCTTCCACCCTCATCGGATTGATCTTTACACCTTTATCTGAGACTATTTGGCCTAGGAGATTTCCTTCATTAAGTGAAAACTGGGACTTCTTGGGGTTCAGTGATATTCCATACCTTCTGCACTTCAGAAATACCTTCCTTAAATACTGCAAGTGGTCATGATAGTTGTGACAGTAAACTATTAAGTCATCCAAATATATTAACACAAATTTATCTTTTAGCCCTACAAAAGCTAGGTCCATAGCTCTATGAAATGTAGTCCTAGCATTCATTAGCCCAAATGGAATTTTAGCATACATGAAGGTGCCCCAAGGGGTGATTAAGGCAGTCTTCTCTTGGTCATCTAGGTGCACAACAACTTGGTTGTATCCAGAGAAGCCATCAAGGAAGGACATGACCCTAGACCCCAATAATTTCTACAGTAGATGTTCCATCTTGGGGAGTGGATAATTGTCTTTTTTGGAACACTTGTTTAGGTTTCTAAAATCCACACACAACCTGATTTCTCCATTTTTCTTTCTTACCACTATTAGAATTGCAATCCACTTGGAATACTTGAGGGGGATTATGATCTTGGCTTTGAGGATTTTGTGGATCTATTTCTCAATCACTGGTAATAGAAGAGGGTTGATGGGTCTCAGCTTCTGTTTGAAAGGAATGGTGTCCTTTTCCAAAGGAATCCTGTGCTGGATGATTTTGGTGTCATATGTTTTTAGGTCACTATACTCCCATGCAAAGACATCAGCAAACTCTTTTATGAAGATGCAAAATTCAAACTTCTATCCAGCAGTCAGCCCAGTGGATAGATTTATTAGTTTTGGATGGCTTCGGATGCCTATGTTTTGCCCTTGGATAGCAATATATAGCTCCCTTTTGGTAGGATTGAAAGGGATGTCATTGTGATCAAACAATTCTTCCAATGGTACTAGACCTCGAGCTATGTAGTTGTTGGGCAATTGGACAATATTCTTCTTAGTCACTTTATCTTTTAACTTGAGTTGTTTGGATTCCTCCATGTTAAGGTTTTCCTAGTCTATGTGTATGTCAGAGAATTCATCTACTAACTAAAGGAATTTACTAAGATCCTCATCATTTTCAAACACCCTCCAAAATTTTACATTGTCTGGTAGAGAGGGTCTGTACTTGACCTGAACATCATAGCTGAGCTTAGGGGGTAAAGGAGGAAAAAAAAGACTTACAGAGATGGCCAGGGAATCAACCACGTGATTCAAAGCCCTAGGAATATATGACAGTTCAAAAAACATAAAGGAGTCTTTGAGTTTCCATACCTTGTCCTTGTAGGCCTCCAGTCTAATTTTTTTTGTCTAAAAAGCGTTGTTGACCTATTTTATGATGAGTTCTGTGTCTCCAAAAATATTCACGCACACAATCCCCATCTCCTTGGAAGCTTTAACTCCTAGTAGTAAGGCTTCATATTCGGCTACATTGTTCGTGGTTTTGAAATCAAGCTTAAAAGACAGGTGAATGTTTTCCTTAGATGGGAAGATTAGGACTACACCCACACATTCTGAGCTTTGAGCACTAGCCCCATCAAAATACATGGTCCATATCACTATCATGAATTCTTTGGGATGCTGACGGGTGGTCTCAGTGAGGTGAACTGATGTCTGTTGATTGTCATCTATTTGCAAAATGCAAGACCTAAAATCGGTGTCTACTGCGTAGATGGGGTGATTCACTAAGTGTCTCTCCTTGCTGATAATGTATGCTAGATAATTTTCCCTATACATCCTCTTAGTCTCCCCTCCAAACATGGGAATGGTGGCATCTGTGAGATCCATCTGAAGGGTGCCGCCTATTCTTTTGCTCCATGACCGAGACAGCAAGAGGCTGAATTTTGGAGGAATATCGGCCACTACAATGTCCATCATTACACTTTTTGAAGGTAGTTGAGTTAAGTTTACAGCAAGGTCTTTAATGAGGCCCAAGAACTTGACCTTCCTACTGTCAAAGGAGAATAAATCATGGTAGGGCTTGGTGATACTGAGGCCAATCTCATCCATCACAGACTTTGGCATTAGGTTGTGAGAGGCTCCTAAATCCAGCAGACAGTTATGGAGGATTTTATCATGGATGTTCAAGGATATATAGAATGGTGGGTAGGAGTCCTTTAGGTCTTTGATCATGGGGCCCAAGGTTACAACAGGCTTGTCATCTTACAAGTTCAAAAAGTCAGTGTCAATGTGCACCTTGGGCTGAAGGGAATTCAGAATGGAGGTTTTGAATGCATCATTCTTCATTAGCTCGATTAAACGGAAAGGGATTTTCAATTTTTGAATTTCAAACTCGAGGTTGAAGGAATAATGCAACCTATATAGAAACCTTACCTCAGGAGCTGTAGGTTTGAGTTGGACTTGATCAAGTGTGGCTAAAGGTGTTGTTTTATGCAATTCTTTGGATGAGAAATCCCCTTTCTAGCTGGTGCAATAGGCTACTTGGCAGTTCAACATTCTTCTTGAGGGGAGAAACCAGCCTAGACCTCAGTTTGTAACCTCCCTGACCATCAGCCTGATAGACAGCCTCTTCAGTGATCTGCTCATCAATCAGGGCTTCCTCATATTCCACTTGTGTCAGAAAAGAATAGTCCACCTCATTCTCCATGCAGTGGATATTGTCTTCAGCTTCTTCTTCTTCTTCAATGAATTCTGGCTCTTCTTCTAATACAGTATTTTGAAATGTATCTTTTATCCTCTGATCTTCCCCTTGATTTCTCTCCCTTCTGATAATTTGAACTGGGGGGTTTCCTCTTCTATAAGGAACCAAATTTGGGTTTCGAGGAGAAAAATTACTTGGCCCTTTACCCCTCACCGGTAGATTTCCTTGGTCCTTCAATTTAGAAATTTCAGTAGTCAGGTTGTCTAATAGTTTGGTCATTTTTTCAATCTTGTTCTATAATTCCGAGGCCCCACTATAGTCTATTGGATTCTTTTTCCTGTCTATCTTCCCTTTGACCTTCTAAGATGCCATAATGTTTGACTCTACTTCTAGGGTAGCATCCTGCATGAGTGATAAGTAAATAGACCTCCTTTCTATGAGAAGTGAATAGATGTCAGAGTCAAAGGAATTTGCATAAGTCACACTAGCTGAGGTATCAGTGGGATTAATTTCGATAGGGATCTTGCTGTACATATTGTTGAATCTCTTGGTAAAGTTGGAGACAGACTCCCCATTTTCTCTTTTCAAGTTGTTGAATTATATGATATAGTCAAGGTGGTCCCTCCTTTCTCCCCAATGCTTTAGAAAAATGTCATCTAGGGCCTCTATGCCTGCCACTGATCCGGCAGGAAGTTCCTTAAACCACTTCCTATCCTGGCCATATAGGCTTTGCACAAACACCCTAGTCCATACATCTTCTTGTTCTATGTTAATATTTTCAGCATAGCTGTAAAAAGGCTCTAGATGTTCTTCAGTAGTGAAATCCCCTTCCCCTGTAAACTTAGGCATATACTTGAGATAATCCCTAGTAGGCATGGCTACGAGAGGATTTGGCAGAATTAAGGGCACATACCTAGTTACCAGGATCCTTTCCATCTTGGTCAATTGAGGGGCAGCCATATTGGAAATGGGTATGGACAGGGTTGTGGAAGGCAGGACTGATGAAGATAGTTGTTGAGAAGGTGGTGGTATAATTATCCCAGTGGAGTCACCAGGGATTAGATATTCACAAGCAGTAGTGCTTGAAGATGCCCAACCCCTAGATTTTTCTGATGTATCTAAAAATTCCTAGGAATTAAGAGTTTCAGTAGAAGAAATAATAACAGAAATATTTGGTGAAATACCTGATGTATATTTTTGTGTAGTACTATTGGTCTGTCTTAGTAAATCCCTAGCTTTCCTCAAAATTTCTTTTGTATTTGAAACAGGTGTTGCTGGTGGCCCCTTTGGGTTTTCTCTGGTGCTTGTTCTTCTTGAAGCCACCTTATATTAATGGAGTCACCAGATAGATGATTACAACCATAATAATGTCCAATATTTGTCTATCATCAAAGCATGGATCTATGTCATCTCCCAGGGAAGCTGAGCTTCAATCTCCTCTCTCCGGCAATGGCTCTAGTTTGTCAGCACTCCATGAAAATCCTCTAGGTTGTAGCTCAAGGATGCTTGGTAACTTAAAATATCTTTAGGGTTTTCTGATATGGATCAAGTCAGGTGACCTATATAACCTCCCACTCTCAAGACATGCATGAAGCTCACTCAATCACAAGGCTTTAGTTACAACTTGTTCAGTAGTTTGAAAATAAGGTGCAGGAATGGAGAACTCATCAAGCTGGTAGAATTACATACAAAACAGATGCATGTAAATGGCTAAATCCTGACAAGGATGGTACTTATAAATAAAATCGCATTAACTCTCCAATAGGATGGCAACTATTAGCTATTAATCAACTTGAAAATTACCTAAATGCACATTCAGGCATAAGTACAGTAAAGATAGAGATGATGGATGAACAACTCATAACAAAAGAGATTATAATTAGAATAAACAAGATGAGATGCTTCACAATAGAATAGGCTTACAAATCCCGAAAGTTGAACCTTTATTATAAAATCAATCATGGGCTTTATAGCCTTCTACAAAAATGACATATATTGAAAATCTGATCTGTTTACACAAAAAATACTTGAAAGTGATAGTTTTCTTAGATTAGGGCTTCAAACCCTTGCTAACTATTTGTCTATATATTGTGAAGATCTAGCTCATTGAGAAAAATTTTAATAACTGAAGTGGGCACTGATAATCACCACTACTGGTTCAGTGTGAAATTGCCGCCAACAGCCAATGTCTCGGTGTTTAACTGAAGTGACCTTTCTTGCTTAATCTGCCATATTTTTCTACCTTGCCACTGCAGTCACTGATCGGAAGCTTTGTCTTCTAGCACATCAGTTCCCTAGACTGAAATGATGCCGTGGTTTTGGAGGTGAAACGAACTAGTTTTATCGCTGTCGAAAGTTGTTTGTCAAAGAAATCGGGGCATTAGTCCTCTACACCACCGATGGAAAGTCTTTTTATTCGCCGATGCGCGTAACTATTATGCCTCCACTATTTTGGAGGTGAAATGAACTAGTTTTATCGCTATCGAAATGATTTTTGTGATTGATCAGAATCCTTGTCCTTTGCCTTACTGACACTGCGGAGCTGCTTAGCTTTACCTCACTGATCTGTAGTCCTTAGTTCTTTTGATCGTCGATGATTTTCTATTGATTGATCAAAAACCTTGTCCATTGCCTTACCGACACTGAGGAACTTCTTGGCTCTAAACTCACTGATCTATAGCCCTTAGTTCTTCTGATTGTTAATGATTTTCTATTGTGGTGGAACCTGTAGTCATTCTGTCTTCTGCCATTGTAGCTCCTTAGTGAACTATTGTGCTGACGGTTATTGTTTTCAAGTTCTGATGCGTAGTCCTTAGTTCTTTCAATTGTCAATGATTTTCTATTGATTGATCAAAACTTATATTCAGTCTGTCTCCTGCCGTTGTGGATCCTTAGTGGACTATTGTGCCGACGATTAGTGTTTTCAAGCTTTGACACATAGTCCTTAGTTCTTTCGATCGCTGATGATTTTCTATTGTGGCGGAACCCATAGTCAATCTGTCTTCCACCATTGTGGCTCCTCAATGAACTATTGTGCCGACGGTTAGTGTTTTCAAGTTCCAATGCATAGTCCTTAATTCTTTCGATCGCCGATGATTTTATTTTGTGGTGGAACCCGTAGTCAATCTGTCTCCCACCATTGCGTCTCCTTAGTGGACTATCTTGTCAATCTATAGTCCTTAGTTCTTTCAATCACCAATGATTTTCTTATTATGGCAGAACTCGTAGTCAGTTTGTTTCCCACCATTGCGACTCCTTAGTGAACTATCTTGCCGATGGTTTATTAAGTAGTGGTTCTGATTTCCAATACATGACTTCGGCGGCATTTTAGTGCTTTATATCACTGACACTGTGGAAACTTTTAGCTTTACTTCGCCGATCCATACTCCTTAGAACCTCCAATTGTCGAAGTTTTCATCTGATCACGGAAGCCGTAGTCTATATGTCTGTCGGAGGCTAATGAGATGTTCTGATCCTTGCCCAAGCCATAGAAGCTACAACTTTGTGAAATTTTCATCAAAAATAGAGACTTTCAAATTGTTAGTGATATTCATATCCCTCATTGTGTGAATTAAATTCTTCATACTGTCAAAATAAATTATTTTGGGAGATAACAGAAGCTATCTATTCTACCATACCAAGCTCTAAGAGCTTTCTTCGGTCCATATAGATCCTTTTTCAACTTGCATACATGATTTGCTCTATATTTGACACCAAATCCTTATGGTTGTTCGATGTAAACCTCTTCCTAAATCACACCATTAAGGAAATATTTCTTTACATCCATCTGGTGTAAGTCCCATTTCATCATGGAGACAAGTTCCATGACGGTTCTAATGGAAGTGTACCTTGCTACAGGAGAAAATGTCTCTTCATAATCGATCCCCTCTTTCTGAGAGAATCCTCTAGCCACAAATATTGCTTTGTATTTTTCAATACTTCCATCAACAACATGTTTTATATTGTAGATCCATTTCGAAGATACCACACTTTTGTTTTCTGGTTTGGGAACAATATCCCAAACATCATTCTTCATGATTGATTGGTATTCTTTTGTCATTGCTTAAACCCATTATTTCTTTTGTGCAACTTCCGCATAGCTGGTGAGTTCATGATCTACAAGGTCACACATCAAAGCTACATAATTGGAATATATATTTGATCTTCTGATGGTTCATTTGGATCCTTCTAGAGCTCCATTAATTTCTTCTTCTTGTATGATTTCTCTTACCTGAATAGGTTTTCTCTTTAGAGAGATATCCATAGTAAGGGGCTCCTGAGGTTCTAGCATGTCATGATTTTTTTATGCCACTATTTCAGGAGAGGGTTCAACTTCTATCATTCTAGGAGGTACACCCTCTTCATGTACTTCTTCAAGATGAGACCTTCTATACTTCTTAATATTTGTCTCTTCATCAAATGTTACATACCTACTAATATTGATATGATGGAATCTTGAGATGTATATCCTGAAGGATTTGGAGACTTCATAGTATCCAACAAATATTTCCTTCTTTCTAGAAGGATCCATTTTGGTTCCCTTCTATTTCAAAATATGTACATATATTGGGAAACCAAATATATTGAGATGGATCGCTTCAGGTTTCTTTTTGGCATGCATTTCTTCAGGAGTCTTGAATCCAAGAGCACTGGAGATAATCTATTCTACATATACACGGTTGTTCTTGTTTCTTCATCCCATAGGTTCATAGGGAGGTCTTGTTCATGAATCATGGTATTCATTACTTCCATGATGGTTCTATTCTTTCTTTCTGCAACACTATTCTGTTGGGGATTATCGGGAGTGGTTAGTTCCCTCTTGATTCCTTCCTCCTTACAGAATGCTTCAAATTCCTTTGAAGTGTATTCTCCATCATTATCTGATCTCAGTGTCTTGATTCTCTTTTCTGAGTGGTTCTCTATAAAGGCTTTGAATTCTTTGAATTTCCTGAACACTACACTCTTATTCTTCCAGAAGTATATCCAAGTTTTTCTTGAATAATCATCAATAAATGTGACATAGTACTCATAACCACTTAAGTATATGGAGGGAATAGGACAACATACATCATAATGAATTAGTTCCAATGTACCTTTAGTCTTTGTTTCACTTTTCGGGAAGGGATTCTTGATGTTATTTTTTCTTGCACATCCTTTGCAAGTTTCCTCATGTTCGATCTTCAGATCTGGTAACCCTGTTACCACCTTGCTCACATAGGGAAATGATTTGTAATTGATGTGATAAATTCTCCTATGCCATAGTTCACTTGAGCTAGATGTCCTTTGAGATTATGCAGTCATCATTCTTCTTATCCAATGACTACAACATCTTCAAGTGTCTTTCCTTTGGACCACATAAGTACTTGTCCATATTTAAAAGAAACTCTATTTTCTTATCTAGAGAAGATATGGAAAGTATGGTTCTTTTTCAAACCTGGTACATACAATAATTCCTTCATCTTCATGGAATTTCCAGAGTCAATATTGTAGCTTGATTCACCAATACCTTTGATGGGATATTGATAGCCATCTCCTAATGATAACTTCTCAGGAGAGTTCTTCTCTTCAAGTGTTGACATATTTTTCTTCTTCCCTATCATGTGCTTTGAGGAACCACTATTAATAATCCATGTGTATTCTCCAGGTGTTACAGACTGAGAGAGTGTAGAGAATAACACATATTCTTCTACATCTTCACCTCTAGTTTTCTTTTGAGGCATTTCTTCTTATACATCCTCATCTTCAACTAGATGAGCATGATGTCTCTTGTTGTTGTTGTTCATATTTGGTTATGGAAATTCTCTAGAAATATGTCCTATCTTATGACAGTTGTAACATTGATAATTTGAGTAATCCTTCTTCTTCTTCTAAAATTTATTCTTTGAAGGATGATAATTACTCTTCTTGAAGTTTGATTATATTCTTCATTTAGTATAGGTGGCTAGAGCCTGATCATCTTCTCTCAGGAGAGATTATCTATTACCTACTCTAGATTCTTCTTGTATGCAATATTCCCATACTATTTCAAAATTCATACTTTCTTTTTTGGCACACAGATTCTGAATGAATGAGTCCCAAGGTCTAGTGAGACCATTGAGAGTAGTCATAACTAGCTCACCCTCATAAAGGGTGTCTCTAATAGCACTTACTTGTTCTCTGAATTGAGAGACTCTTGTGAAGTAATATTGAATAGACTCTCCTTTTCTCATATTGGTTCTCTTTATTTGATATCTCATATTCATCTTTATGTTGATGTTCCTTCCCTCATACATTCTAGAAAGTGCATCATACATTTGCTTAGGTGTCTTCTTAGATGACACTTGAGGGATCAAGTGATCCTTAATAGAATCAGCAATGATCCTCATTGCCTTGATTAGGTATTGTTCATGCTTCTCCTTAGATTCATCTTATTCAGGTTCTGCAATCTCATCCTTGATGTACTTCTTAAGGCCATTCTCTTTCAAAATAAAACCATTCCTATACTTCCAAGCTAGGAAGTTTTCTATGCCTTCCAATTTGTCCTAAAGCTTAGTGCTTGGGGCCATCTTGGTGAGTAGGTCACTAAAAAATGAAATTTATAAAAAATAGGAGGCTGACCATACCAGTAGATGTTCTTTACTGAAGCGAGTTGGTTGGTCCAACTAATTTATGGAGATCCCAAATCTTCACCCTTCAAATCCTACTTGCGAGGTTATAGCTTAGCAAAAGTTTTGGTTATGGTTTTTTGTTGATTTCTCGGTCAAGGCCTAACTAGGATTTGGATTTCCTGGAGCTTCAACCACCCAAAAAATTTGATCCTAGGCTCAATATATGCGCTCTAGGAGGGCGCAACTTTATATGCAAGCAGATATTCAAAACTGCAAGTTTTGCAGAAACCCTAATTTCTTTTGGAGAGGGAGGAGAGATAATTTCACCTTGTGAAAGATGTTCTAATCAGTTTAGATCTGATACCATGTTCAGATTTTATATGCTATACTAGATATCATTAGTGTTCAATACAAATTCACAACAATAGAATATGTAGAATAAATGAAAGAAACAAAATCACAAGATTGACACAGCATTTATCTTGGGAAACCCTCAAGGGGAAGAAAACCCAACAAAACTTCCTCTGTATAAGATGTATAATATAAAACCCCAAAATAGCTATTCTCCTCCTTGAAGATAAGTCTCTCTCTCTCCTATGTGCTACACAAGTGAGTGATTCTTTGTTCTAATGAGTGGCACAACTCCTCTATTTATACACATTGAGTCAACTAACTTTTACCCTAACCAAGTCAGTCCCACTAAATTGTCTGGGCCAACTCTCCAGGGAAGACTCAAAACATTATATTATATTATTTATTAGGGTGATAAATACCCAACACACAATGGAGGCTTTACCTCATGACCCTATGATTACCAATTACAATAGTACCACCCTGACGCAAGAATAATAACATCTCCCTTGGGTTTCATCAGTAAAATACATTTGGAATGTCCTTTGAAGTTACAATATTTCAATAGGATCCATCTAGGTAATTGTATCAGGTAGGGCCCAACTAGAGATGACTCTTTTCTATATCAAACAAGTCATCACTCTGGTTCCTTGTTTTCAATTCTATAGGGTACCTATCTTCATTATCACATCCTGTAGACTGCAGCTATGGGATTGATACCTCAATAATGCCTACATATTCTCTTTTTCCTTTGCTAGAATTGTACGAAAATATTAAATTCCCTCCTTTTCTATTATTTAGCTCTAGCACTACCACATTTGGCTTCTTTCCCATGTCATTTCTTCCATCTTTCATTTTTTTATCCTTGCACCTTCTTTGTAGCTTTCTTTTTTTAGGACGATTCGTCCCTATTCCACATGGTATTTAGAAAAGCAACTAACATTTTTTATGCAGGTACATGGCTTGGTTTGGCATTGAGATTATGATCCTCCACTTTCATAAACACGATTTTCATAGTTATCTAGTTAGGTTTCAAAACTAAAGGTACTCCTTCTCACAACTCATGTATTTCATTATTTGATCACATAATAGACTTAGTAGTTATTATGGTATTGTATCAGCGATTACGATCAAGTCTATTTTTCAAGAAGGTTTAGTAACATGTTTAGACTTGTCCAATTGGAGTTAGAATCTATAGGATACATTTGGAAGTGCTTGAATTTATCCATTTGGGTTCAACACTTGAAACAACACTTTCCCATGTGACCACCTTCCATATTCACCTCTTTTCATCTGCAAACCTTATCATAATAACCATATGAAAGTGTACTCTATAATTAACGATTATTAGATCAACTTTTTTATATTAATTGGTTACTAAATTTCTACTATTGGGTAAGGAGTAATTGAATAATCAATGATACCCTTCTCTTCACTATTACAGGTAACTCTATCTTTGATCTTACCCCTAGTGATTGGCTCACTCTAGTTCATTGGCTAGGGTAGCTCCTAACTTGAGATGACCTCTTTCTAGATGGAAAAATTCATTGCTCGAGTTCATCCTTTTCACTTCTATGGATAACTATTTTAATTATTGCATTTTGTAGATTTAAGCTATGGGGTCAATCCTTCAACAATGCCTACCTCTCGCCTCTTGTCTTTTCTGAGATTTTTAAATAATCTCCAACTCTCTCCTTTTTCTTTCGCTAGCTTTAGGACTGCCACATTTTGCCTCCTTCCCCTATCAGTTCTTCTGTAGTGTCTTTTTCTCCTCCTCATTTTTTCCATCCCTGCATTTCCCTAGTAGCTCCATTTTTCTAGAAGTCATTCCTATTCTAGACGTGCTTGGCCAAGCTAACTAAATTTTTTGATGCAGATACATGGGTTGGTTTGGAATTGATATAATTATCCTCCACATGCATAAATGGGATTTATATCATTTACATTGTTTGCTTGAAAAGTAAAGGTACTCCTCTTCACATCTCATATATTTAATTATTTGATCACATGTATAATAGACTTAGGTGTTATTATTTCACTGTAGCAAGGATTAGTATCATGTCTCTTTTTCAAAAAGGTTTAGTAACATGTGTAGGCTAATTTATAGACCTAGGTCCCTTAATAAACCAAAAAACATTAGCTATGAAATTCCCTTCCATCTATTTTTTTCTCCGTAGTTTGTCTCTTCTAATATTTCTTGATTGTATACTCAACTCGACTTCACGTTGGAAATCCCCTTCGCTTCACTTTTATATGTAAATATTATCTTTGATCTCAAACCCTATGGTTTCCTTCGTCTAGGTCATTGTCTTGGGTAGGGCCTGACTTGAGATGACTCTTTTCTATATCAAACAAGTCATCACTCTGCTTCCTCGTTTTCACTTCTATAGGGTACCTATATTTGTTATCACATCCTATAGACTGCAGTTATGGGATCAATTCCTCGATAATGCCTTCATATTCTCTTTTTCCTTTGCTAGAATTGTACGATAAAATTCAAGTCCCTCCCTTTACATTCTTTAGCTCTAGAACTACCACATTTCGCTTCTTTCCCATGTTAGTTCTTCCATAGTGTATTCTTCACCTGTTTCATTTTTTTATCCTCACACTTTCTTTGTATCTTGTTTTTTCTGGGAGGATTCGTCCCTATTCCACATGGTACTTAGAAAAACAACTAACATCTTTGATGTAGGTACATTGCTTGGTTTTACATTGATATTACGATCCTCCACCTTCATCAACACGATTCTCATAGTTATCTTGTTTAGCTTCAAAAGTAAAGGTAGTCCTCACATCTCATGTATTTCTTTATTTAATCACATTTATAATAGACTTAGTAGTCACTATGGTATTGTATCAGGGATTAGGATCAAGTCCCTTTTTCAAGAAGGTTTAGTAACATGTTTAGACTTGTCCAATTGGAGTTAGAATATATAGGATATTTTTGGAAATGATTGAATTTATCCATTTGGCTTCAACACTTCAAACATCACTTTCCCATGTGACCACCTTATATATTCACCTATTTTCATCTACAAACCTTATCATAATAAAAATATGAAAGTGAAATCTATAATTAATGATTGTTAGATCTACTTTTGCTTGTTAATTGGTTGCTAAATTTATACTATTAGGTAAGGAGTAATTGAATAATCGATGATCCCCTTCTCTTCACTATTACAGGTAACTTTATTTTTTGATCTTACCCCTAGTTATAGGCTCTCTCTAGGTCATTGGCTAGGGTAGCACCTGACTCAAGATGACCTCTTTCTATATTGAAAAAGTAATTGCCTGATTTCATCCTTTTCACTTCTATAGATATCTATTTTCGTTATCGTGTTCGGTATACTTCATCTATGGATTCAATCCTTTGACAATTTCTACATCTCATCTCTTGTCTTTGTTGAATCTTTTGGATAATCTCCAACTCTCACCTTTTTCCTTCGCTATCTTTAGGACTGCCACATTTCACCTCTTTTCCCTGTTAGTTCTTTCGTAGTGTCTTTTTATCCTCGCTTTTTCCAACCCTGCATTTTCCTAGTAGCCCCGTTTTTATACAAGTCGTTGTCCCTATTCCATGCATGTTTGACCAAACTAACTAAAATTTTTTATGCAGGTACATGAGTTGGTTTTTCATTAAGATTATGATCCTCCACATGCATCAATGGAATTTATATCATTTACATTATTGGTTTGAAAATTAAATGTGCTCCTCTTCACATATGATGTATTTCATTATTTGATCACATGTATAATAGACTTAGGTGTTATTATTTCATTATAGAAAGGATTATTATCATGTGTCTTTTTCAAAAAGGGTTATTAACATGTGTAGGATAAATTGGAGACCTAGGTCCTCGGTTTTCCTCTTCTAATATTTCTTGATTGTATACTCAAATTGATTTCACATCGGTAATTCCCTTTGATTTAGTATTATATGTAACTCTTATATTTGATCTCAAACCTTATGGTTTCCTCCGTCTCAGTTGTTGTCTCGGGTTGAGCTTGAATCAAGATGAATATTTTTTAGATTGAACAAGTCATCACTTTGCTTCCTTGTTTTCAATTCTATAAGGTACATATATTTGTTATCGCATCCTGCAGACTACAACTATGGGATCGATACCTCAATAATGCCTTCATATTCTCTTTTTCCTTTGCTAGAATTGTACAATAATCTTCAAGTCCCTCATTTGCATTCTTTAGCTCTAGCACTACCACATTTCGCTTCTTTCTGAATAAGTTCTTTCATAGTGTATTCTTCACCTCTTTCATTTTTGTATCCTCTCACTTTCTTTGTAGATTTATTTTATAGGAGGATTCATCCCTATTCCACACGATATTTAGTAAAACAACTAACATTTTTTACGAAGGTACATGGCTTGGTTTGGCATTGAGATTACGATCCTCCACCTTCATCAACATAATTTTCATAGTTATCTGGTTCGGTTTCAAAACTAAAGGTACTCCTTCTCACATCTCATGTATTTCATTGTTTGATCACATAATAAACTTTGTAGTTATTATGGTATTGTGTCATGGATTAGGATCAAGTCTCTTTTTCACATTAGAGGGATTTTGGGGTCTAAAATGGGCCTCCTAAGGAAAATAATAAAATAGTAGTTAAAATAATAAAATAATAGTTAAAATAATAAAATAATATTGATTAATTTTGGAGGAAGAAAGAAAAAACTACTTTTTGTGTTCGTATTTTCGACATATCTCCTTGTGTTTTTACTCAAATTTCGATCGTGAGAGCTCATTGGATACGGAATTTGATTCCGCATCCAATGAGTACCCATACTGCATACTTTTGATGGACCTCGCTACCCCCCAAAAAAAGAAATACCTGAAAAAATGTGATGATGATGTCATCATCACGTTTTTTCAGGTATTTCTTGTTTTTGGGGTAGTGGGGTCCGTCAAAAGTATGCAGTGTGGGTACTCGTTGGATGCGGAATCAAATTCCGCATCCAACAAGCTCTCCTGATCGAAATTTGAGTAAAAACACAATGAGATATGTCAAAAATACGAACAAAAAAAGTAGTTTTTTTTAATGAAAAATATGTCAATTCAACCATTATGGTTGACTTATTTTATTGAAATTCTATTGGTTCTTGAATTCCAACTCATAAAAACTTATTTTGGCATGTTTTCTTATAGGCCCCATTTTAGACCCCAAATTTCCTCTAATGAGAAGGTTTAGTAACATGTTTAGACTTGTCCAATTGTAGTTAGAATCTATAGGATACTTTTGGAAGTGCTTGACTTTAGCCATTTGGGTTCAACACTTAAAACAACACTTTCCCATGTGACCACCTTCCATATTCACCTCTTTTCATCTACAAACCTTAGCATAATAACCATATGAAAGTGAATTCTATAATGAACGATTGTTAGATCAACTTTTACTTGTTAATTGGTTGCTAAAGTTATACTATTGGGTAAGGAGTAATTGATTAATCGATGATACCCTTATCTTCACTATTACAAGTAACTCTATATTTGATCTTACCCATAGTGTTTGGCTCATTCTATGTCGTTGGCTAGGGTAGGGCCCAACTCGGGAAGGCCTCTTTCTAGATTGAAAAAATCATTGACCAAGTTCATCATTTTCACTTCTATAGATAGCTATTTTCATTATCTCATTCCGTACACTTCAGATATGGGATCGGTCGTTCTAAAATGTTTGCTTCTCATCTCTTGTCATTGTTGAAATTTTAGGATAATCTCCAACTCTGTCATTTTTCCTTCCCTAGATTTAGGGCTCCCACATTTCTCCTGTTTCCCCAATTATTTCTTTTGTAGTGTCTTTTTCTCTTCCTCTCCTTTTCCATCCCTACATTTTCCTGGTAGCTCCCTTTTTCTACAAGTCGTTGTCCCTATTCCACAAACGCTTGACCAAACTAACTAAAATTTGTGATGCAGGTACATGGGTTGGTTTTGCATTGAGATTATAATCCTCCACATGAATCAATGGGATTTATATCATTTACATTATTGGTTTGAAAATAAAAGGTACTCCTCTTCACATCTCATGTATTTCATTATTTGATCACATGTATAATAGGATTAGGTGTTATTATTTCATTGTAGCAAGGATTAGTATCATGTCTCTTTTTCAAAAAGGCTTAGTAACATGTGTATGCTAATTTGCAAACCTAGGTCCCTTAATAAACAAAAAAAAATTATCTATGAAATTATCTTCCATCTATTTTTTCTACTCAGTTTGTCTCATCTAAGGTTTATTTATTGTATGCTCAACTCGATTTCGCATCGACAATCCCCTTCACTTTAGTGGTATTTGTAACTCTATCTTTGATCTCAAACCTTGTGGCTACCTCCAGCTAGGTCGTTGTCTCAGGTAGGGCCTGAATCAATATGACTCTTTTTCTAGATCGAACAAGTCATCACTCTGCTTCCTTGTTTTCACTTCTATAGCGTACCTATCTTCGTTATCGCATCCTGTAGACGACATCTATGGGATCGGTACCTCGATAATACCAGCATATTCTCTTTTTCCTTTGTTATAATTGTACAATAATATTCAATTCCCTCCTTTTTCATTCGTTAGCTCTAGCACTACCACATTTTGATGCTTTCCCATGTCAGTTCTTCCATAGTGTCTTCTTCACATGGGAGGATTTGTCCCTATTCCACATGGTATTTAGAAAAACAACTAACATATTTTATGCAGGTACATGGCTTGGTTTTGCATTTAGATTACGATCCTCCACCTTTATCAACATGATTTTCATAGTTATTTGGTTCGGTTTCAAAAGTAAAGGTACTCCTCCTCACATCTCATGCATTTCATCGTTTGATCACATTTACAATAGAATTAGTAGTTATTATGGTATTGTATCAGGGATTAGGTTCAACTCTCTTTTTCAAGAAGGTTTAGTAACATGTTTAGACTTGTCCTATTGGAGTAAGAATCTATAGGATACTTTGGAAGTTCTTGAATTTAGCCATTTGGGTTCAACACTTAAAACAACACTTCCCCATGTGACCACCTTCAATATTCACCTCTTTTCATCGACAAACCTTAGCATAATAACCATATGAAATTGAACTCTATAATTAACGATTGTTAGATCAAATTTTTATTGTTAATTGGTTTCTATAGTTCTACTATTGGGTAGGGAGTAATTGAATAATCGATGATCCCCTTCTCTTCACTATTATAGGCAACTCTATCTTTGATCTTACCCCTAGTTATTGGCTCACTCTAGGTCATTGTCTAGGGTAGGACCCAACTCGAGATGACCTCTTTCTAGATTGAAAAATTCATTGCTTGAGTTCATCCTTTTCACTTCTATAGATAGCTATTTCGTTATCACATTATGTAGACTTCAGCTAATAGGTCGATCCTTCCACAATTCCTGCCTCTCATCTCTTGTCTTTGCTGAAATTTTTGGATAATATCCAATTCTCTCCTTTTTCCTTCGCTAGATTTAGGACAACCACATTTTGCCTCTTTCCCCTATTAGTTCTTTCATTGTGTTTTTTTCTCCTCCTCGCTTTTTCCATCCCTACATTTTACTAGCATCTCCCTTTTTCTTAAAGTTGTTGTCCCTATTCCACATGCACTTGACAAAACTAACTAAAATTTGTGATGTAGGTACATGAGTTGGTTTGGAATTGAGATTACTATCCTCCACATGCATCAATGGAATTTAGATCATTTACATTGCTTGTTTGAAAAGTAAAGGTACTCCTCTTCACATATCATGTATTTCATTATTTTATCACATGTATAATAGAATTAGGTGTTATTATTTCATTGTAGAAAGGATTAGTATCATGTTTCTTTTTCAAAAAGTATTAGTAATAGGTGTAGGCTAATTTGTAGACCTGGGTCCCTTAATAAACCGAAAAACCTTAGCGATGAAATTCCCTTCCATCTATTTTTTCTCCTCATTTTGTCTCTTCTAAAATTTCTTGATTGTATACTCAACTTGATTTTACGTTGGCAATACCCTTTGCTTTAATATTAAATGTAACACTTATCTTTCCTCTCAAACCTTATGTCTTTGCTAACTCGTTTTCACTACTATATGGTACCTATCTTTGTTATTGCATCCTATAGACTACACCTATGGGATCGATACCTCAATAATTCCTACATATTCTCTGTTTCCTTTGCTACAATTGTACGATAATCTTCAAGTCCCTCCTTTTGCATTCTTTAGATCTAGCACTACCATATTTCACTTCTTTCGGATGTGAGTTCTTTCAAAGTGTCTACTTCACCTCCTTCATTTTTTTATCCTCGCACTTGCTTTCTTTATTTTTCTGGGAGGATTCGTCCCTATTCCAGACGGTATTTAGAAAAACAACTAACATTTTTATGCAGGAAAATGGCTTGGTTTGGCATTGAGGTTATGATCCTCTACCTTCATCAACATAGTTTTCATAGTTATATGGTTCAGTTTCAAAATTAAAGGTACTCTTTCTCACATCTCATGTATTTCATTATTTGATCACATTTATAATAGACTTAGTAGTTATTATGGTATTGTATTAGGGATTAGGATCAAGTCTCTTTTTCAAGAAGGTTTAGTAACATGTTTATACTTTTCCAATTGGAGTTAGAATCTATAGGATACTTTTGGAAGTGCTTGACTTTATCCATTTGCATTCAACACTTAAAAAAACACTTTCCCATGTGACCATCTTCCATATTCACCTCTTTTCATCCACAAACCTTAGCGTAATAACCATATGAAAGTGAACTCTATAATTAACGATTGTTAGATTGAATTTGTTTCTTAATTGTTATCTAAATTTATACTATTGGGTAATGAGTAATTGAATAATCGGCGATCCCCATCTCTTCACTATTACAGGTAACTCTATCTTTTATCTTACCGCTAGTGATTGGCTCACTCTAGGTCGTTGGCTAGGGTAGGGACCGACTCGAGATGACCCCTTTCTAGATTGAAACATTCATTGCTCGAGTTCATCCTTTTCACTTCTATAGATAGATATTTTTTGTTATCGCATTCTATAGAGTTTAGCTATGGGGTTGATCCTTTGACAATGCCTGCCTCTTGTCTCTTGTCTTTGCTGAAATTTTTGGATAATCCCCAAGTCTCTCCTATTTCCTTCACTAGGTTTAGGACTTCCACATTTTGCCTCTTTCCCCTATCATTTCTTTTGTAGTGTCTTTTTCTCCTCCTCTCTTTTTACATCCCCGCATTTTCCTCGTAGCTCCCTTTTTCTACAAGTCGTTGTCCCTATTCCACACATGCTTGACCAAAATAACTAAACTTTGTGATATAGGTACATGGGTTGGTTTGGAATTGAGATTATTATCCTCCACATGCATCAATGGGATTTAAATCATTTGTATTATTGGTTTGAAAGTAAATTTACTCCTCTTCACATCTCATGTATTTCATTATTTTATCACATGTATAATAGACTTAGGTGTTATTATTTCAATGTAGCAAGGATTAGTATCATGTCTCTTTTTCAAAAAGTCTTAGTAACATGTGTAGGATAAGTTGGAGACCTAGGTCCCTTAATAAACTGAAAAACCTTAGCTATGAAATTCCCTTACATCTATTTTTTTCTCCTTAGTTCATCTCTTTTAATATTTCCTTATTGTATACTCAACTCGATTTCACATCGGAAATCCTATTCACTTCAATATTATATGTAAATCTTATCTTTGATCACAAACCTTATGGTTTCCTCCATCTAGTTCATTGTATTGAGTAGGGCCTGAATTGAGATGTCTCTTTTCTAGATCGAGCAAGTCATCATACTACTTCCTTGTTTTCACTTCTATACGGTAATCATCTTCGTTATCGCATCCTGTAGACTGCAGCTATGGGATCGATACCTCGATAATGCCTGGATATTTTCTTTTTCCTTTGCTAGAATTGTACGATAATCTTCAAGTCCCACCTTTTGCATTCTTTATCTTTAGCTCTACCACATTTCACTTATTTCCCATGTCAGTTCTTCCATAGTATCTTCTTCATCCCTTTCATTTTTGTATCTTCGGACTTTCTTTGGAGCTTGATTTTTCTGGGAGGATTTGTCCCTATTCCACACTATATTTAGAAAAACAACTAACATTTTTTATGTAGGTACATGGATTGGTTTGGCATTGAGATTACGATCCTCTGCCTTCATCAACACAATTTGCATAGTTATCTGGTTCAGTTTCAAAAGTAAAGGTACTCCTTTACACATCTCATGTATTTCAATGTTTCATCACAATTATAACAAACTTAGTAGTTATTATGGTATTATATCAGGGATTACGATCAAGTCTATTTTTCAAGAAGGTTTAGTAATATGTTTAGACTTGTCCAATTAGAGTTAGAATATATAGGATACTTTTCAAAGTGCTTGACTTTAGCAATTTGGGTTCAACACTTAAAACAACACTTTCCCATGTGGCCACCTTCCATATTCACCTCTTTTCATCTGCAAACCTTAGCATAATAACCATATGAAAGTGAACTCTATAATCAATACTTGTTAGATTGAATTTATATTTTTAATTGGTTTCTAAAGTTCTACTATTGGGTAAGGAGTAATTGAATAATCAATGATTCCCTTCTCTTCACTATTACAGGTAACTCTATCTTTGTTCTTACCCCTAGTGACTGGGTCACTCTAGGTTGTTGACTAGGGTAGGCTCCAACTCGATATGACCTCTTTCTAGATTGAAAATTGCATTGCTTGAGTTCATCCTTTTCCCTTCTATAGATATATATTTTCATTATCCCATTCCATAGACATCAGCTATGGGGTCGATCCTTTGACAATACATGCCTCTCATCTCTTGTCTTTGCTGAAATTTTTGGATAATCTCGAACTCTCTCATTTTTCCTTCGCTATATTTAGGAATGCCATATTTTGCCTCTTTCCTTTATCAGTTCTTCCATAGTGTATTTTTATCCTCCTCGTTTTTTCCATCCCCGCATTTTCCTGGTAGCTCCCTTTTTCTATAAGTCATTGTCCGTATTTCACACGCACATGACCAAACCAACTAAAATTTGTGATGTAGGTACATGGGTTGGTTTTGCATTGAGATTACGATCCTCCACATGCATCAATGGGATTTATATCATTTACATTGTTGGTTTGAAAAGTAAAGGTACTCCTCTTCACATCTAATGTATTTTATCATTTGATCACATGTATAATAGGCTTATGTGTTATTGTTTCACTGTAGCAAGGATTCGTATCATGTCTCTTTTTAAAAAAGGTTTGGTGACATTTATAGGCTAATTTGCAAACCTCGGTCACTTAATAAACTGAAAAACCTTAGCTATAAAATTCCATTCCATCTATTTTTTCTCCTTAGTTTGTCTCTTCTAAGATTGCTTGATTGTATACTCAACTCGATTTCACGTTGGAAATCCCCTTCGCTTCAGTGTTACATGTAACTCTTATCTTCGATATAAAACCTTATGGATGCCTCCATCCACGTCATTGTCTAGGGTAGCGCCCAACTCAAGATTACTATTTCTAGATCAAACAAGTCATCACTCCGCTTCCTTGTTTTCACTTCTATAGGGTACCTATCTTCGTTATCGCATCCTATAAACTGCAACTATGGGATTGATACCTCTATAATTCTTGCATATTCTTTTTCTTTTTTGCTAGAATTGTACGATAATATTCAAGTACCTCCTTTTGCATTCTTTAGCTCTAGCACTACACAATTTTGCTTCTTTTCCATGTCATATATTCCATAGTGTGTTCTTCACCACTTTCATTTTTGTATCATCACACTTGCTTTGTATCTTGCCTTTTTGGGGAGGATTCGTCCATATTCCACGCGGTATTTAGAAAAAAAACTAACATTTTTTATGTAGGTACATGGCTTGGTTTTGCATTGAGATTATGATCCTTCAGCTTCATCAACACGATTTTCATAGTTATCTAGTTTGGTTTCAAATGTAAAGGTGCTCCTTCTCACATCTCATGTATTTCATTGTTTGATCACATTTATAATAGACATAGTAGTTATTATGGTATTGTATCAGGGATTAGCATCGAGTCTCTTTTTCAAGAAGGTTTAGTAATATGTTTATACTTTTCTGATTGGATTTAGAATCTATAGGATACTTTTGGAATTCTTGACTTCAGCCATTTGGGTTCAACACTTAAAACAACACTTTCCCATGTGACCACCTTTCATATTCACCTCTTTTAATCTGTAAATTTAGCATAATAACCATATGATAGTGAAATATATAATTAATGATTGTTCGATCAACTTTTCCTTGTTAATTGGTTGCTAAAGTTCTACTATTTGATAAGGAGTGATTGAATAAACGACGATCCCTTTCTCTTCACTATTACAAGTAACTGTATCTTTGATATTACCCCTAGTGATCGGCTCACTCTATGTTGTTAGATAGGGTAGGGCCTGAATCAATATGAAATATTTCTATATTGAAAAAGTATTTTCTCAAGTTCATCCTTTTCACTTCTATATATAGTTATTTTCATTATCCCATTCCGTAGAATTTAGCTATGGGGTTGATCCTTCGACAATGTCTGCCTCTCGTCTCTTGTCTTTGCTGAAATTTTTGGATAATTTCCAACTCTCTCTTTATTCCTTCGTTATATTTAGGACTACCACATTTCACTTCTTTCCCCTATCAATTCTTTTGTAGTGTCTTTTTCTCCTCCTCGTTTTTTCCATCCTCGCATTTTCCTCATAGCTCCCTTATTCTACATGTTGTTGTCCCTATTCCACACGCGCTTGACAAAACTAACCAAAATTTGTGATGTAGGTACATGGGTTGGTTTGGCATTGAGATTACGATCCTCCACATGCATTAATTGGATTTATATCATTTACATAGTTGGTTTGAAAAGTAATGATACTCCTCTTCACATCTCATGTATTTCATTATTTGAGCACATGTATAATAAAATTAGGTATTATTATTTCACTATAGCAAGTATTATTATCATGTCTCTTTTTAAATAAGGTTTAGTAACATATCTAGGCTAATTTACAGACCTAGGTCTCTTAATAAACCTAAAAACCTTTGCTATGAAATTCCCTTCCATCTATTTTTTCTCCTCATTTTGTCTCTTCTAAGATTTCTTGATTATATACTCAAATCAATTTCATGTCAGCAATCCCCTTTGCTTCAGTATTATATGTAAATATTATCTTTGATCTCAAGCCTTATGGATTCCTTTATCTAGGTCATTGTCTCGGGTAGGTCCCAACTCGAGATGACTTTTTTCGACATTGAACAAGTCATCACTCTGCATCCTCATTTTCAGTTCTATAAAGTACCTATCTTCATTATCACATCCTATATATTGAAGCTATGGCACCGATACCTTGATAAATCCTACATATTATCTTCTTCCTTTGCTATAATTTTACGATAATATTCAAGTCCCTCCCTTTTCATTATTTACCTCTAGAACTACCACATTTCACTTATTTCCCATGTCATTTCTTCTATAGTGTCTTCTTCACCTATTTCATTTTTATATTCTCACACTTTCTTTGTATCTTTCGTTTTATGTGAGTATTCGTTCCTATTCCACACGGTATTTTGAAAATCAACTAACATTTTTTATGCAGGTAAATTTCTTGGTTTGGCATTGATATTATGATCCTCCACCTACATCAACGTGATTTTCATCGTTATTTAGTTTGGTTTCAAAAGTAAATGTACTCCTCACATCTCATGTATTTCATTGTTTGATCGCATTTATAATAGACTTAGTATTTATTATGGTATTGTATCAGGGATTAGGATTAAGTCTCTTTTTCAAGAAGCTTTAGTAATATGTTTAGACTTGTCCAATTGGAGTTAAAATCTATAGGATACTTTTGGAAGTGCTTTAATTTATCCATTTGGGTTCAAAACTTAAAACAACACTTTCCCATGTGACCACCTTCCATATTCACCTCTTTTCATCTGCAAACCTTAGCATAATAACTATATGAAAGTGAACTTTATAATTAACGATTGTTAGATCGAATTTTGCTTGTTAATTAGTTGCTAAATTTATACTATTGGGTAAGGAGTAATTGAATAATCAATGATCCCTTTCTCTTCACTATTACAGGTAACTCTATCTTTGATGCTACACCTAGTGATTGGCTCACTCTAGGTCATTGGATATGATAGGGCCCTACTCAAGATGACCTTTTTCTAGATTAAAAAAGTGATTTCTTGATTTCATCCTTTCAACTTCTATAGATAGCTTTTTTCGTCATCGCATTCTGTAGACTTCAACAATGGGGTCGATTCTTTGACAATGTGTGCCTCTCGTCTCTTGTATTTGCTGAAATTTTTGGATAATATGCAACTCTCTCATTTTTACTTTTCTATCTTTAGGACTGCCAAAATTTTCCTCTTTCCCCTATCATTTCTTCCTTAGTTTATTTTTCTCCTCCTCGCTTTTTCCATCCTCGCATTTTCCTGGTAGCTCCCTTTTTCTACAAGTCGTTTCCCCTATTCCACACACGCTCAACCAAACTACCTAAAATTTGTGATGCGTGTACATGGGTTGGTTTTGCATTGAGATTACGATTCTCCACATGCATCAATGGGATTTATATCATTTACATTGTTGGTTTGAAAATTAAAGGTACTCCTCTTCAGAGCTCATGTATTTCATTATTTGATCACATGTATAATAGAATTAAGTGTTATTATTTCACTGTAGCAAGGATTAACATCTTGTCTCTTTTAAAAAAAGGTTTAGTAACATGTGTAGGATAATATGCAGACCTAGGTCCCTTAATAAACCGAAAATCCTTAGATATGAAATTCTCTTCCATCTATATTTTCTCCTCAGTTTGTCTCTTCTAATATTTCTTGATTGTATACTCAACTTGATTTCACGTCAGAAATCCCCTTTGCTTCAGTCTTATATGTAAATCTTATCTTTTATCTCAAACCTTATGGTTTTGCTCCGTTTAGGTCATTGTCTCTAGTAGAGCCTGACTTGAGATGACTATTTTCTGGATCGAACAACTCATCACTCCCATTCCTCGTTTTCACTTCTATAGGGTACATATCTTCGTTATCGCATCATGTAGTCTGCACCTGTGGGATCGATGCCTCGATATTGCCTGCATATTGTATTTTTTCTTTGCTATAATTGTACAATAATCTTCAAGTACCTCCTTTTGCGTTATTTATCTATAGCACTACCACATTTCTCTTCTTTCCCATGTCAATTCTTTGATAGTGTCTTCTTCACCTCTTTCATTTTTATATTGTCACACTTGTTTTGTATCTCGATTTTTCTGTGAGGATTCGTTCCTATTCCACACAGTTTTTTTGAAAAAACAACTAACATTTTGTATTCAAGTACACGGCTTGGTTTGGAATTCATATTACGATCCTCCACTTACATCAATGTGATTTTCATCGTTATCTAGTTCAATTTCAAAAGTAAAGGTACTCCTTCTCACATCTCATGTATTTCATTGTTTGATCACATTTATATAGACTTAGTATTTATTAGGGTATGGTATCAAGCATTAGGATCAAGTCTCTTTTTCAAGAAGGTTTAGTAATATTTTTAGACTTGTCCAATTGGAGTTAGAATCTATAGAATACTTTTGGAATTTCTTGACTTTATCCATTGGGGTTCAACACTTAAAAAACACTTTCCCATCTGACCACCTTCCATATTCACCTATTTTCATCTTCAAACCTTAGCATAATAACCATATGAAAGTGAACTCTATAATTAATGATTTTTAGATTGAATTTTTCTTGTTAAGTGGTTGTTAAAGTTCTACTATTGGGTAAGGATTAATTGAATAATCGACGATCCCCTTCCCTTCACTATTATAGGTAACTATATATTTGATCTTACCCCTAGTGATTGGCTTACTCTAGGTCTTTGGATAGGGTAGGACCTAGCTCAGGATGAACTCTTTCTAGATTGAAAAAATTCATTGCTCAAGTTCATCCTTTTCACTTATATAGATAGCTATTTTCGTTATCACATTTTGTAGACTTCAGCTATGGGGTCGATCCTTTGGAAATGCCTACCTCTTGTCTCTTGTCTTTTCTGAAATTTTTGGACAATCTCCAACACTCTCCTTTTTCCTTCACTAGCTTTGGGACTGCCACATTTCTCCTCTTTCCCCTATCAATTCTTTCGTAGTGTCTTTTTATCCTCCTCGCTTTTTCCATCCCCACATTTTCTTGGTAGCTCCCTTTTTCTACAATTCATTGTCCCTATTCCACACGCGCTTAATAAAACTAACTAAAATTTCTGATGTAGGTACATGGGTTGGTTTGGCATGGAGATTAGGATCCTCCACATGCATTAATGGGATTTATATCATTTACATTGTTGGTTTGAAAAGTAAAGGTATTCTTCAAATCTCATGTATGTCATTATTTGATCACATGTATAATAGAGTTAGGTGTTATTATTTCACCGTAGCAAGGATTAGTATCATGTCTCTTTTTTAAAACGTTTTAGTAACATGTGCAGGCTAATTTACATACTTAGGTCCCTTAATAAACCAAAAAACCTTAGCTATGAAATTCCCTTCCATCTATTTTTTCTCCTCAGTTTGTCTCTTCTAATATTTCTTGATTGTATACTCAACTCAATTTCACGACGGCAATCCCCTTCACTTCAGTCTTATATGTAACTCTTATGTTTGATCTCAAACCTTATGCTCCATCTAGGTCATTGTATCGGGTAGGGACCGACTCGAGATGACATTTTTCTAGATTGAACAAGTCATCGTCATGCTTCCTCTTTTTCACTTATATAGGGTAACTATCTTCGTTATCGCATCCTGTAGACTGTAACTATGGGATCGATACCTCGATATTTCTTGCATTGTCTCTTCTTCCTTTGCTATAATTATATGATAATCTTCAAGGCCTGCCTTTTGCGTTCTTTATCTCAAGCTCTATGACAATTCGCTTATTTCCCATGTCATTTCTTCCATAGTGTCTTCTTCACCTCTTTCATTTTTGTATTCTCACACTTTCTTTGTATCTTTCTTTTTCTGTGCAGATTTGTTCCTATTCCACATAGTATTTTGAAAAAAAAACTAACATTTTTTATGCAGGTACATGGTTTGGTTTGGCATTGAGATTACTTTCCTCCACCTGCATTAACATGATTTTCATTGTTATCTGGTTCGGTTTCAAAAGTAAAGGTACTCCTTCTCACATCTGATGTATTTCATTATTTGATCACATTTACAATAGACTTAGTAGTTATTATGGTATTTTATCAGGGATTAGGATCAAGTCTCTTTTTCAAGAAGGTTTAGTAACATGCATACACTTCTCCAATTGGAGTAAAATCTATAGGATACTTTTGGAAGTGCTTGAATTTAATCATCTGGGTTCAACACTTGAAACGACACTTTCCCATGTGACCTCCTTCCATATGCACCTCTTTTCATCCACAAATCTTAGCTTAATAACCATATGAAAGTGAACTCTATAATTAACAATTGTTAGATCACCTTTTTCTTGTTGATTGGTGGCTATATTTATACTATATTCCAAGGAGTAATTGAATAATCGATGATCCCATTCTCTTCACTATTACAGGTAGTTCTCTATATTTGATCTTATCCCTAGTGATTGGCTCACTGTAGGTCGTTGGATTGGGTAGTTTTCGACTTGAGATGACCTCTTTCTAGATCGAACAATTCATTGTTCAAGTTCATCCTTTTCACTTCTATAGATACTTATTTCCCTATCACATTCCATAGACTTCGACTATGGGGTCGATCCTTCGATAATGCCTCCCTCTCGTTTCTTTCCTTTGGTGGATTTTTTGGATAATCTCCAACTCTCTCCTTTTTCCTTCACTAGCTCAATGATTTGCACATTTCACCTCATTTCTCTGTCACTAGTTCCATAGTGTATTTTTCTCATCGTACCTTTTTCCATCACCGCATTTCCTTGGTAGATCTCTTTTTCTACAAGTCATTATCCCTATTCCACACGTGCTTGACCAAACTAACTAAAATTTGTGATGCAGGTACATGGGTTAGTTTAGTATTGAGATTACGATCCTCCACATGTATCAATGGGATTTATATCATTTACATTGTGTTGAGGCCTGGAAATTCACAGGAAACAACAGCAAGGGATTATCCCCAGTCAACATTCCCAACAAGCCCCTGACTGTTTGGTGTAAGGAATCCGTCCAATTTGCGGTTCGGTTACTGTAGGTCAAGTAACAAAAATAAAGGTTTTACTGGTTGCGGCCCGGTCCACCGTGTTTATTTCTGTGTTTTTTAGTTTTAAGTATGGTATGCAAGTGCCTATCTAGAATGCAAATTGATTAAGAATACAAGGAGTGGTCACAATGTGATGTGCAGCTTCTTACCTCTCATCTTAGACTCTCTTGCATCTAAATCACACACAGTAAGAAATTAAAACTAACTATCTAACCTATCCCTAGGGAGCAAGATTATCATTTATTAATGAGTAATGTATTTTGCGCATGCATTATGAAAAATCACAGATAGTTGATACTTCTTTCAAAACACATGAACATTTAAAGATATTTGAACAACCAGTTAGCCAATTGTTTATGAACAACATTCGTTACTCATAGTGGAAATTTTCATAAAATAAACCAAAGATCACTCATACAAGAACATACGTTCAAAGAGTTAGAACGATCTCATAGTTAATGGACACAAAGCTAAAAACGAAATAGTTCCTCTTCAACAAATCCATAGCATAACATTTGAACATTCCACCAAGATTTATCCAACGGGAAAACTGTAATTATCTATTGCAAAAGGAAATAGTTCTTCTTACAATATGTCTTCACCAATCTAAATAGGAAAAAGTCCCCACCCGTATCTAGATCTTCTATATTTCTACAAAAAGAAAAAAACTGTTGGGCTGCCCACAAATGACTCTTGGGCTTCCCCAACTCTTCACCTCCAATGCTTTGCTTTCATTAAGTGCTTATAGAATTTACAATATATTACGATAAACAAATAAAAGGCTCATGAGGAGGGTCTTGCTTGATTATTCAAAAACTTCTTCCATGTTGAAGCCTCTAAGGCAATGCTTTCAAACTCTGAAGGTTCTAAGAAACGAATGTTTATTTCAAATTTAGCAGTCCGGTTTCTTATTTCTTCTATTCTGGCTATGCTCATGCGAAGTTGGTCCTCAAGCAACTGCACACTAACCGCGGAATGAGCTACTTCATTCCTTAGGGTCTGCTCATCAATGGCTTTGATGTGCTGGATCCTTTGTCCATCCTCTTGATATCTTCTTTGCAACATCTCAAAAAATAGGTTGAGCTCTAGAAAGGTATCCATTCTCTGCTCAACTTCAACCTGGAAACAATTATATGTAATCAAAATTCTCCTGAAGAATTCTACACAAGCCCCCTTTGTCTTCTTGACAGCCTTCTTGAATTCTTCGGCTGTGTTTATGGAAAACTCTAGTAAATCGTAGTCTTGCCTCAGGGCTTGTTGATATTTTGATGGTAGATCTACAGGGGTTTCCTCATTTGCTTCCAATCTCTCCATCCTTCCTGTTAGGACTTCTAAGATTTCCTACGATCTGTCTACAAAATATGAAGAGGTTTCCAAAATCTCTTCTAGCTGATTTTCTACCTGCAAGATCTTGCACCTTTCTTCCTCTATGGCTACTTGCAGCTGGTGCATCTTGCTCCTCTGTGCCAGAACATGCTCCTTGAAAGGCTAAAGATTGAATTGTTGTTCCCAGGACTCTTCTAGAGCTGCTGCTAATGAGGTAATCTATCCTTTAAGCTCTACATTCTACCCCTGAGATTGTTGTTCAGATTCCACCAAAGTAACTTTCTGTAGCTCCAACTCCCCTATGTTTCCTAGCAACTGCTCCTTTTCTATCCTTAACCCTTGACATTCCTGCTGCAATTTCTCCAGACTTTCTTGGGAAGCCTCCATAGATCTCTTCTCAACCTAGAGGAACTGGAGCTCAGCTTTTGAAGACTTTATTTCCTGTTGTATGTCTTCAAACTTTCTTTTCAATCTATTATTTTCCTCTCTCTCTCTTCTCAGGGTATCTTCTAGCTGGGTAGTAGACTTCTTTGACTTTTCAAGATTAGTCATTACTTGATTTACATTGTCCTCAGAAGCATGGATCAATGTATCCCCAAATCTGATGGTGAATCTGGGGTCCTTGTCTATCCCATATACTACAGTTGTATCATTTATCATTTTACCCAACTGCCCCCCAGTCTCGACCTTTCTCTCAGTCCTCTTCACTATCCTTTTCCTTTCCCTATGATAAAAGATAATGTTGAAATCTGGTACCTCCTCCCCTTTCTTCTGCTCAAAAGGAATTATCCTAAGGGTGGGGACCATAGCCTATCTTGTTGTACTACCAGCAGCTGCCTCAGGATCTTAAATATCAGAATTACCCAAGTCCTAAACCTGACTGTCTACAGGATCGGAAGCTGATTGCTCTGCTCCTATTAGCTTTAGCCTTTCCACTTCCTGCTTCTTCAGTTCCTCATCCATATTTCTTTCATTTTCCTCCTCTTCACTCTAGGCAGCTTCTTCTACCTTTCTAGCTACTTCTTGTTTAGCTCTTCTCTTCTCTTCCTCCTCACCTTTGAGCCAGCTTTCAGCTTCCTGTGCTAGTCTCCTAGCATATTCATTTCTTTTACTATTTTCTTCCTCCTCTGACTTTTCTTTCTTATCTTGTCCTTTCCCGCCTTTGGTGGTGATTTTCTTTTTAAACCTTCTTCTTAAGGCCGTTATATTTTGTGCACTGTGAAAAATGGATTCCTTTCTATCCCAATGGATTGTATATTCAAAATGCACATTTGCCTCCCTGCAGTGCTCTTCCACTTTATTTTGAGAATCATTCCTGTGGAAATTCATTTCCCCAAAATGGAATTTCCCCAATTCCTCCACAAATTCCTCAGCTTTCTTCACCCTTGTGAATTTATAACTTCCCAACCTGATTGGTAAAGGAGGGTAAGCTGCTTTCTTATGTTCAAACAAAAAAACTCCCTATGTCATCTAAAAAGACTTATCTAACTGCCTCATTGTGGACTACATAGTCGGTGGCATATTTTGGTAGTAGTGAGGGTGCCCTTGAGCATCCATACATTCTGAAATACAGTCCATCCTCAGTTAAGTAGTAGTCTGCATATTCTTCAATCACCTACAATGCTTCCTTCGACATGCAGTTGCACTCCTTCAAGAAGATCAATGTATATAGTGGTATGATGAAGTGCTCACACACTTCTCTATAGTGACTATGGTACTTGTGTGCCCATAATGGCTTGTAAGTTGAGTAGACTAGTGTTCTCTCTCGGTCCCAGATACACCTCAAATTGGGTAAGGGTTGGTTGCATAGTATGCAATCAATCAGTACAGAGCTCATGTAAAACTATGATCTCTTCTGGGACACCCCTCCTAATGCTGATGCAATGTAGGCTGAGAGGATTTTGGACACAATGTTAGCCTAGTTGAACACTGTCCCCTATGTTGCAACATAGAAAATGATAGGAACCCATTCTAACTTGAATATTTTACCATGGGCCCTTCCGAAAATCCTATTCAACATCAGGGCAATGAAACTGTAAGGGGTTCTTAGAGTGGCAGTATCATATTATCCGATCGGCCTAGTTCTAAATTTCATGCCAGGCACCAGCATTCTCTTCAGTGTCTTGACTAGGTCCATCTTAATTGCCTTCAGCCAGTCCTCAGTCAAGTACACTTGTGATTCTTGTAAGTAGTAGGCCAGTGACACATACCCAGGGCTATAAGCAGCATAACCCTGTTTATCAACATTTTCCAAAATCATGGTGGTTACATCTGCCCTGGGCAGAATCCACCCAATCAACTCTGAGCATGGAAAAAGCTCAGGTCTGGTAGCAATTTTCATCAATGCAAATCTCTCTATCTTGGCATAGATGGTTTCTTCTTCAAAACCTATGTCAGGTACTTCTCGGCATGTTATTAATCTATATATTTCCCCCCATTTATACTTGGGTTCCACACCCACTATGCATTTGGTGTCCTCGTAGGTGTATTCAACTCTGGTAACAATTTCGACTTCGGGTTCCTCTTCTACTATAGGAGCCTTCTTATTCTAACGTTTAGACATCTCGGATTCTAAAGAATTTCCCTATCATACACAAAATATTTTAGGTTCTATTGGGTCATTCCCAGATAACATTAAAAAATGGAGACAAAGTGTATAAGCATTTTACCTTGTCGATGCTAAACATGAGTGCGGCTATGAAAAATACACAAACAATGTTTAGAAACCAAATGTTCCTACATAAAATTAATCTGCCCAAAAAGCTAAAACCAGCTCATGACCAACAATTGTAGAATTAACTTAGAATAGCATGGCCTTTCTAAAACGACACATATCCCCTTCCTAATGCTGAAGCAGAAAACTGTCTCAAACACCCCCTCTCGGCGCTATGAACTAAATCATTCCAAGGAAAACATGAGGCCTAATCCTAAGAGAAGGTTACTGTACTGTGATAGTGCATTTGACCTGAACTGGTCCGTGGTTTGAATTTTAACAATCTCAAACCAAGGGGTGTAACCTCCACATCGCGACCCTGGTTTGCGAAGACGAGGGCGACTAAACTATGGAACCAAACTCATGGCATCTCGAAAGAAAAACATGAAAACGACCTCCCCAGATGGCCAAACACAAACTGAGAGAAACTGGTGCGAACAGCGTAACGGCCATCTGCACCAGTTTCCCTAGTAGTCAAGTGCGAGCTACAAACCCATAACAGCTGCGAAAGAACTCATCAAGCAAAACCACAAACACCCCCCACCGGGCCGCCAGACTATCTATAGATTATATATATGCCAAGATGGAAAACCTAGGTAACCACTAACCACAGAGGCAACGAACTAACCAAGGACAATGACAACAATTTGACCAATAGAACAGAAAGGTAAATAGGCATAAGGGCCTACCTAGCACTGTGCTACGCGACTGGTGGAGAAAAAATTGTAAACTTCTATGGCGGAGCCACCTAGGAGCAAAGGTACTGACAGTGAAAGCGTTGGTCTACTCGAGCAATAAGGATAGCACGGGGAAATCGCCAAAATAACAATAAAAAACAATAAACCCCAACCCCACTATATATAAACCCTGGCCAACAAATAATCGACGGGAAAAATAAGATCATTGGGTGGCAATAGACGATGGGATCGGTGATCCTGTCAACATCGCCTCCGCAACGGCGGATGATGAAACAACCAGGAAACCCACAATGGCATCGGCAGAGAAACAAATCAAAGCTCACATCAAACCTTGCAAGACTAAGGCTTCGGATTAATAGATGGTTGGAGAGCCACAACTGCAAAATCATAAAAGAAATCAAGTTCCGCAAACCAGCAAAAATCAAAGTAAAAAGAAACATGAATTCAGCCAAAAATAACGGTCACACAGAAAACAAATCAAGCTATAGCATAAATATAGTTCTTTCAAAAGCCGCAATGGTGAAAGCTAAAATCCAAAGGATCTGCGAATCAAAAAATGGCGGGGATCGGAAGAGGATAAAACAACCCTTCAGGAAGCTTCACAATACCTCCTCTGCAATGGTGGAAGACATAGAGACAAATGTTCTGACGGTATTCCAACAAGCCGCTGATTAAGATAAATAAATAAAAGGCATTGGAGGAAATAAAACTTGGATCGGACTCGACTTCTTCTTACTTCTCCGTAATGGTGGGCATGCAGATGACTAGACTCCCAACTCAAAAGTCAAAAACACTTCCGATGGCAAGGAAAAATTAATTCAAATAGTAAAACATCGCTGGCATAAAAGTAATCTTTGCGCAAACATCAAGCAAAACCAAAAAGCTGAGCCAAAACAAATTAAAGGAGGGTCCCAAAAAATTTTGAATTTTGGGAAAATGTTGTAGCTGCAACAATTGGCGACTACCTAGTGAACCCCAGATTTCTGAATCAACTTCTTCCCAGTAAAATACTGTTTAATCATTTATATCATAAGTTGAATTCTTCCATATGCTTGTATTCCTAAGATGGAAAACACATGCATTTAAATCATTGATGATAGTCCATTATTTGGGAAGGGGAATGCAAAATATTTAAAGTTTGGATAACTCTTTTGAGGTTTAGTAGATGAATTTTATTTTACCTCTGTCTTTGGGTAGTTTCTAGCTTGGACACCACAGGAAAGTAACATATGGTAAACAGAACTATTCATTTGTTCCTCATTCCCATGCCAATTGAACTTTTGTGCCCTTTTGAACTTTTGTTCTTTTGAGTCCTCCATCTGCTTTTCTTTCTAAATTTTATTCAGGCTCTTCTATCCATAGTGTCCTTTTGTGTGAGAGATGTATTTACTTTTCAGATCATGAATGGAGAAGAACTTTTGGCAGATTGATATTCATGTTTCTGATACTTTGCTTTGATATGTATTGCTTCTTTTAGGAGTTTTGACTCTTAACAGCCTTTAGGCTTTTGAAATCATGGAATGGGATCATTTATATATAATAGACTGTTTACCTTTCTTCCTTTCCATGGGTCCTTAGCTATCACCCCCTAGGACATCTTAGATGTGAAATGGATGGAGCCTTGAAATAGTATTCCAGACCTCTTAATTCAGAGTTATTTTCAGGGGTTAAGCAGGACTTCGATGAGTGCATGGCCATTTAGGAAAACTACTTACTAGAAGAAATTCTATCATTTCAAAATAAAAACGCATAGTCTTATCCCAAAGATTTCAATTAATCGAGAACCCTGATGCTTTCCATGCAACCAAAAGTTTGCCTCTTTTATTCAAAAACAAACCAAAATAACTAGAAATAAAAGCGGTAAATCAAAGTAAAACTGCATCAAATTATTTATGTACAAGGTCACCAAATCAAAAGAAAAATAAAATTGTGCCCACCCCTGAAAATCTATCAACTTATGAGTCAAGGGGCTAGGCTAGATTGCAGACATGAGATACCTAACCATGGTCTAACTCTGTTATTTTTGAAACCGAAACTATGTCTATCGATTTACAATCACTCCCATCATCCTATGAAAATTGAAGGAGATCAGGTTGAGTTTCAATCATACTACTGGCTTCGTCTGATGCATGATATCTTAGTTCAAGCTCTGTTAGATAATTCCCCAAAACAGAATTACCAGATTCATTGCCTTCTTCCAAATTACTGATAGTATGCTTCATGTATGGTTCCCTTAAAATTTTGATCCGATTTGGGACCCCTTTATGAGGCAACCATAAATGTGACCAATCTGAAGCAAAATACCCCTTTAACCTCGCGGACCAGTCTCGGTTCAGAATAAGTCCATATCCATCCGGTATGTTAGCCACCACAATATCAATAAATTGACATATCTTATTATTTGCAGATAAACGAATGAGAACATTCTCCATTTCTCCCACTACTTTGACATTAGTTTTGTCTAGTTGACTAACTTCCCAAGCAGTAGGTTTTGGCTTCCCATTAATTTTTTTGCAAACTGCGAGTGGCATAACATTCACTAATGATCCAGAATCTACCAAACAATTATGCACCTTATGATTCATCATTTCCAGAGTCAAAAGGAAAGGTGGGGTTCTACCTTTCTCTTCCCCAATTGATTCGACATCTTCCTCCACAGGTTGGTTTTCGGTGGGTTTCTTTTCCTCTGGCTCTTCGGGATTTTCCTTGTTAACACCTACTTGTTCTTCCATAGGCTTAGCAGGCTTGTTGATTTGCTCTATATCTTGGCTGATAATGGTAATTTTGGGTACTTTGTCTTCAACATTGTTCTTTGGCTGTTTCTTGACATTCTCTTGCAACTTCTTAATTTTTGAGATTATTGCATTGTCTTTATTTACCAAATTCATGTCTTTTGTTGTCATTGCTATATTCTCAAGTTTAAGAGTACTTTTTCTGTATCAAACAACGAGACACAATCCCATAAAAACATGGTATCAATTTCTTGTTTTTCTATGGTTTTATTACCCTTTTCCTCATCATCAATGTCCTCAGTCAATTTAGAGTACAAGAGATGATTCATTACCAATGTCATTGAATTTAACCATTGAGGACAATTCTTTTCAGAATGGGGTTGTTGGTGAAAAGTGCAGAAATTATCCATCCCTACTTCTGTCAGATTTATTAATGCTGAACCGTGTGGAGGGGTCTTGAATTGGTTGTTATCTTCCCTTTTTTGTATTAAGGCTTATAAGATTTATGAGCTTCCTTTTCCTTCTCCAAATCTATTATTCTATTGGAAATATTTTGCATCATCTTTAACATCCCCTCAAAATCATGTGATTGCTCCTCTTTAGTTTTAGACAGCAATAAGGTTCTTTTCCCAAAAGTTTTTTCTCCAGATTGCTCGGGATAATCTTCTATACTTTATTTTTCATCCTCTACTCTTTTTGCTTCTTCATAAGTCTCTGCTAATGTAGGCTTAACCTGATATTTTGTGAACATAGCAAAATCCGGACCTAAAGCTGAGGTATAATACTCAATCAGAACTTTATCAGAAGGCGTATCAGTTGCAGAGAAGTTCTTGAGGTAAGTAGAAAATCTTTGAGTGAAATTGTGTACCTTCTCATTCCTTTCTTTTTTTAAAGCACCTAAACCTTTCATTAGTGCTGCATGCTTCTTTTGGGCTGCATACTTACTTCTGAAAATACTTTCAAAGGTATCCCAATCTGGGATAGAGTTTGCAGGAAAATCAAAGTACCATGATGTTGCTGCTCCTTTAAGGGTGTGTGGAAAAATTCTACAAACAACATCCTCATGTTCCCCAGCCCTTAATCCTTCTATTTCCAAATAGAAACTTTGCAAATGGTCATCTACTACAATCTTCTCATTAGGATCAAACTTAGGCAGCAACTTCTCAAAAGCTTGAGGTAAGTCATGCAATGGAGGTGTTAGGTTCAAGGGTGATCTGGCTTTCCAAGATGGTGGTGGATTTGGTGGGTTAGGTGGCTGATTTGCATTTACACCTGCCATGAGTCTGGGTGGAGAGTGAGGAGGTGAATGAACATGAGTATTAACAAGTGAACTGTAAGGTGTGTTTGGGCCTACCTGATTCAAAGGCTGTACAACTTCCTGTAAGGCTCCTTCTACTAACTCTTCCAAGTCTCCAACCAACACTGAATATTCCAAGATGGGATGTTCTTTCTTCTCGTATTCTCTTCTGGGCAAGTCAGGGATAATGGGTAATCCTCCAATACTCTTTACATAAGCTCGTGTGTGTTTTCTCAAATAATTTACCACGTGGTTGTCCACAGCAAACAAATGTTCTCTATTTTCTTCAGTATTTGGATCAAAAAAACTACTTTCAAAACTATCTTTGGTGGAGTTATTTTGACGAAAAGGATTTCCCCGGCCAGCCATGCACTGGAGGCCCTCCTTCTAGCACCAGAAACTATTGAGGCTTGAAAATTTGCAAGCAACAACAGCAAGGGATTCTCCCCAGTCAACATTCCCAACTAGTCTGTGACTGTTTGGTGTAGGGAATCCATCCAATTTGCGGTTTGGCTACCCTAGGTCAAGTAACAAAAATAAAGGCTTTACCAGTTGCGGCCTAGTCAACCATGTATATTTTTGTGTTTTTTAGTTTTAAGTATGATATGCAAGTGCCTATCTAGAATGCAGATTGATTAAGAATACAAGGAGTGGTCACAATGTGATGCGCAGGTTCTTACCTCTCATCTTAGACTCTCTTGCATCTAAATCACACATAGCAAGAAATTAAAACTAACTACCTAATCTATCCCTAGGGAGCAAGATTATCATTTATTAACGAGTAATGTATTTTGTGCATGCATTATGAAAAATCACAAATAGTTGATACTTCTTTCAAAACACATGAACATTTAAAGATATTTGAACAACCAATTAGCCAATTGTTTATGAACAACATTCGTTACTCATAGTGGAAATTTTCATAAAATAAACCAAAGATCACTCATACAAGAACATAGGTTCAAAGAGTTAGAATGATCTCACAGTTAATGGACACAAAGCTGAAAACAAAATAGTTCCTCTTCAACAAATCCATAGCATAACATTTGAACATTCCACCAAGCTTTCTCCAACAGGAAAACTGTAATTATCTATTGCAAAAGGAAATAGTTCTTCTTACAATATGTCTTCACCAATCTAATTGGGAAAATGTCCCCACCCTTATCTAGATCTTCTATATTTATACAAAAAGAACCAAACTGTTGGGCTACCCACGAATGTCTCTTGGGCTTCCCCAACTCTTCACCTCCCATGCTTTGCTTTCATTAAGTGCTTATAGAATTTACAATATATTACAATAAACAAATAAAAGGCTCATGAGGAGGGTCCCACTTGATTATTCAAAAACTTCTTCCACGCTGAAGTCTCTGAGGCAATGCTTTCGAACTCTGAAGGTTCTAAGAAATGAATGTTTATTTCAAATTTAGTAGCCTGATTTCTTATTGCTTCTATTTTGGCTGCGCTCAGGCGAGGTTGGTCCTCAAGCAACTGCACACTAACCTTGGAATGAGCTACTTCATTCCTCAGGGTCTACTCATCAATGGCTTTGATGTGCTAGTTCCTTTGTCCATCCTCATGATATCTTCTTTGCAACATCTCCAAATACAGGCTGTGCTATGGAAAGGTATCCATTCTCTGCTTAGCTTCAACTTGGCAACGATTATATGTAATCAAAATTCTCCTGAAGGATTCTGCACAAGCCCCCTTTGTCTTCTTGATAGCCTTCTTGAATTCTTCGGTTGTGTTTATGGAAAACTCTAGTAAATCATAGTCTTGCCTCAGGGCTTGTTCATCTTTTGATGGTAGATCTGCAGGGTTTTCCTCATTTGCTTCCAATCTCACCATCCTTCCTGTCAAGACTTCTAAGATGTCCTGCGATATGTCTACAAAATATGAAGAGGTTTCCAAAATCTCTTCTAGTTGATTGTCTACCTGCAAGATCTTGCACCTTTCTTCCTCTATGGCTACTTGTAGCTGGTGCATCTTGCTCCTCTATGCTAGAACATGCTCCTTGAAAGGCTGAATATTGACTTGTTGTTTCCTGGCCTCTTCTAGAGCTACTGTTAATGAGGTAATCTGTCCTTTAAGCTCTGCATTCTACCCTTGAGATTGCCTTTTAGATTCCTCCAAAGTAATTTTCTGTAGCTCCAACTCCCATATCTTTCCTAGCAGCTACTCCTTTTCTCTCCTTAACCCTTCACATTCCTACCGCAATTTCCCCAGACTTTCTTGGGCAGCCTCCATAGATCTCTTCTCAACTTGGAGGAACTAGAGCTCAACTTTTGAAGACTTTATTTCCTATTGTATGTCTTCAAAATTTCTTATCAATCCATTATTTTCCTCTCTCTCTCTTCTCAGGGTATCTTCTATCTAGGCAGTAGACTTCTTTCACTGTTCAAGATCAGTCATTATTCGATCTACATTGTCCTCAGAAGTATGGATCAATGCAACCCCAGCTCTGATGGTGAATCTGGAGTCCTTGTCTGTCCCATATACTACAGTTGTATCATTTTTCATTTTACCCAATTGCCCCCCAATCTCGACCTTTCTCTTGGTCCTCTTCACTATCCTTTTCCTTTCCCTATCATAAAATATAGTGTTGAAATCTGGTACCTCCTCCCCTTTCTTCTGTTCAAAATGGATTAGCCTAAGGGTGGGGACCATAGCCTATCCTGTTGTGCTACCAGCAGCTGCCTCAAGATCTTGAATATCAGAATTACACAAGTCCTGAGCCTGACTGTCTACAGGATCAGAAACTGATTGCTCTGCCTCTGTCAGATTTAGCCTTTTTGCTTCCTAATTCTTCAGTTGCTCATCCATATTTCTTTTCTTTTCCTCCTCTTCACTCTGGGAAGCTTCTTCTACCTTTCTAGCTACTTCTTGTTCAGCTCTTTTCTTCTGTTCCTCCTCACCTTTGAGCCAGTTTTCAGCTTCCTGTGCTAGTCTCCTAGCATCTTCATTTATTTTTCTAGTTTCTTCCTCCTCTGCCTTTTCTTGCTCATCCTGTCCTTTCCCACCTTTGGTGGTGATTTTCTTTTTAAACCTTCTTCTTAAGGCCGTTATATTTTGTGCAGTGTAGAAAATGGAATCCTCTCTATCCTAGTGGCTTGTATATTAAAAATGCACATTTTCCTCCCTGCAGTGCTCTGCCACTTTATTTCGAGAATCGTTCCTGTGAAAATTCATTTCCCCAAAATGGAATTTCCCCAATTCCTCCACAAATTCCTCAGCGTAAGCTGCTTTCTTATGTTCAAACAAAAAACTCCCTATGCCATCTAAAAAGACTTGTCTAACTACCCCTTTGTGGACTACATAATCAATGGCATATTTTGGCAGTAGTGAGGGTGCTCTGGAGCATACATACATTCTGAAATACAGTCCATCCTTGGTTAAATAGTAGTCTGCATATTCTTCAATCACCTGCAATGCTTCCTCTTACATGTAGTTGCACTCCTTCAAGAATATCAATGTATATAGTGGCATGATGAAGTGCTCACACACTTCTCTACAGTAACTATGGTACTTGTGTGCCCACAGTGGCTTGTAAGCTAAGTAGACTGGTGTTCTCTCTTAGTCCCAGATACACCTCAAATTGGGGAAGGGTTGGTTGCATAGTATGCAATCAATCAGTACAGAGCTCATGTAGAAATCTGATCTCTTCTGGGACACCCATTTTAATGCTGATGCAATGCAGGCTGAGAGGCTGTTGGACACAATGTTTGCCCAGTTGAACACTGTCCCCTATGTTGCAACATAGAAAATGATAGGCACCCATTCTAACTTGAAGCTTTTACCATGGGCCCTTCCAAAAATCCTGTTCAGCATCAGGGAAATGAACCTGTAAGGGTTTCTTAGAGTGGTAGTATCATATTCTCCGGTCAGCCTAGTTCTAAAGTTCTTGCCAGGCACCAGCATTCTCTTCAGTGTCTCGACTAGGTCCATCTTAATTGCCTTCATCCAGTCCTCAGTCAAGTACACTTGTGCTTCTTGTAAGTGGTAGGCCAATGACACATGCCCAGGGATATAAGCAGCATAACCTTGTTTATCAACATTTGCCAAAATCATGGTGGTTACATCTGCCATGGGAAAAATCCACCCAATCACCTCTGAGCATGGAAAAAGCTCAGGTCCGGTAGAAATTTTCATCAATGAATATCTCTCTATATTGGCATAGATGGTTTCTTCTTCAAAACCTATATCAGGTACTTCTTGGTGTGTTATTAATCTGTAGATTTCCCCCCATTTATACTCAGGTTCCACACCCACTATGCATTTGGTGTCCTCGTAGGGGTATTCAACTTTCGTAACAATTTCAACTTTGGGTTCCTCTTCTACTACAGGATCCTTCTTCTTCTGACGTTTAGACATCTCGAATTTTGAAGAATTTCCATGTCATACACAAAATCTTTTAGGTTCTTTTGGGTCATTCCCAGATAACATTCAAAAATGGAGACAAACTGTATAAGCATTTTACCTCGTCTATGCTAAACATGAGTGCGGTTATGAAAAATACACAAACAATGTTCAGAAACCAAATGTTCCCGCATAAAATTAATCTTCCCAAAAAGATAAAACTAGCTCATGACCAACAATTGCAGAATTAACTTAGAATAGCATGGGATTTCTAAAACGACGCATATCCCCTTCCTAATGCTGGAGCATAAAAAAGTCTCAAACACCCCCTCTCGGCACTATGAACTAAATCGTTCCAAGGGAAACATGAGGCCTAATCCCAAGAGAAGGATACTGTACTGTGATAGTGCATTTGACCTGAACTGGTCCACTATTCAAATTTTAACAATATCAACCCAAGGGGTGTAACCTCCACATCACGACCCTGGTTCATGAAGACGAGGGCGACTGAACTGTGGAACCAAACTCATGGCATCTTGAAAGAAAACCATGAAAATTCCCTCCCCAAATGGCCAAACATAGATTGGGGGAAACTGGTGAGGACAGTGTAATGGTCATCTGCACCAGTTTCCCCAGCAGTCGAGTGCGAGTTGCAAACCCATAACGGTTGCAAAATAAGTCATCAAGCAAAACCATAAACACCCCCCACTGGACCGCCGGACTATTTATAGATTATATATATATCGAGATGGAAAACTTAGGTAATCGCTAACCATAGAGGAAACAAACTGACCAAGGACAATGACAATAGTTTGACCAATAGAACGGAAAGGTAAATGGGCATAAGGGCCTACCTGGCACTGTGTTGTGTGACTGGTGGAGAAAAAATCACAAACTTCCATGACGGAGCCACCTAGGAGCGAAGGTACCGACAGCAAAAGCATTGCTTTGCTCGAGCGATAACAACAGCACGGGGAAATTGCCAAAATAACAATAAAAAACAATAAACCCCAACCCCACTATATATACGCCCCGGAGGACAAATAATTGGCGGGAAAAATAAGATCATCGGGCGACAATAGACGATGGGATCGGTGATCATGTCAACATTGCCTCCGCAACGGCAGATGATGAAACAACCAGGAAACCCACAATGGCATCAATGGAGAAACAAATCAAAACTCGCATCGGAGCTCACAAAACTAAGGCTTCGGATCAATAGATGGTTGGAGAGCCGCAACTGCAAAATCATAAAAGAAATCAAGTTCCGCAAACCAGCAAAAATTGGAGTAAAAAGAAACATGACTTCAGCCAAAAATAATGGTCACATGGAAAACAAATCAAGCTACAGTGAAAAGATAGTGCTTTCAAAATCTGCAATGGTGAAAGCTAAAATCCAAAGGATCTGTGAATCAAAAAACGGTGGGGATCAGAAGAGGATAAAACAACCCTTCGGGAAGCTTCGCAATACCTCCTCCGCAATGGTGGAAGACATAGAGACAAATGTTTCGACGGTATTCCAACAAGCCACTGAGTAAGAAAAATAAATAAAAGGCATCGAAGGAAATAAAACTTGGATCGGACCCGACTTCTTGTTACTTCTCCGCAATGGTGGGCATGCATATGACTAGACTCCCGACTCAAAAGTCAAAAACACTTCCGATGGCAAGGAAAAATTGATTCAAACAGTAAAAAATCGCTGGCATAAAATTAATCTTTGAGTAAACATCAAGCAAAACCAAAAAGGTGAGCCAAAATGAATTAAAGGAGGGTCCCAAATTTTTTTTGAATTTTGGGAAAATGTTGCAGCTGCAACACATTGTTGGATTGAAAATTAAAGGTACTCTTCACATCTCATATATTTCATTATTGATCACACTTATAATATACTTAGGTGTTAGTATTTCACTATAGCAAGGATTAGTATCATGTCTCTTTTTAAAAAAGGTTTAGTAACATGTGTAGGATAATTTTCAGACCTAGGTCCCTAAATAAACCAAAAATCCTTAGCTATGAAATTCCCTTCCATATGTTTTTTCTCCTTTGTTTGTCTCTTCTAAAATTTATTGATTGTATACTCAACTTGATTTCACATCGACAATCCCCTTCGCTTCAGTATTATATGTAACTCTTATATTTGATCTAAAACCTTATGGTTTTCTCCATCTAGGTCATTGTCTCGAGTAGGGCCTGACTCGAGATGTTTATTTCTAGATCGAACATGTCATCACTCTACTTCCTCATTTTCACTTCTATAGGGTACCTATCTTTGTTATCACATCATGTAGAATGCAGCTATGGGATCAATACCTCAATAATTCTTGCATATTCTCTTCTTCCTTTGCTAGAATTTTACGATAATCTTCAAGTCCCTCCTTTTGCATTCTTTAGCTCTAGCACTACCACATTTTTCTTCTTTCCCATGTTAGTTATTCAATAGTGTGTTCTTCACCTCTTTCATTTTTGTATTCTCAAACTTGCTTTGTAGCTTTCTTTCTCTATGAGGATTCATTCCTATTCCACGCGATATTCTGAAGAACAAATAACATTTTTCATGTAGGTACATGGCTTGGTTTGGAATTGAGATTACAATCCTCCACCTGCATCAACGCGATTTTCATCAGTATCTAGTTTTGTTTCAAAAGTAAAGGTACTCCTTCTCACATATCATGTATTTCATTGTTTGATCACATTTATAATAGACTTAGTAGATATTATGGTATGGTATCAGGGATTAGGATCAAGTCTCTTTTTCAAGAAGGTTTAGTAACATGTGTACACTTGTCCAATTGGATTTATAGGATACTTTTTGAAGTGCTTGAATTTAACCATATGGGTTCAACACTTAAATCAAAACTTTACCATGTAACCTCCTTCCATATTCACCTCTTTTCATTCTCAAAGCTTAGCTTAGTAACCATATGAAAGAGAACTCTATAATTAATGATTGTTAGATCGTCTTTTGCTTGCTAATTGGTAGCTATAGTTCTATTATCGGCTAAGGATTAATTGAATAATCAACGATCCCCTTATCTTCACTATTACAGGTAACATTATCTTTGATCTTATCCCTAGTGATTGGCTCAGTCTAGGTTGTTGGCTTGGGTAGCTCCCGACTTGAGATGACCTCTTTCTAGATAGAACAAATAATTGGTTGAGTTCTTCCTTTTCACTTATATAGATACTTATTTTGTTATTGCATTCCATAGAATTTGACTATGGGTTCAATCCTTCAATAATTCCTACCTCTAGTTCCTTTCCTTTCCTTGATATTTTGGATAATCTCCAACTCTCTCTGTTTTCCTTCACTAGCTCAATGATTGCCACATTTCGCCTCATTCCTCTATAAAGTTTTCTATAGTGTCTTTTTTGCATCCTCCCTTTTTTCATCACCGCATTTGCTTGGTATCTCCATTTTTCTCCTCCTCGCTTTTTACAACCCCGCATTTGCTTGGTACATCCCTTTCTCTATGAGTGGTTGTCCCTACTCCACACATGCTTGACCAAACTAACTAACATTTGTGATGCAAGTACATGGGTTGGTTTGGCATTGAGATTACGATCCTCCATATGCATCAATGAACTTTTTTATCATTAACAACAATGGTTTGAAAAATAAAGGTACACCTATTCACATCTCATGTATTTTATTTTTTGATCACATGTATAATAAACTTAGGATTTATTACTCAATTGTTAAAAGGATTAGTGTCATGTCTCTTTTTCGAAAAGGTTTAGTAATCTGTTGTAGGCTAATGTGGAGACCCTGATCTGTTAATAAAGTGAAAAACCTTAGGTATCAATTTTCCCTTCTCACTTTGTCTCTTCTAAGGTTTCTTGATTGTATACTTAGCTCAATTTCACGTTGGTAATCCTCATCGATTTAGTATTATATGTAACTCTATATTTGATCTCATCCCTACTGGATGCTTCGCTTTACGTCGTTGTTTTGGGTAGGGCCCAACTCAAGATAACATCTTTCTAGATTGAACAAGTCATCACTCTGCTTCCTTGTTTTCACTTCTATATGGTACCTATATTCGTTATCGCATCCTATAGACTACAGCTATAGGATCGATACCTTGATAATGCCTACCTATTCTCTTCTTCCTTTACTAGAATTTTACAATAATATTCAAGTCCCTCCTTTTGAGTTCTTTAGCTCTAGTACTACCACATTTCGCTTCTTTCCCATGTCAGTTCTTCCATACTATCTTCTTCACCTCTTTCATTTTGGTATCCTTGTACTTGCTTTGTAGCTCGTTTTTGTGGGAGGAGTCACCCCTATTCCACACAATATTTTGAAAAACAACTAACATTTTTTATGCAGGTGCATGGCCTTGTTTGGCATTGATATTATGATCCTCCACCTGCATCAATGTGATTTTCATCATTATCTGGTTCAGTTTCAAAAGTAAATGTACTCCTCACATCTCATGTATTTTATTGTTTTATCGCATTTACAATAGAATTAGTAGTTATTATGGTATTCTGTTAGGTATAAGGACCAAGTCTCTTTTTCAAGAAGGTTTAGTAACATGTCTAAACTTGTCCAATTGGAGTTAGAGTCTATAAAATACACTTTCCCATGTGACCTCCTTCCATATTCACCTCTTTTAATTCGCAAAGATTATCTTAGTAACCAAGTGAAAGTGAACTCTATAATTAATGATTGTTAGATCAACTTTTGCTTGTTAATTGGTGTCTATAGTTATACTATTGGCTAAGGAGTAATTAAATAATCAACGATACCCTTCTCTTCACTATTATAGGTAACTCTATCTTTGATCTTATCCCTAGTGATTGGGTCACTCTAGGTCATTGGATCGGTCAGGGCCCAAATCAATATCACCTCTTTCTAGATCGAACAAGTATTTGCTCGAGTTCTCCCTTTTCACTTCCATAGATACTTATTTTCATTATCACATTCTATAGAATTCGTCTATGGGGTCAATCCTTTGGTAATGCCTGCCTCTCGTTTGTTGTCTTTGCTGGAAATTTTCAATAATCTCCAACTCTCTCCTTTTTCCTTTGCTAGCTCTAGGAGTGCCACATTTTTCCTCTTTCCTCTATAAGTTCTTTCGTAGTGTCTTTTTATCCTCCTCACTTTTTCCATACCCGCATTTGCTTGGTAGCTCCATTTTTCTACGATTCATTGTCCCTATTCCACACACGATTGACCAACCTAACAAACATTTGTGATGCATATACATGGGTTTGTTTGGATTTGGGATTACAATGCTCTAGTGGATCGATGGTATTTATATCATTAACAATGTTGGTTTGAACAATAAAGGTACTCCTCTTCACATCTCATGTATTTTATTATTTGATCACATGTATAATAGACATAGGTGGTATTATTCAATTGTAACAGGTATTACAATCAGGTCTATTTTTCAAAAAGGTTTAGTAACATCTATAGGCTAAATTGGATACCTAGAGCCCTTAATAAACCAAAAAAACTTAGGTATCAAATTCCCTTCCTTGTATTTTTCCTTCTCACTTTGTCTCTTCTAAGGTTTCTTGATTGTATAATTAGCTCGATTTCACGTCGATAATCCCCTTCAATTCAGTTTATATGTAACTCTATCTTTTATCTCATCCCAAGTGGCTACCTTGCTCTAGGTTTTTGTTTCAGGTAGGGCTCGACTCGAGATAACATATTTCTATATCAGAAAGGTCATCACTACATTTCCTTGTTTTCACTTCTATAGGGTACATATATTCATTATCACATTCTGTAGAATGCAACTATGGGATTGATACATCAATAATTCCTGCCTATGGTATTTTTCCTTTGCTAAAATTCTACGATAATCTTCAAGTCCCTCCCTTTGCGTTCTTTAGATCTAGCATTACTATTTTTGGATTTTTTCCTATGTCATTCTTCCATAGTATATTATTCACCTCTTTAATTTTTTCAGCATTACACTTGCTTTGTAGCAAGATTTTTATGGGAGGATTCGTCCCTATACCACACAGTATTTAGAGAAACAACTAACATTTTTTATGCAGGTACATGGCCTGGTTTAGAATTGAGATTATGATGCTCCACCTGCATCAACATGATTTTCATCGTTATTTGGTTTGGTTTCAAAAGTAAAGGTACTCCTTCTCATATTTCATGTATTTCATTGTTTGATCACATTTATAATGGACTTAGTAGTTATTATGGTATTAAATTAGGGATTAGGAAGTCTCTTTCAAGAAGGTTTAGTAACATGTGTAGACTTGTCCAATTGGAGTTAGAATCTATTGGATACTTTTACAAGTGCTTTACTTAATCCATGTGGGTTCCAAACTTAAAAAAAACTTTCCCATGTGACCTCCTTGCATTTTCACTTATTTTCATCTACAAATCTTAGCTTAATAATCATATGAAAGTGAACTCTATAATTAATGATTGTTAGATCGCCTTTTGCTTGTTCATTGGTAGGTAAAGTTCTACTGTTAGATAAGGAGTAATTGAATTGACGATCCCCTTGTATTGACTATTATAGATAACTTTATATTTGATATCATCCCCAAATATTGGCTCACTCTAGGTCATTGGCTTAGGAAGGGCCTGACTCGAAATGACCTCTTTCTAGATCGAACAACTCATTTCTCGATTATGTCCTTTTCACTTCTATGAATTCCATTTTTTTTTATTTCATTCTGTATACTTCAACTATGGGGTTGATCCTTCGATAATGCCTACCTCTCGTCTCTTCCTTTACTAGGATTTTTGGATAATCTCGAACTCTCTCCTTTTTCCTTTCCTAGCTCTAGGACTTCCATATTTTTCCTCTTTCCTCGATCCATTATTCTGTAGTGCATTTTTCTCCTCATCGTTTATCCATATTCATATTTTCTTGGTAGCTACTGTTACAGAGAGAAATTCCTATGGCTTGGGGTACCACAATAGACAGCTTAACTCTAGAAATCAATCCTTTCCTATATGCAAGAGAAACCAAACAACTAACACTAAAGGATCTTGATTCATACCTTATTTTGGACAGTTGATGTAGATCCCCATTGAGATTTCCAACTTCAGCTTGAATTGATAAATTGCTTCCTCAACATTCAATAAACAAGACAAGCATACTATATATAATTGTGTTATCTCTACTCTAGCATATATAATCAATAACATATAAGCATTTGAAATCATCCATGGATAAAATATTCATTCAAACACACATTATTAGACAAGAAAAGATATTTCTATTAATATAAAATCAGATATTACAATGAATACAACCTCTGTCCACACGTCTGCGAATCGGAGAAACCGAGTCCCCCACTTGGGCCTCCACCACTTCAATCCTCCATCTCTTGATAGCAAGCTCACAAGCAAAAGGTAAGCTTGGGAAGAACAAAAAAGTGCTCCAAGGGACAAAGGGGATGCAAACTCAAGCACAAGTTCTAGAAACAACGGACTATAGTTCTCTTGCTCTCAATTCCTCATGCCTTCAATGTATGAAAAGGGTTCCTTATATGGCTCTTCAATGGGGTAATGAAAGGTCGAATCCGAGTGATCTCAAGGCATATGGAAGGCCAGGAGACAAGTGAATCGGATCCACATCAAGGAAAACTCCAAAAGAATTTGGCCTTTTGCACACATCCCGATGTACGTGGTTTTAGGGGTCAAACCCGCGTATATACACGATAAAGGGTTTAAAAGTCGTGTATGCAAACTTTTACATGTTTTCAGGGATGATCAATGAAACATCAAAGGAACAAAAATGGTCCATGGGGTCTAAGGAGTCTACATAGGGACAAGGAAGGCCATAAAAGTGTGATTCACCATGTGTGGTAAAATCAGCTATAATAGATTCCCCCTAATGTGTGAGGTCAGAGGGGTCATACGATGGTCGAAATACATTATAAGTCCATCCCAAAAATGAAGTGATGAAGAACCCAGTAGAAGAACCAGCCATCCAATGAGCACTATAGAATGAGACAACTCTGCATATAACTGCAAATACACATAGCAGTCCCGTATACATAAGAGTACAATGGCCATGAATAGGCATGATAAAGTATGACATATGTGGTCATCGCCACGTACAATATACATAGATCAGAATCTCCATGATGAATATATACAAAGTATCATGATCTCCATGAAGACTGAAGATATATAATAGATCAAGATCTCCATAATGGCTGGAAATATCTGACATATACTGGAATCAAGTCACGAGAGCTGAAATCTCATGAACATTGGCACGATCAAGGAGGTATCATATATGAGATGCCACCAATCTGGAAGGTCTTCTACACACACCGCTACGAGTACATGTCCTACTATGTGAATAGAGGTGTCGAGGTCAAACATAGTAGTCCATCGTCTGATTACCGGTCATTGATGTATACCATTAACAGACGTGAGATCACCCACTGATAATGAAAATGGGAATCAAGGTACTAGAGTGCAAACTAACAAGTGTGAATAAATGTGTTGAGGTCAAACACCTGAGAGAATCCATCAATGGTGATAGAACTTGCCACTGATGACTGTAAGTCTCAAGGCACTCAAAGATGACTCTAGATTCCTATCCTAGAATAAATGATCTGAAGTCAATGGGATGAAATCCACTAGAAGGAGGGAATTAAGCCATCCCCCATCATCCAACATGAGGTACTCAGCAAAGCTGTATGATGTGGAAGGACTTGATCAGAAGGTACATGAACCAGTAACTGTACTGGGAATGGCCGACATGCAAAGTCAAGATAACTAAGGAATGGTCGAATCAGGTTTCAACTTCCTTCTAACAAGAGCATAACAGTGAATGGTGACTAAATATAGGCAGCATAGACTCGATATACAAAACTGGGACATCTCTGCGACACAGGAGGCATCGACACAGACTCCATAGGGACTGGAAGCTTAACCAGTCGATGGAGATAAACTCAGATAAATGAGTACAACTCCTAAATTCAAACTATTAACCCAACCAATGGATGTGAGATACAGTGCTCTGTTCAAAGGCGACACGACTCGACTGTTGCCAAAGATAACATCTTTCCTTGTCCGGCTTTTTGGTTTTTTAATTTTTTTGGACTTTTTCGAATATTTGAAAAGCTTGAAAAATAATAAAACTACTTTAAAGTTATAGATGAGGAGGGGACGAGTGTCAAATGGGAAAACAAACTAGTTCCAAGCAATGGAACATACCTATGCTCAATGCAAGGATACATGTGTAGGATAGCGACACTCGGGGGAAAGTCCCCTCCCATTAAAAATAGGGAATCAAGATGCAACGGATATATAAAATGGCTCTGCATGTCTAGACATGAGACAAGATTGGGCTATATGGTTGATACTCAAAGTCAAGGAAGCCGACATAAGCCTCAATAAGGCATGCAAAGCTCATGATAATGCAATTACAACTTAACATAAGGGAGTCTGGGGGAAATAGGCTAACAAAAGATCAAGAGGAGTATGAGGCTCTTGCGAAATGTCATGGCAATACTATACAACAAACTCCCATGCCCTAAAGGACAAAATTGTCTGCATGGGCACCAAATGCAAATAAGGAGCTAACTAGGGTACCCATGTAAGGTCAAGCTCTACCATTCAAATCATGCCACTTCTAAAATAGCAAGAAGGTTCCATGACAAGATAGAATGGGTTCATACCTACAGTTATGATGAAATGGTCATAAGGTCATGCAAAATGAAAACAATGGTGAAACCTAACCTATATGCCATTTCAGACATGATACCTGAAATCGACACGAACGGGTCAAAACAATGGTCGAAGTGGTGCTCAAAATGGTCTCCTACATCATATATTAGTCAAAAAATGGTCCGTAAGGATTAGAAATGGTTCAAACTATAGAAAAGGTGGTAAAAAATTCTATAAATAGTAAAAAATTCAAAACATTATATAACATTTGAAATTTTTACCCAATTGAGCTCAAAAATTCAAACGCAAATTCTGGGAGATCCAGCTGATGGAATCCGCCACCGTTTTTTCTAGGTAATTTCCCATGCCCTGCTCTTTCATTTTCATGTAAAATTTTCAATTTTCCATGGTCAATTTGGATTTCTAGGCCACCTTAAAGTGTGCGCCTTGGCCCATGCAGAAATCGAGGAATTTTCTACGTATAGGGTTGGATATACGCGGAAAAAAAATCAAACTCGCGTACATACGTAGTTGTTTAGAAAACAGTCACGTTTACGGCCGTGGTCAAGTTTTTTAAGGATTTCTAATGACCCAAACTTGATTTAAACATGCAGGATGGTTCTAGAATGGAGAGAACGTGAGTACGGGGATGTAGAAGAAGCAGTACGTGGTGATGTAATGGCACAACAGGCTCTTCGTGCATGCGGGCTCTATAAATTTTGGTGTCTTGGTGGCTTAAGAGCCAAACCAATACTGTTGTAGATGCTAGTAGACTACTGGGATCCTAACTTAGAGTCTTTCTAGATCGATGGGATGTCCCTCACCATAGAAGTGGAGGACATATACTTTATTACTGGACTTTCCTGACGAGAGGAAGTGGTTAACCTACGATCTCGCGGGCCCAGAGGTGGGCTCACCATCGATGAGTTCATAGCTGTGTATTGTTATTCAGACATGGATAAGGTTGGGAGTCAGATCCCAACTAAATCCATATAGGTGCTAGGCCTAAATTCCATACCACTAACATTGGGTAGGATAGCAGGGCTAGCTTCAATCCACCAGGCCTCACAGCCTTTGATGTTCTATGCACTGGAGTGCATGAGACCCGCTATGTATGATTGGAGCACTGCACTACTGGGAAACATGAAACACCAGCTCAGTGAGTGAAATATGGGCAGAGTACAAAACTTTGGTTTTAGTAGCATACTGAGCACATTTTTCTTTGAGCGTGTTCTGGGATTGAGCCCTAGAGTTGACATTCCTCTTCACAGGGTTTGAGATCTAGCCCAACAACGTTAGGAAGATGTGATGCATAGAATAGGTGAAGGTAGGGTGTCCAACCCCTATCCAGTTGATTTCTTTCCATGGTGGCGATGGCAGATAGTTTCCATCGATGGTTACCCCTATGTGGGGATAGATTTTCGAGGAGACCCCAACATGCCATTACCACCAGGATCAGCATACGGTGACATTGGTAACAAATCTCAACCCTCCTTTTAAAATTTTTGAGTTATTTAATTTTTTTGTGTTTTTTGATATATGGAATCAAAAGGACATGTTTTTGCATGACATCCTATCATATATATGCAGATGTAGGACCATGGTGGCTTGAAGGCTTCCCTCGTCATAGACGGAGGGGAAGAGGAGATGACATTACAGGTGTGGATGCAGAGAAAATGCTCCAAAGCATTCATACCAACTTCGTGAGGCTAACACACAGGGTACCCATGGTGCAGGTCGAGGACTTTCCTGAGGCCATGCAGCATCAAGTGGTGGGTGTGCCACGAGCATGGGTACGGTTATTTAGACTGCTAGCTAGAGCCATGGTGACATTCCACGATCAGAACCCCCCTCCTCCTCCCTGGGCTTAGATACCTAGGAGTGATACATTTTGTAATACCATGTATAAATTTTTTGGTGGCTTGAGAGCCCCATTTTTGTATTATGACACTATGTATTACCACATTTTGGATGTTTTAATGAAATTTTTTTATGATGATCGGTTTATTTATTTACATGTGTAAAAATGTATGTTTGTGATGAGCTTATTGTCTATGAAACAAATGCTAATCTAACACATTGTTAGCATATGAGTCAGCAGCTTGATTATAAATTCTTTGAACATGTATGTATGTTATGTTTTCAAATTGTTGTTCTAACAATATCACACGTAAGAATCTCTGTAATAATGTTGGATCTCTAATATGATACAAGCCATTAAGCTATGACACTACTAACTCTGAATCAAGACATACCTCAAGAGAGATAACAACATGTAAAATGGCATCTCGTAGAAGCTCAATAATGACACTATATTCAGAAACATTGTTTGAAAAGGGCCGTAAACATATGCCTCCTGAAGACAATACCTGACCTGTAGGAGTATAAATCACCTAAGCAACAGAGGTTGAGTGTTGAGTGTGACGTCCTGCACCATCCACGAATCCTATATAGATGGAAGACTCCCTTGACATCTTCCATAAGATATGGAAGCTAATCAACAAACTCGATCACCATAAGAAATACCTAACTATGCAAAAATGTTGTACAATAATATACAATAGCCATCCCTAGCTGAAAATCATGCATAGTACTTTTTAAAATAGAGCCCATTTTTACTCTTCGCCAAGGCCATCCCCTCGTAATCCACTAGCTCATAAGTGTCCTTCTCTAACACACATTTACCACGTAAGGACCATGCCACATGGGGTTGAATTTGCCTTCCCCCAAGGGTTCTTTAGCTTGATCCCACAAAAGGAACAAATCTCCTTCACTAAACCTCCTTGGACAGACAGATTTATCGTACTGGACCTTAACATGATGCTTAATCACTTCTAGATCCACTACAGCATCTCGACGCTGCTCATCAAGCTACTCTAAATGGACCAAATGTTCCTCCAATGGAGAAGTGTCTGGTAAGAGATCTATGGATAGCTTCAACGAAGGGATCTCACACTCAATCAGCAATATAGACTCCACTCCATGTACAAGCTGATATGGAGAAAAATAGATGGCAGTATTAACCGATATGCTCATAAGCCCACAAAGCATGATATAACATAATATGCCAATTGGTTTTGCTTTGTACGATGGTTCGTTGGAGAATAGACTTGAGTGATTTGTTCACTGCTTCAACCTGTCCATTCGCTTGAGGGTAATAAGAAGAAGAATGCTCCTATTTATACCCTAACTTAGAGTCCAACTCTTCCATCATACGATTCTAAAATTTCCTACCATGTTCAGTGACAAGCTCTTTCGAAATACCGAACCGAGTAATAATCTGGCTAAATATGAAGTGTGCGGATGTCTCACTGTCGGATTTAATTGTAGGCATAGCCTCAGCCCATTTCATGAAGTAGTCTACAGCCATGATAATATGATGATGCCCCCCAACTGAAGTTGGGTTACAATCCATGAAATCAAGCCCCCACTTAGTGAAGGGACCGATGGTGATAATTGGATGTAATGGGGTAGGACGTGAGCACATATTACATGTGAACACTTAGCAAGGGTGGCACTTCTTGACCGCATTAACACAATCTTTAAAGATCGACGACCAAAAATAACCCGCTCTCAAGATTTTTTGGGCTGTAGAAAGCTTAGATAAATGACCACCACACGCCCCTCTGTGGCAATCATTCAGCACAAGCTCAGCCTCCTCATGATTTAAACAACGACTTAAAATGGGATCTACCCCACGGCGGTACAATGTATTATCCACTATGAGGTAATTCTTAGAAACATGATGTAATCATCGTCATTCATCCCGTGAAAGGTGTGTATGGACCTTCAATGTTTGTAAATATATGATAATGTCTCCATACCATGGATCCAAATTTAAGATCAAGAATATGTGTTCATCAACAAACGTATCTTCACAAGCCTCCTCCTCCTCCTCGCTTGGGAAATCAGATATAAGCTCTGCAAAAATCAATGATTTCTTCGATTTTGACGAAACAAACTCAAGATCTAATTCTTGCATAATGACAATCCACTTATTATACTTTCCCCCTATCATCCTTCTAGTGAGGACAAACTAAAATGGATTGACATGGGCAACCACCAAGGTTTGGCGAAGAAGAATATAGTGTTTCAATCTTTGAACCGCATGAACGGTAACTAAAGAAAGCTTCTCCACATGGGAATAATGGATGTCTGTATCTATAAGGTTCCAGCTCATATAATATATGACATGCTTTTGGAGCTCCTCATCCTCTTGAACCAAAACCATACCAATCGTCTCCATGGACGCAAACACATAAAGTAGAAAGTCATGGCTATAGTCAAATGGACTAATCACCAAGGCCAATGCTAAGGCTCGCTTAAGCGCATCAAAGGACTCATGGGCTCGCTCATCGCAGCAAAAGGTAGTGTCCTTCTTCAAAAGATGCATAAAGCCTCTAGTCAAATTGGCAATATTCATGATGAATCTCCGTAAGAAGTTTGTCATGCCTTGCAAACATTTAAGATGTCCAATGTTTTTCGGGGGAGACAATTGAAGTATTGCCTCAACCTTTAAAGGGTCGACTCTTATACCCTCTTTGGAGACAATGAACCCTAATAAGTGACCAAAATTCACGCAAAAGATGCACTTGTGAGGATTTAACCTGACCAAATAATGGCGGCACCTTTCAAACACTAATCTCAAATTTTAGGAATGATGCATTCTCATACGAGAATGAGCAGCAAGGTCATCCAAAAAGACTTCAATAATCGATTTGAGATCATGGAAGATCAAGGTCATAGCCCACTGAAAAGTGGCTCTGGTATTTTTAAGGCCAAAGGGCATCTTTTGATATGCAAAGGTACCCCAAGGACAAATGAAAGCAGTCTTATGTTGTTCCTTGGGTTTAATATGTATCTGATTGTATCTGAAAATGCCGTCCATAAAAGAAAATACCTCTCCTCTCGCACACTCATCCAAAATCTGATCAATAAATGGTGTGGGAAAATTATCTTTAGGATAGGCACGATTCAAGTCACGAAAATGAGTGCATATGCATATCATTCCCTGCTTCTTATCAACCAAAATGGGGTTTGAAACCCACTCCATCAAGGGAATTGGATAGATAAAACCAGCATTCAACAACTTTTCTATCTCAGCCTTAATTGTGGGTGCTTTCCTAGGATTCATCGCATGTAAACGTCGTCGAACAGGCTTAGCATCAAGATAATTTTTAATATCATGTTCAACAATGCGAGGGTCGATACCTAGCATTTCTTTGTATGACCAAGCAAATACATCACGAAATTCTTTGAATAGCTCGGTATACTCTTGAATCTCAGCATGGGAACATTCTGCCTCAATATAGACATTCTCAATCTTGTCAGGATTGCAAGAGATATTGATAGGAATGGTAGGAGATATATTTTCCATGTTTCCATCAGCCATCGAACCAGGAGAGCTTAACGGAACCATGGGACTACCAATTATCTCACTAAGAATCTCCATATAGTCTTCACACCCCAAACATAGCCTCAATAATAGCCTCATCTGAAGGAAAAACACTATCAAGGAAATCATGTGTGTGAAAAGACTACACTGCCCATGCATGAAGCACATAAGGTTCCTCCTCCTCTGTTTGCGAAGAGTAAGGACTAGGCTCTGTAACAAATCCAATATTAGCTTGATATGCTATCATAGTTGCAGGAAATGACACGTCCATTTTGATGGGCTCACAAGAAGGATTCGGTGTAGAAAGAATCCAAGGATCCTCTGTATGGTTTGTGGGAAAAGACATCGATCTCACAGATGATGAAGCCTCACCGAAACTAGACCCTATCATAAGGAAGGGTGCAGGACAACCAAAGCTTCCCATAAGGGATGGATACATGCGAACACCCACACTCCCAGTTACTGGTTGAGAGTGTTGGACAATTGGGATAGAAGATCCCGAAGATGTGGTAACAGGTGGATTCTTGAATGATGCTTGATCAATTGTAACTATCTTCCCATTAAACGGAAAGCATACAACTCAAAACAAAGAAGAAGCTACATCTTGCATACTGTACATCCAATTCCTTCCTAGCAACAATTGTAGTAAAGGGGCGCATCAACCACCTTGACCTCTATCGCAATGGTCTTCCCTCCCAAACGAACCTTAAGAGAACGAAGAATGTCATGGAGTCGAAACGATCTTCCATAAAAAATAAATCAACATGGTAGTGGATTTAGACAACTCGGGGGAACCCAAACCCTTCCAACATGCCAAAGACATCATGGAAGTAGCAAGGCCTTTGTCAATCATAGTGTGTTTGATAGTCATGTTAGGACATTATACGTGAATCAAGAGAGACACATAGTAAGGCAAGTGAGGTTGAAGTCCCGTGGTTTCAAAATTGATGACAAAGGAAGAATTATCATCGTTAACACCAAGTGCAGAAATCAAAGCTTTCCTTTGTGAAGGAAAACTCTAAAGTACTTCGAGTGCGGACATCGCACAAGGAGTGTGGGCCAAATCCTCGACAACAGAATAGTTCTGGGTGGCTCAGGCATTAGGATTGTGCCCTAAACACTTAAGGACTCCCTTAGGAATGTGAGGAGAAACTTCAGGTTTATCCATAGGTTTTTCAATGCACAAAAGACTCTCAGGTGGAGCAGGTTCCTTTTCAAGGTTTGGTTGTGACGAACCATAGTCCTTCGCACGAGTCACAACCTTAGCAGCATGCACCATATTGATGCAACCATGACCACTAGAAGCCTCCGGTGGATCTTGAGCCCCAAAAAATTGATCATGGTTCCTCGATTTCATGTTTTGATTATGAGGTAAAGGGTTGGTTAGCACAGCTGGGCCCTGCACTATGAATCTCAAGGTTTCTTCTATCCGAAGGCACAAGTGAGTGAGGTGATCATCCTTACACAACTTGTAAGGAAACTTAACCTTACGTTTAGGTTGCTTGTCCCCCCTAGCATTTCGAGCATTCTTGTCATTAGAGTTGGAATTTTCATTCTTATTCCCACCCTAACGATTGTTTTTACCCTTCTTTTTATTCCTTCTGGGTTGCTGGTTACCCTTCTGATCCTATGATTGCACCGCAAGCACACTCGTTGTTTGGGTGGGTTGAGATGAAGTCGTGGCTTGTCCTATGGCATATTGGTTGATAGATAATTGACTGACCTTTTTCACAACCGAATCTGCAGGTTTGGTACTCGTACAACCAGCAATGTCATCGGCATGTGGTCTCGGTTTGAACTTAGGGTCGAAACTAGAATGCGGAGTATTAGGAATGATCTCGTATAACAAATCAGACTGAGCATAAATCAAGTCCAATTCCTGTGCCCTAAAAATGGCTTGTTCCTCATTCTGAACTCCGGATGTAGAAACATCCTTTGCTATATAAGGTAGTAACAATTTAAGGAACCACTCGAGGAGAAACTCTAGCGGTATGAAGGATTTAATCAATCTCTTCCGTCTATGCCACTCTTGGATATGGTCCGAGATATGCGTGGCTTTATCCTACCAAAATGTCGACAAGATTTCAGCACCAACTTCATAATGCACTAGTACCTAAAAGTGGTTGAGAAAATTCATAGCTAGGTCATCGAACAAATCAAATGCCCCCCTAGGTAGCTCTATGTACCCTTTCGTGGCAGGCCTGGTGAGGGTGCGTTGAAATAGCCTTAAACGGATCGAATCATCATGTAAGGAGTTAGAAGAGCACCATAGGTGAAATGTAGTAACATGTTCACTTAGATCTTCTCTTGGTTTTCCCTTGAACTTGGGAATATCTGAGGGAATCTTCTTAGGGACAGCCGGCCAAGCCGGGTCATAAGATACTGGATCGTTCGTTAGTCTCAACAAGTTAGGAAGATTTAACGTTGCAAGGAAAGGGAGCCTAGGTTGAGCAGGTCTATGAGGCACTCCCTGATCATTTTGGTTCACATATGGTTGATGACCGTAACCACCATGGCCATGACCATAGTGGCCTCCTCCTGTTTGACCTATGTAGGGTGGCATGGAAGCACCATAATGTTGTGTGCCTTAACTATGTGGAGCTACAAAGCCATAATTCAGAGAGTAAGTGGCTTGTTGATACCCATACCCATAAGGTGAATAAATTTTTGCATACTGCAGTCCATAATATGGTCCATAAGAATCCCCATGAGATATCCCATGAGAAACTCCATAGGTAGGAATAGATGTTCCAGAAATATCAGTATGACCTCCAGAAGTAGGAATACAACCTCCTGATACAACAGGAGGTACTTGACTCTGAGACACAATGACGTGAGTAGCAGTAGTATGCACATGACTCATAGAAACATTTTGGCTTGAAGGACCACGTGAATGTGGGGGAGGAATAGCATTCAAAGAACTAGGAATAGAGGATGAAGGGACATGCGAAATCACATAAGCGGTATTCCCTACAATCACTCATCTAGGCTTTGGTATTCGAATAGGATCACTAGCACTAGGTCTAGGATGAATATGTGATGTGACCTCCACCATTGGGATGGAGGGTGTAATGTGACTCGAGTTCCCAAATCTCTCCACATGGAAGTGACTAGGAATGCCCCTAGGCATAGTGTTAGGTTAAAACTCCAACTCGGCATGCGGTACTGAATCATGTGTAGGAATACCAGACATATCATAACTACCATAACTAGTGCTTGCAGGTTCATGATGAGTCTCGTTGCCTGACATCCAATACCGGCGACCTGAGAATGAGCGATCATACCTAGAGTGTGTAGGTACATTGTGTGAAGGATCATACCCAGAGTGTGTAGGTATATCAGGTGAAGGATCATATGTAGGGATAGGCTCTTCTTCTTCAACCTCATGAAGTGAAGAAGGTAGCTCAGGAATTTCATCTTCATGATCCCCCATCATGTGTGAATCAATGTGAGTATGAGTCCACTTGGACCATCTACTTCTCTCTCCCAAAGGAGGAGGACATGTAGAAAGTGGAAGTCCTGCTAAACGAAGAGAATGGTGAGGAGCCGCACCCGAATCCACAATTACTCAAAAAATGAAAAAGAATATCTAAATTACACAAACCTTAGGCAAGCTAATGTGCACAAAGGATACACCAATATAATCTAAAGCCAATCACAAGCAAACAAGGGTGGGATATGTGAGCTCCTAAATGAAGCAGGTATGTCTCGCCTAGGAAGTGCTTGAGACTCCCATACAAAACAAGTGGAGGTTCATAACCAATTATTGTGGCCCTCATCTTCAACGCATATAGAGACTATGTTGTTCGACCCCAACCTGGTTGGGACACCCGCAGAATAACCCCTGCAAAGTACCCCCTCGATAACCTAGGTAAGGCAACTAAGGTCACCTCAATATAATCAATGCTCAGGTGGACAGTCACAGGCAAGATTGACCATATGGGCAGGGTAGCAAAGCCCAAAACTCTCAAAAGAGCCCCCAGATACGAATACAATCCTAGAAATATCTCCGGTGCTACTCAGTTATGACTAGGGGTCATCCCAATCAATAACCGCTCACACTACCTCGTGCTTAACTCCCTTGTAAGAGGAGGATCCTGAGAAACACTAATTATACCAAGGAATTTAACACTCTCACCTGGACAGACACATACATGTTGTTATTTAGTGTTCTTGGAGAATTTACTCACAATGAACTATTCCAAGACCCTAAAACCTAATCTTGTTGGTGTACCCTATCAAAGAAAATAGTGTAATCCATTTTAATTAAGCATTGATTTTATTTGGCTTTATTACTCAAATAAGGTAGATGGCCATGCAACCAATGGTGTTATGACGCAACATGAAGTAAAATGCTCCACACCTAACAATCAATGCAAATGCATTGTGTCGAATGAAAAACAGGGCATGCTACTATGTGTAATGCAAAATTCTTCTTCAAATGTGAAATGCAGTCGTTCCTATATGAAAGCCTAACTAGTACTTCTCTAAGCAAACCTAGTGCAAGTACCATACAAAGTATAAAGTGCAATGCATAATGATGCAAAGAAGAAAATATTTTTGGATTTTTTGAATAAAAATGAGATACTAAAGCAAAAGAATGATTCTACTACCCCCAGACTTGGAAAGAACAATCAAAAAACACTCACGCAAAGTACTAAGGTAAAAGAAATCTAATGCACTAATCCCAAAACAAAAAATTGAAAATGCAATGACAAGAACATTCTTAAAAATTAAATTTACCCTAAACAAAGGTGTCTCTGGTCAGAAACAGAGGTGTAGACAGACTCTAGCAGTATCAAAGGAGACTCAGCAATCATCTAAATTCACCCAGAAACAATCAATCTTCCTTTAGAAGGAAAAACTAAGGGCATACATGACTGTTCTCAGTAAAACTGCATATGTACATGGATACAGTAGTCAAAGCCGTGTGTATATGCGAGTGTGAGTAAAAAACTCGTGTACAGGAAGAGAAATGTATAAAAATGAAGGCAAATGGATAAAATGAGACAAACTTCACACCAATCAGACACTATTAGGCAAAAATGCCCCCATACTCGACTCAGAAACAAAGAAATAAGAGAAATCCAAGAACATTGAATGCCGATAAAAAACCCCAAAGGACAACTACTAGGAACTGCCCAGTGGAGTCGCCAATTCTATTACGGAGAGAAATTCCTATGGCTTGGGGTACCACAACAGACAGCTTAACTCCAGAAATCAATCCTTTCCTATATGCAAGAGAAACCAAACAACTAACACTAAACGATATCGATTCATACCTTATTCTGGATGGTTGATGCATATCCCCATTGAGCTTTCCAACTTCAGCTTGAATTGATAAATTGCTTCCTCAACGTTCAATAAACAAGAAAAGCATACTATATATAATTTTGTTAGCTCTACTCTAGGATATATAATCAATAACATATAAGCATTTGAAATCATCCATGGATAAAATATTCATTCAAACACACATTATTAGACAGGAAAAGATATTTCTATTAATATAAAATTAGAGATTACAATGAATACAACCTCTATCGGCATGTCTACAAATTGGAGAAACTGAGTCCCCCACTTGGGCCTCCACCACTTCAATCCTCCATATCTCGATAGCAAGCTCACAAGCAAAAGGTAAGCTTGGGAAGAACATAAAAGTGCTCCAAGGGATAAAGGGGATGCAGACTCAAGCACAAGTTCTGGCAATAATGGACTATAGTTCTCTTGCTCTCAATTCCTCATGCCTTCACTGTATCCAAAGGGTTCCTTATATAGCTCTTCAATGGGGTAATGAAAGGTCGAATCCGAGCGATCTTAAGGAATATGGAAGGACAGGAGACAAGTGAGTCAGATCCACATCAAGGAAAACTCCAAAAGAATTTGAACTTCTGTACACATCCTGATGTACGTGGTTTTAGGGGTAAAACCCATGTATATACGCGATAAAGAGTTTAAAAGTCATGTATGGAAACTTCTACATGTTTTTAGGGAGGATCAAGGAAACATCAAAGGAACAAAAAAGGTCCATGGGGTCTAAAAAGTATGCATAGGGATAGGGAAGGCCATAAAAGTGTGATTCACCATGTGTGGTAAAATCAGCTATAACAGCTACATTTTTCTACGAGTCGTTTTCCCTATTCCACATGCACTTGACCAAACTAACTAATATTTGTGATGTAGGTACATGGGTTGGTTTGGCATTGAGATTACGATCCTCCACATGCATCAATGGGATTTATGTTATTAACATAGACTTAGGTGTTATTATTTCACTGTAATAGGGATTAGTATCATGTCTCTTTTTCAATAAAAATTAGTAACATGTGAAGGTTAATTTGTAGACCTAGGTCCCTTAATAAACCGAAAATTCTTAGCTATGAAATTCCCTTCCATTTATTTTTTCTCCTCAGTTTGTTTCATCTAATTTTTCTTGATTGTATACTCAAATATATTTCATGTCAGCAATCCCCTTCGCTTCAATCTTATATGTGACTCTATCTATGATATCATACCATGTGGTTGCCTTGCTCTAGGTCGTTGTCTTCGGTAGGGCCCAACTCAAGATGACTCTTTTCTAGACCTAACACGTCATCACTTTTATTCCTTGTTTTCACTTCTAGAGGGTACATATCTTCATTATCACATCATGTATACTACAACTATGGGATCAATACCTTGATAATGCCTGCATATTCTCTTTTTCCTTTGCTATAAATCTACGATAATCTTCAAGTTCCTCCTTTTGTGTTCTTTAGCTCTAGCACTACCACATTTCACTTTTTTCCCATGTCAGTTCTTCCATAGTGTCTTCTTCACCTCTTTCAATTTTGTATCCTCACACTTGCTTTGTAGCTTGCTTTTTCTATAAGTATTCGTCCCTATTCCACACGATATTTAGTAAAACAACTAACATTTTTTATGCATGTACATGATCTGGTTTGGCATTGAGATTAAAATCTTCCACCTACATTAACACGATTTTCATAGGTATCTAGTTTGGTTTCAAAAGTAAAGGTACTCCTCACATCTCATGTATTTTATTGTTTGACCACATTTACAATAGACTTAGTAGTTATTGTGGTATTGTATCAGGGATTAGGAATAAGTCTCTTTTTCAAGAAGGTTTAGTAACATGTTTAGAATTGTCCAATTGGAGTTAGAATCTATAGGATACTTTTGGAATTGCTTGACTTTATCCATTTGGGTTCAACACTTAAAACAACACTTTCCCATGTGATCACCTTCCATATTCACCTCTTTTCATCTACAAACCTTATCATAATAACCATATGAAAGTGAACTCTATAATTTATGATTGTTAGATCTAATTTTGCTTGTTAATTGGTTTATAAAGTTCTACTATTGGGTAAGGAGTAATTGAATAATCAATGATCCCCTTCTCTTCACTATTATAGGTAACTCTATCTTTGATATTATCCCTAAATATTGTATCACTCTAGGTCGTTGGCTAGGTTAGGGCTCAACTCGAGATAAACTCTTTCTAGATTGAAAAATTCATTGCTCGAGTTCATCCTTTTCACTTCTATAGATAGCTATTTTTGTTATCACATTTTGTAGACTTCAGCTATGGGGTTGATCCTTCAACAATTTATGCCTCTTGTCGATCCTTCACCTCTTTTCATTTGCAAAGCTTAGCTTAGTAACCATATGAAAGTGAACTCCATAATTAACGATTATTAGATCGCCTTTTTCTTGTTAATTGGTGGCTAAAGTTCTACTATCTAATAAGGAGTAATTGAATAATTGACGATTCCCTGCTCTTAACTATTACAAGTAAGCCTATCTTTGATCTCATCCCTAAATATTGGCTCACTCTAGGTTGTTGGCTCAAGAAGGGCCTGACTCGATATGACCTCTTTCTAGATCGAACAACTCACTTCTAGATATTTTCCTTTTCACTTCTATGAATTCCAACTTTTTTTATCCCATTCCCTATACTTTTAGCTATGGGGTTGATCCTTCGATAATGCCTTCCTCTCATCTCTTGCCTTTGCTGGAATTTTTGGATAATAACCAACTCTCTCATTTTTCCTTCACTAGCTCAGGGACATCCATATTTCACCTCTTTCCTCAATTTGTTCTTCTGTAGCATATTTTTCCCCCCATCGTTTATCCATCCCCATATTTGCTTGGTAGCTCCCTTTTTCTACGATTCACTGTCCCTATTTCACCCGCGCTTAACCATACTAACTAATATTTGTGATGCAGGTACATGGGTTGGTTTGGTATTGAGATTATGATCCTCCACGTGCATCAATGGGATTTATGTCATTAGCATTTTTCGCTTGGAAAGTAAAGGTACTCCTCTTCACAACTCATGTATTTGATTATTTGATCACATGTATAATAGAATTAGGTGTTATTATTGCACTATTATAGGGATTATCATCATGTCTCTTTTTTAAAAAGGTTTAGTAACATGTGAAGGATAATTTGTAGACCTAGGTCCCATAATAAACCAAAAAACCTTAGCTATGAAATTCCCTTCCATCTATTTTTTCTCCTCGGTTTGTCTCATCTAAGGTTTCTTGATTGTATAATCAACTCAATTTTACATCGGTAATCCCCTTCGCTTCAGTCTTAAATGTAACTCTATCTTTGATCTCATACCTTATGGTTGCCTCTCTCTAGGTTGTTGTCTTAGGTAGGGCCAACTTGAGATGACCCTTTTTCTAGATCGAGCAGTCATCACTCTACTTCCTCGTTTTCATCTATAGGGTACCTATCTTCATTATCGCATCCTGTAGACTACAGCTATGGGATCGATACCTCAATAATGCCTGCATATTCTCTTTTTCCTTTGCTATATTTGTACAATAATCTTCAAGTCCCTCCTTTTGTGTTCTTTATCTCTAACACCACCTCATTTTGCTTCTTTCCCATGTCGGTTCTTCCATACTGTCTTCTTTACATCTTTCATTTTGGTATCCTTGCACTTGCTTTGTATCTTGCTTTTTCTGGGAAGATTCGTCCATATTCAACACGTTATATTGAAAAAAAAACTTACATATTTTATGGAGGTACATGACCTGGTTTTCCATTGAGATTATGATCCTCCACCTGCATAAACATGATTTTCATCGTTATCTAGTTCGGTTTCAAAATTAAACGTACTCCTTCTCATATCTTATGTATTTCATTGTTTGATCACATTTATAATAGACTTAGTATTTATTATGGTATTGTATTAGGGATTAGGAAGTCTCTCTTTTCAAGAAGGTTTAGTAACATGTGTCGATTGTGCAATTGGAGTTAGAATCTATAGGGAACTTTTGGAAGTGCTTGACTTAATCCATCTGGTTTCAACACTTAAAACAACACTTTCCCATGTGACCTCCTTCCATTTTCACCTCTTTTCATCTACAAATATTAGCTTAGTAACCATATGAAAGTGAACTCTATAATTAACAATTGTTAGATCTCCTTTTGCTTGTTAATTGGTGGCTTAAATTCTACTATTGGATAAGGAGTAATTGAATAATTGAAGATCCCCTACTCTTCACTATTACAGGTAACTCAATATTTGATCTCACCCCCAAAGATTGGCTCACTCTAGGTCATTGGATTAGGAAGGGCCTCACTTGAGCTGGCCTCTTTCTAGATCGAACAAATCATTGCTCGATTTTTCCCTTTTCACTACTATGAATGGCAATTTTTGTTATCGCATTCTGTATACGTAAGCTATGAGGTTGATCCTTCGACAATTGCTACCTCTCATCTCTTTCTTTTGCTGGAATTTTTTGATAATATCCAACTCTCTCCTTTTTCCATTGCTAGCTCTGGGACTGCCATATTTTGCCTCTTTCCCTAATCCGTTCTTCTATAGTGTCTCTTTATCCTCATCATTTATCCATCCCCGTATTTTCTTGGTAGCTTCATTTTTCTATGAGTCATTGTCCCTACTCCACATGTGCTTGACTGAACTAACTAATATTTGTGATTCTAGTAAATGGGTTAGTTTGGAATTGAGATTACTATCCTCCACATGCATCAATGGGATTTATGTCATTAACATTGTTGGTTTCAAAAGTAAAGGTACTCCTCCTCACAACTCGTGTATTTCATTATTTTATCACATGTATAATAGACATAGGTGTTAGTACTTCACTGTAATAGGGATTAGTATCATGTCTCTTTTTCAAAAAGGTATAGTAAACTGTGAAGGATAATTTGTAGACCTAGAGGTCCATTAATAAAATGAAAAAAGGTTAGCTATGAAATTCCCTTCCATCTATTTTTTTCTCCTCGGTTTGTCTCATCTAAGGTTTCTTGATTGTGTACTTAACTCAATTTCACGTCGACAATCCCCTTTGCTCCAGTCTTATATGTAACTCTATCTTAGATCTCATACCTTGTGGCTTCCTCTCTCTAGGTCATTATCTCGGGTAGGGCCTGACTTGAGATGACTCTTTTCTAGATTGAACAAGTCATCACTCTAATTCCTCATTTTAACTTCTATAGGGTACCTATCTTCATTATCACATCTTGTAGACTGCAGCTATGGGATTGATACCTCAATAATGCCTGCATATTCTCTTTCTTCTTTGCTACAATTGTACGATAATTTTTAAGTCCCTCCTTTTGCGTTCTTTAGCTCTAGCACTACCACAGTTCCCTTCTTTCCCATGGGAGTTCTTCCATAGTGTCTTCTTCAACTATTTCATTTTTATATCCTCGCACTTACTTTGTAGCTTTATTTTTCTAGGAGGATTCATTCCTATTCCACACAGTAGTTAGAAAACAACTAACATTTTTTACGCAAGTACATGGCTTGGTTTGGAATTGATATTATGATCCTCCACCTGCATCAACACGATTTTCATCTTTATCTGGTTCGGTTTCAAACGTAAGGGTACTCCTTCTAACATCTCATGTATTTCATTGCTTGATCACATTTATAATATACTTAGTAGTTATTATGGTATTGTATCATGGATTACGATCAGGTCTTTTTTTCAAGAAGGTTTAGTAACATGTTTAGACTTGTCCATTTGGATTTAGAATCTATAGGATACTTTTGGAAGTGCTTGACTTTAGCTATTTGGGTTCAACACTTAAAAAAAACTTTCCCATGTAACCACCTTCGATATTCACCTCTTTTCATATACAAACCTTAGCATAGTAACCATATGAATGACAACTCTATAATTAACTGTTGTTAGATCGACTTTTTCTTGTTAATTGGTCAGATAAAGTTATACTATTGGGTAAGGAGTAATTGAATAATTGATGATCCACTTCTGTTCACTATTATAGGTAACTCTATCTTTGATCTTATCCCTATTGATTGGCTCACTCTAGGTCATTGGCTAGGGTAGGGCCTAAATCAAGATAGAACTCTTTCCATGTTGAAAAACTCATTTCTCGAGTTCATCCTTTTCACTTCTATATATAGCTATTCTCGTTATCACATTCTGTAGAATTCAATTATGGGGTTGATCCTTCGACAATGCCTACTTGTCATCTCTTATCTTTGCTAATTTTTTTGGATAATATCCAACTCTCTCCCTTTTCCTTTGCTATCTTTAGGACTACCACATTTTTCCTCTTTCCCCTATCAATTTTTCCACGGTGTCTTTTTCTCCTCCTCACTTTTTCCATCCTGACATTTTTGTGGTAGCTCCCTTTTTCTTCAAGTTATTGTCCCTATTCCACACGTGGTTGACCAAACTAACTAAAATTTGTGATGCAGGCATATGGGTTGGTTTGGAATTGAGATTATGATCCTCCACATGCATCGATGGGATTTATATCATTTACATTTTTTGTTTGAAAAGTAAAGGTACTCCTCTTCAGAGCTTATGTATTTCATTATTTGATTACATGTATAATGGACTTAGGTGTTATTATTTCACTGTAGCAAGGATTAGTATCATGTCTCTTTTTCAAAAAGCTTTAGTAACATCTGTAGGCTAATATTACATACCTAAGTCCCTTAATAAGCTGAAAAACCTTAACTATGAAATTCCCTTCCATATATGTTTTCTCCTCAGTTTGTCTCTTATAATATTTATTGATTGTATAGTCAACTCGATTTCACATCAGCAATCCCCTTTGGTTTTGTCTTTTATGTAACTCTTATATTTGATCTCAAACCTTGTGGCTTCCTCCCTCTAGGTTGTTGTCTCAGGTAGGGACTGACACAAGATGACGTTTTTCTAGATCGAACAATTCATCACTCTGCTTCCTTGTTTTCACTTCTATAGGGTACCTATCTTAATTATTGCATCCTGTAAACTGCAGCTATGGGATTGATACCTCGATAATTCCTACATATTCTCTTCTTCCTTTTCTAGAATTTTTTAATAATCTTCAAGTCCCTCCTTTTTCTTTCTTTATCTCTAGCACTACCAAATTTCGATTCTTTCCCATCTTAGTTCTTCCATAGTGTCTTCTTCACCTCATTCATTTTTGTATCCTCACACTTTCTTAGTAGCTTGTTTTTTTTGTAAGGATTTGTTCCTACTACACACAGATTTTGAAAAACAACTAACATTTTTTATGCAGGTAAATTGCTTGGTTTGGCATTGAGATTATGATCCTCCACCTACATCAACACAATTTTCATCGTTATTTGGTTCGGTTTCAAAAGTAAAGGTACTCCTTCTCACATCTCATGTATTTTATTGTATGATTGTTAGTTTTTCATCATATAAGCTAGCATTATGATCTTAGGATCTTTTCACTGAGAGAATAACAAGCACAGCAACAAAACATAAGCACATCACAAGAGACAAGAGACACAAAAAAATTTCCTCAGGGAAACCATAAAGGAGAAAACCTCGCAACTTCCTCAGAGATAGAATCAGCACCAAAACAATAAAAGCCCCAAAACAGTAAGATGCACTCCCGACAGCAGTAGTCTTCTTCTTGTCTAGTCCCAGTGTATTTCCTTCCTCACTAATGTGCCACACTTGAGTGAGTGAGTGATGTGTATAATAAATAGAGATACTCACTCTCTATTTATATTCTTTCGTTCGCTTGAAGTGCACTCAATCATGTCAGCCTCACTTAACAATTACTTACTAGAGCCGACATCTCTATGAGTGTCTAATAACCCTAGTTCCCCGAAACTGTGGGGACTTTAACAATGACTTGACATGACTTATTTACATTATTTATCCTCCCGATCAGAACATCGGGGTATGAAAACATGACTCAAATACATAATAGATACATCCCGGAATAAACATCGGGTTACAATACATAATATACATAGATGAATACATTCCAAAGTTACAAATACATCAACACTCCCTCTTAACTAGGAAGGTATTCACTCGACACAATTTATCAGCACTGGTCTTCTTCTCTGTATCAGCTGGATCATCTCGTATTCAAGTCATCTTCATCATCGGATCTGGATCATCTCTCGATCTAGATCATCATGGAACATCATCACTGGATCTGGATCATCACTCGATCCAGATCATCATTGTTGGATCATCATGACTAGATCTAGATCATCACTTGATCTGGATCATCACTAGCTATCATCACTAGATCTAGATCATCACTCGATCTGGATCATCACTGGTGCTATTTCATGATTCTTCTCATCACAGGAAGTTCTACAGAGCCAACCCTTTTTCATGCTGGTTGTAGGCCTAGCCATCATGTAGGTCTTCGCCCAGCACTTACATCTGACCTACTCATCAGAAAGGCACGTCCAGCACTTACATCTGACCTACTCATCAAAAAGGCATGCCCAGCACTCACATCTAATCATATAGGAACCAATCCTATAATCACATCAGAAAGGCCCAGCATTCACATTCACCAGCATGGTAGGTACATCTACTACCATCTGTGAAATGGCTCTGCACTTACATCTAACCTACTCATCAGAAAGGTACATCCATATAGGCAGGAACACATCCTACCACAATGATGGAATACTCTCACCCAGGCTGGAACACATCCTACCACAATGATGAAATATTTCCACACATTCACCCAGGCCGGAACACCTCCTACCACAATGATGAACGACTCCCATCCAGGATGGAACACATACTACTCACAATGATGAGATATTTCAGCACTTAAATCTGAGCACATGGGAACACATCCCTCAGTCACTCCAGAAAGGATCTACACTTACATCTAAGCACGTGGAAACACATCCCTCAGTCGCTCCAGAAAGGCTCTGCACTTACATCCATCCAAGTAGGAATACGTCCTGCTCACAGTGATGGAAGGGATTACACTCACATTTGATCCTACGAGAACACATCCCAGTAGTCATATCAGAATGCCCCCTAGTCCTCGACTGAGCTACCCTGGTAACTGACCAGGCGCCTCCATTCTCTTAGAGAATGGCAGTTGCCCTTACATTCAACCTGCTCGTCGGAATGGCCAACACTCACATCTGACATGGAAGGAACTTAATCCTTTAGCCATGACAGAATGGTTCAGCCCTTACATCTGATCAAGTGGGAACACATCCCTCTATCACATCAGAATGGCTACTCAGTTCTTACATTGAGTGTTCCTGGTAACTGACCAGGTGCCTCCATTCCTAGAATGGCAATTGCCCTTACATCTGTCCTACTCGACAGAATGGCCAGCACTCATATCTGACATGGAAGGGAGAAACCCTATCACCATGATAGAATGGCTCAGCCCTTACATCTGACCATGGAAGGAACCAATCCTCTCACCATGACGGAATGGCTCAGCCCTTACATCTGACCATGGAAGGAACCAATCCTCTCACCATGTCAGAATGGCTATGGGACTCATCACTTTCCCTTGGAGGAAATATTGATCTAGAGAACACCAAGCTTCTCCTTGAAGTACATGAACTTCAGCCTTGCCAATGGCTTTGTCAATACATCAGCTATCTGTTCCTCCGTCGCAACATATTGGAGCTTCACTACTCCCCTCTACACCATATCCCTGATATAGTGATACTTGATCTCAATATGCTTCGACTTGTCATGGAACACTGGATTCTCTGAAAACTTCACGCAACTCTAGTTGTCACAATGTATACAAGTAGCATCCAACTGGAGATCAAATATATCAGAAAATAGCTTCCGTAGCCATACTGCCTCACAACTAGCTGAACAAGCTATGGCATACTTTGCTTCAGCTGTACTCACTGCCACACAGGATTGCTTCCTACTAAACCAAGAGATCACACCTGATCCCATACTGAAGCAACATACCGAAGTACTCTTCCTGTCGATGGCACTGCCTGCCCAATCTAAATCAACATAACCCTCTAGGTTAATCTTTTGATTCGCATCATACTTGAGCCCATAATCAATTGTACCCCTCAGGTACCTCAGAATATGCTTTGCAGCAATCAAGTGAACATGTCTCAGATCTGTCAGGAACTGGCTCAAGGTGTTCACAGCAAAGCACATATCTGTTCTTGTGTTCGCCAGGTACATCAAGGACCCAATCATAGCATCAACCATATCTGATGAAGCATCACTTAACAACTTCAGTTTTTATGCCACAGGTGTGGTCATGCAGTCCATCATCCCGAACCTATTCAGGATCTCTATTGCATACTTCCCTTGTCCACACCTCCATGCCTAGAAAATATTGCATCGACACATAACAGGAGCATCACTGGTATTCCTCCTTCAACCTTGAAGCAAAGGTTGGAATCCACTTTACTCTCAGTAAAGCCTAGAGTCATTAGTAATCTGCCCATCCTGTCATACCATGTCGAACCTTAGATCTTCTGCAATCACTCCCTCTGAAGCGAAGCATCATACTCCCTCTGTCTTCTGTACTCTATGCACTAAAACATTCTATACTGGAGTGACAAGTAGTATCCATCTAGGATCATTAGATACCAAGATCCTCTATTTTGAACTTTTTCAAAAGTTCTTCTCACATCCATCTATGAGCTTGTCATCCTTTATCAACCTTGTAGAAAAGGTTAAGATATTCATTAAGCTCATCATGTATGTGTTATCCCATGGGTGTATTCTGAACTTGTACAAGGCCTTCTTTCATTTGCACACATGATCATGTCATGTGACTTCACTTCTAGTAGTTGTAAATGTTTCTTCATAGTCTATGCCTTCTTTTCGTGAGAAGCCTCGTGCTATGAATCTTGCTTTGTATCCCACGATGTTTCCATCTACTGCATGATGGAACTATGAACTTCTCTTCAGGTCTTGATACTGCTCCCTAACATCATTCTTCTTGAACTGGTATTCCCTTTCTTCTTGGTGTCTAGAAGTTTCTGCATCAATGATGTCACTGCACTCGTCATATTATTCTTTCTCTTTGAACTGTCGTCACTTGTTCTTCGAAACAAGTCTTCATTCTTGTTTGCTTGTAGGTGATTATGTATGCGATATTTCCTACAATTCAAATGTAGTTGTATGGTTAGAAACATTTCATAAGGTATATTCATAATGAAAAATTCTTATGCATAACTATATGATCATGCAACTATTTTAGCCAATACAACATTCATCCATATCTCACGGAAATTTTCTAGATGCCTTCCATCTCTACCAGGACAACATTGGGATTGTGCACTAATCCAATATGTCAACAAAGAGGTTTCATTCTAGATAAGTAGCAATGGAGAGTTGTATAGCACCATGAGCTGCTTAACCATCACATGCATATTAGTAGTATACTATCATTAATGCAAGCATCCTATCATGCATAATACATCAATTGAATATAAACAAATGTATAACAAAACAATATCATGAAATGAAAATTGAATACTTATCTTTATTTGTTTCATGGGTATACTCCTTCTTGAGTCTTCAACTTCATCGTCTTCTTCATTCATAATAGCATCGTTTCTAATCCAAAAGCTAAGGTGGATAAGAGGTTCTTCAAGAGTTTATTTCTTCATATTCCTTATTGCTTGAGGGATCTTCTTTGTATGGTGAGAGCTTGATCTTTAGTTTCTCCCATATTCTCTTCTCTTCGTATGAGTCAAGCTTTTTCTTCTTCTCGGAGTCTGCTAAAAGTAATCACTTCCTTCTGCCACACATTCCTTGCATGAATGAATCCCATGATCCTGGGAGGCTATTCAAGGTGGCCATCACCACTTCTGCATTCTTCACTTCTTGTTTTACTGCTTCAAGTTGTTCTTGATTTGAGAGACTCTTATGACTGCATGGTCTCTGCATTCTGGATCTTCACATTCTTCAACTGGTTTCTCAAGGTCATATTCTGATTTATGTTCTTCCCTTCAAATAGCTTGGTCAAGGAATCAAACATCTTTGGTGTCTTTAAGGACGACACTTGTGGTACAATTTGATCCGTGACTGAATCAATCATGATCTTCTTGGCCTTGACCAAGTTCTTCTTGTGTAAGGCTTCTAGCCTCATCTCCCTCTGAAATTGGAACCTCTCTACTCATGTAGGTGTCCAATCCATTTTCTTCAAAGAGATCATATACTTCTAGGCTTGGAAGTTGTCAACTTCACCAAGCTTATCATCAATCTGATGTGATAGATCACTTTGAAATGAGAACCTCAAATGAAAATAGCAAACGATTAGATCTTACCGATTTGAGGTGTCTGTCTTGGTTCCATAGTTGGCTGATCTAGGGTTTGTCACAAAAACCCTAATTTTCAAAACTTGGAATATTTTAGATCTGATTGGATAGACAGATAGATCTCTTCAAATGGAGCTGTCCAACATACTCCTTTTCTGAAAACAGTGGAGGGAAGCTCCCGGAATAGGAAGCCCTAATTTTCCAATTTCTTCTGCAGAAATTCCTGTTATTGTTTCATTGATATCTCTGAAATTACTTATCCTCTGTGTCTGATATTTTGTAATGAGGTAACCACGCATGTCCCTGATCCAACACCATATGTTTCATCAGAATTGGTTTCACCATTGGGGATTTCCGATCCTTTTCCCAAGGTTACCTGTTACAAGACTGTTCAGAACAGCGAAGTTGTACGGAATTCCACGTGTCACTGGTTGATCTTCTGAGTCTGATATTTGTGCCATTGAAATTAAAGTCTGTACCCTTTCTGGAACATCTTCATAAATTTCATTTGGACCTCTGTAGCCGAAGATATTGCAGATCTCCCCAGATGTCCTGTTTAGGGATGAATTCTAGAAGAGGCTGGAACCCTAACTTGGAGAGATCATATCTCTTGATATACATCGAATATGAGGCTGGTTTTTGGAAAAAAGATTCATTAGTATTTCATATTCAGACCCTGAAATTTTCAGCTCCTGAAACTTCACCAATCGTGGGATATAGCGACTGTACCAAAACATAGCAGTTTTAGTATTTAGGGTTTCTCTAGCTTGGGGTCAAACTAGGGTTTGACTTTCCCGGAGTTTCACCCAACCAAATTTCTTGATCCAGGTCTCTAAAATTAGGTTTTGATGAGGAGAACAATATTATTCTGGTCTCACTCAAAAATTCCTCTTCTATAGAAATCCCTAATTTCCGCATCGAAAACTAAAAATGCTTAGAATCAAATTCCGCTTTGACAGAAAGATTCGCCCTTCAATGGAGAGTCATCCTAGCATACTTTTGCTGATGGATTGTGGAGAGAGACCCAAAAAGTAAGAATCCCTAGCTTCTGCAACTGCATAATTTCTTCTTCTCAGGTTAGCTCTGATTCCATGTTAGGTTTTCATCATATAAGCTAGCATTATGATCTTAGGATCTTTTCACTAAGAGAATAACAAGCAATGCAATAAAACATAATCACATCACAAGAGACAAAAATAAAGAGTTTTCCTCAGGGAAACCATAAAGGAGAAAACCTAGCAACTTCCTCAGATATAGAATCAGCACCAAAATAGTAAAATCCCCAAAACAGTAAGATGCACTCCCGACAGCAGTAGTCTTCTTCTTGTCTAGTCCCAATGTATTTCCTTCCTCACTAATGTTCCACACTTGAGTGAGTGAGTGATGTGTATAATAAATAGAGAGACTCACTCTCTATTTATATTCTTTCGTTCACTTGAAGTGCACTCAATCATGTCAGCCTCACTTAACAATTACTTACTAGAGTCGACATCTCTATGAGTGTCTAATAACCCTAATGCCCTGAAACTGTGGGGACTTTAACAATGACTTGACATGACTTATTTACATTATTTATCCTCCCGATCGGAACATCAAGTTATGAAAACATGACTCAAATACATAATAGATACATCCTGAAATAAACATCGGGTTACAATACATAAGATACATATATGAATACATTCTGAAGTTACAAATACATCAACAATGGTCACATTTACAATAGACTTTTAGTAGTTATTATGGTATTGTATCAGGTATTAGGGTCAAGTCTATTTTTCAAGAAGGTCTAGTAACATGTTTATTCTTGTCCAATTGGATTTAGAATCTATAGGATACTTTTGGAAGTTCTTAACTTTATCCATCTTGGTTCAACACTTAAAACAACACTTTCCCATGTGACCTCCTTCCATATTCACCTTTTTTAATTTGCAAAGCATAGCTTAATAACCATATGAAAGTGAACTATATAATTAAAGATTTTTAGATAGCCTTTTTCTTGTTAATTGGTGGCTATAGTTATACCATCGACTAAGGAGTATTGAATAATAGACAATCCCTTTCTCTTCACTATTACAAGTAACCCTATCTTTGATCTTCTCCCTGGTGATTGGCTCACTCTAGGTTGTTGGGTCGGGTAGGGCCCGACACAAGATGACCTCTTTCTATATCAAACATATAATTGGTTGATTTCATCCTTTTCACTTCTATAGATACTTTTTTCATTATCGCATTCCATAGACTTCAGCTATGGGGTCGATCCTTCGACAATGCTTGCCTCTCATTTCTTTCCTTTGCTGGAATTTTTGGATAATCTCCAACTCTCTCCTTTTTGCTTAGGTAACTCAATGATTGCCACATTTTTCATCATCCCTCTATCAACTCTTCCATAGTGTCTTTTACTCATTCTCCCTTTTTCCATCACCGAATTTTCTTGGTAGCTCCCTTTCTGTCCTCCTCTCTTTTTCCATCCTCTCATTTGCTTGGTACATCCCTTTTTCTATGAGTGGTTGTCCTTATTCCACACATGATTGACCAAACTAACTAACATTTGTGATGCAGGTACATGGGTTGGTTTGGAATTGAGATTGTGATCCTCCATATGCATCAAAGGTATTTATTATCATTAACAACATTGGTTTGAAAAATAAAGGTACACATCTTCACATCTCATGTAGTTCATTTTGAGATCACATGTATAATAGACTTAGGGTTTATTACTCAATTGTAACAACGATTAGTGTCATGTCTATTTTTAAAAAAGGTTTAGTAAACTATGTAGGCTAATTTTAGGACCTTGTTCCCTTAATAAATAGAAAAACCTTAGGTATCAAATTCCCTTCCATCTATTTTTCCTTCTTACTTTGTCTCTTCTAGGGTTTCTTGATTGTATACTTAGCTGAATTTCACATTGGTAATCCACTTCGCTTCAGTTTTATATGTAAATCTATATTTGATCTCATCCCTAATGGATTCCTTGCTTTAGTTCATTGTTTGGGGTAGGTCCCGACTCGAGATTGCATCTTTCTATATCAAACAAGTCATCACTCAGCTTCCTTGTTTTCACTTCTATAGAGTACATATCTTCGTTAAGCTATCGGATCGATACCTCAATAATTCCTGCCTATTCTCTTCTTTGTTTGCTATAATTTTACATTAATATTCAAGTCCCTCCTTTTGCGTTATTTAGCTCTAGCACTACTACATTTCGCTTCTTTCCCATGTTAATTCTTCCATAGAGTCTTATTCAGTTCTTTCATTTTTGTATACACGTGGTATTTTGAAAAACAACTAACATTTTTTATGCATGTACATGGCTTGGTTTGGCATTGAGATTACGATCCTCCACCTATGTCAATGTTATTTTCATCGTTATCTGGTCTAGTTTCAAAAGTAAAGGTGCTCCTTCTCACATATCATGTATTTTATTGTTTGACCACATTTACAATAGAATTACTAGTTATTATGGTATTGTATCAAGGATTAGGATCAAGTCTCTTTTTCAAGAAGATTTAGTAACTTCTGTATACTTTTCCAATTGGAGTTAGAGTCTATAAGATACTTCTGAAAGTTCTTGACTTTATCCATTGGGGTTCAACACTTGAAGATACACTTTCCCATGTGACCTCCTTCCATATTCACCTCTTTTAATTGACAAAGCTTAGATTAATAACCAAGTGAAAGTGAACTCTATAATTAACGGTTGTTAGATCAACTTTTGCTTGTTGATTTGTGGATATAGGTCTACTACTGACTAAGGAGTAATTGAATAATAGACAATTCCATTCTCTTCACAATTACATGTAACTCTATCTTTGATCTTATCCCTAGTGATTGGCTCACTCTAGGTAGTTGGCTCAAGTAGGGACCAACTCAAGATGACCTCTTTCTATATAAAACATGTCATTTCTTGAGTTCTTTATTTTCACTTCTATAGATACTTATTTCGTTATCATATTCCATATACTTCGGCTATGGGGTCGATCCTTCGACAATGCTTGCCTCTCATTTCTTGCCTTTGCTGGATTTTTTGGATAATCTCCAACTTTCTCCTTTTTCCTTCGCTAACTCAATGATTGCCACATTTTGAATCCTTCCTCTATCAGTTATTTTGTAGTGTCTTTTTCTCATCCTCCCTTTTACCATCACCACATTTTCTTGGTATCTCCCTTTTTCCCCTCCTCACTTTTTCCATCGCCACATTTGCTTGGTACATCCCTTTCTGTATGAGTGGTTGTCCCTATTCCACACACGCTTGACCAAACTAACTAAAATTTGTGATACAGGTACATGGGTTGGTTTGGCATTGATATTTCAATATTACTCAATTCTAACAAGGATTAGTATCATGTAACTTTTTCAAAAAGGTTTAGTAACTTGTGTAGGATAATTTGGAGACCTTGATCCCTTAATAAACTGAAAAACCTTAGGTATCAAATTCCCTTCCATCTATATTTCCTTCTCACTTTGTCTCTTCTATGGTTTCTTGATTGTATACTTATCTCAATTTCACATCAATAATCCACTTTGCTTCAGTCTTATATGTAACTCTATCTTTGATCTCATCCCTACTAGTTGCCTCGCTTTAGGTCATCATTTCAGGTTGGTCCAGACTCGAGATGGCATCTTTCTAGATTGAACAAGTCATCACTTTGATTCCTTGTTTTCACTTCTATAGGATATATATCTTCATTACCACATCCTATAGACTACAATTGTGGGATCTATACCTTGATAATGCCTGCTTATTCTCTTCTTCCTTTGCTATAATTTTACGATAATCTTCAAGTCCCTCCTTTTTCGTTTTTTAGCTCTAGCACTACCACATTTTGCTTCTTTCCCATGTCATTTCTTCCATAGTGTCTTCTTCACCCATTTCATTTTTGTATCCTCGCACTTGCTTTGTATCTTGAATTTTTGTGGGAGGTATTACTAAAACAGTGCCTACCTAATTTGAGCTATTGAGTACACAAGAAACTGTAGTGAAGAGATCCTAGGGGATAGTTAGAATTAGTTGTCCCATACTCCATCTCACATCAAAACCCATAGGCTCCATGAGGAATTAATCATTACAGTTAAATAAGATTGCTAGCAGTCTCTAGATTTAGCATTTGTTTATCCATTGCTTGATTTGGGCCTTTAATAATTTCACTTCATAACCCTTTTTTTATTTGTGTCTAAATACCTAGTTTGCAATTTCATTTACGGGATTTTCATTTCATAATATATAGCATATAGGTCATAATGCATGTAATGATGGTAGACATATTGATTTAAGTTTTAGCTAACAACTTCTTGGGTAACTAGGGGGGATATCCATAGTCAGGACCAAACATTGGGGGAAACCAACCAGATGGGTCAAGACTTCAAACCCAACTCACCTAAGCTCAGGAACCAACACCAGTATATTCTCCTGGCCCAAAAGGATCAAGGATTTGGCAATTTTTTTTGCACAACTCATAGCCGAGACACAAAACAACATGGGATCCATCATGCATAGAGGTCAAAATGGGGAAAGGATCATCAATCTCACAAGTCTCAAACAATCTAAGTCATAGGATAAATTTTACAATGGATGAAACTGGATGGACAGGGACAAATGATACATGGAACCAACCTAGCACTAAGGTTTACTATTTGTACAAGAATGGCATGAGAAATAATCTTCACATCACGTCCATTGATTAGTCATAACATAAAGCATTTGTACATATAAGCATAGGTCACCATAATCATCCTAACATGACAAGCACAGGTGTTTGACATACATCATAGAGAGAAATAAAACCAAGGAAGTATATAAATGATCTCACCATATAAACTTGTATCCAACTAATAAGACCCTCTCTAACTGTGTGTACCAACTCTAATATGATGATATGCTCCAATGAACTAGATCATCACTGAAATCATCTCAATGGACTCCTGAATCTCAGTCTTGGAAAGGAAAATATGATGAACAAGGCTCTAGAATGGCTGAAGCTATAAAGATCCATGCTAATACCCCATGTGAAAAGTAGCTCAGAGTATAATAAAATATAATTGTGTATGTTGCATCATGGAATCCCATCTACAAATGTATATGTGATAATAGGTCCTTTATGTCTTGGAATATTTTTTTATTTTGACCATCCATATTCATGATTTTTTCAAAGGAACTGGCATTTTTACTCGACTAGCCCATTCTCCTACATCAAAATTTGATTCGTTATTTGAAGGAACATTTTCTTTATGGAGAGAAGGTACTTGAGGAGCGCTTGATTTTGTTTTATTTTTATTTTTCTTTCCTCTCCTTTGATACATGATGCCCCTATACTTATCCATTTCTGCCACTTGTTTAGGTGAAGGTTTTGGCCCGTAGGTTTTAGTCACATTATCCATGTAGTTATTACTTTCACCCGATCCTACCAAATTTTCCCAGGCACATTATAACTTTGGGAAAACATGCATACTTGTTCATTTTCTGATCCATCCTCACTTATCTCAAGGAATTTTAGGCATGTGGATTCTTCATGGAACTCCCCACATGGCCTACAATAAGGAATCACTTGGTGATCAACCATATTATTTGTTTCCAAAGGACTTGGAAGCCTATGTTCTTGGGAAGGAGGCTTATTTTTCCATTTATCATTTTTCTTAGGATGGAACCTATTTTCTTGGGACCTTTCCATGTTTATCAACATGTTTTGCATGACTGGAAATTGGTTTGCATGATTAATCTCCATTTTCTTGACCAATTAAGTAAGTTCTTTACCAGAATCACTAGATGATTCTTGAATTTCAGGTTTTTTCTTCTTATCCTCATGAGACCTTGAAGATTTCCATCTAGTGAGCCCAATAATATTAGACTTCCTAGAGGCTTGCATGTTCCTTTCAATTTTGATAGTCTTCTTTTGAGCATATTTTAGATCTGTTGGTTTCTTATCTCTTAATTGATATATAATTTCACCATCAAAAGATTCCATATAATGTATTAATATGGAATCATCTGGAAGTCTAACCTTCTTATCTAAGCTTTTGACCAAATCATTGAATTTATTATTAAATTATTCTGTGGTTTCATTTTCATTTTTTGACTTGCATGCAAGGAAACAAGCAAAAAACAAGCTTCCTTCCTATCTCCCCATCTTTTATTAAAGGCGTCTAGAATTTATTGAAGAGTCTTAAACTAATCATCATCTTGCTTTATGAACCAATCAAGGGCATCTTCCTCCAAGGACAAAACAAAGAGCTTCATTTTCACATCCTCATAATTATGGGTGTTGCACCATTTGCTAATGTGTAAGCTGAAATTTCAAACATGAGTCTTTGCACTAACAACACTATTTCCCTAAAAAGAAGGAAATTTCTAAAGAGCTTTGTTAGGGATAATATGAGGCTAACCTTGGATATTTGAGAAATCACACAGTTGATAAGTTGCATCCATTGGTGATTTTATTAAAGTATTATTAAATAATAGATGTATATAAGTGATTGCTTACTCTCCAATACTTTCAAGGAGTATATGAGGATCTAGTTTGTTTGATCTTCTCCTATAAACCCTTTCATGTTTAGGGAGGGGAAAACACACCCCTATAGTTTCTCCTAGTAGAATACCTTACCACCACTTGAATATTAAGCAATATCTAATAACCTTGTCGTTGTGTAGTTAAAAAATAAATCTTTTTTACAAAATTAAAATTAAAAATAAAAATTCAACTACCCAAGGACAAGAGACTTGTCCTCGGTAACAATGCCAAAAATGTTGCCACCTAAAACACACTTGACCTTGGAAAAGTCTTACAACCACTATGTGTGTTCCCAAGGGAAACTATGAGTTTAGAACCCATTTCACCTCGACTCCTAACTCCTTCATTTAGACCCAACTCCTAAAAAGGTCCAAGGAGGCAGTCCCTATTTACTAATGTTTCAAAGGTTGTGTTTTAGGAGTTAAAAGATGATTAGATTTATTTAAACTTTATGGAAATCAACCATGCATAAATGCAATAATTTCAAATGACAGGAAAGTCTTTCTTTATTCGTAAACCAAATATAATTGCATGAAAAATATAGTATTACTAAACCAGTGCCTACCTAAATCGGGTTGTGGAATCACAAACAAATATTACAATAAAATTGTGAAAATGCAAAAATTTCTCTAAATCATTCATTCACCATAATAATCAAAAGACGACATTCATAAGATGTAAAATACTTTAAGTAAATGAACTAAAGTGTACGAGATGAGCTTGAAGTAGAACTGAACCAAATAAACGATGAAAATGATAATAAATAAAATGAATGATCGTGATGTTGTGCAAGTGGTCCAATAGATTTATAATTTATTTTAAGATATTTCTTCAAATTAGGGGATTATTGTGTATGCATGTGAAAATAAATGAACTAACTAATGTGTATATCTCCAACCCTTATCCCTCAACTGAGAAAAACTGTTGGGTGCTCAACTAGAGAGCACATGGCCCCCTCCTAGCTCCAAAAATTAGTCCCAAGAACTAGTCGGGTGCTCAACAGGGGGACACAGAGCACCATGAGCCCCCCAACAACATCTACCCCTCTAGATCCACAAAATAATCATATTTTCTCAATCTTTCAATAATGGATTGAAATGCATATTATTCTAGCCAACTTGAATCTTCTCCCTTTCTTGTCACCTAGGGTCGGACCAACATGTAAGGGGAGTGAATACGGGGTGAAGATTGGGGCAAGGTTTATTTTAAATGAAATGAAGAATTTAACAATTATTAGCAATGCAAGCCAGCATTGATATCACCAGAATTTTGGGAATAGAGGGGAATAACCAATGGGACATGTTTAAATATTTAGGAGTCCCCATTTTCAAGTCTACCCAAAAATCTTCCAACTGGTTCCCAATTGTTGACAAAATTAAAACAAAGATCAACACCTGGGGTTCTTCCTGGTTAAATCTAGTGGGGAAAGTCGTGTTAATCAAATCGGTTCTCTCCAGTATCCCCATCTATTAATGCTCCATCCTCTTATACCCAAAACGGGTTATTGCTCTCATCAAAGCTATTCTAAGGAGGTTCCTATGGAAAGGTGGAAAATAGAATGGTAGAAATATTCCACTGGTAACCTAGGAGAAAGTCTCAAAGCCTCTATTGGAATGAGGACTTCAAATCAAAGATCTAGCGAAACAAAATTTGGCTCTTGGAGCCAAAATCCTTTGGAATATCGTCACTAGCAACGTGTCCTAGTGTAAAACTCCTCTATGGAAAAAGTGCTTCTTTGGGAATCGATTGAGATGTATTGACAATTATCCCATGGTAAGGAAAGGGTTAGCTATTTTTTCTATGTTGGTGAAGGCCCATGGTTTCTTTTCTTCCAAGATTACCTGGATTCCATGGAATCGAGAAATTATCACAATATGGGAGGACTCAATCATGGGAGACCCTCCTCTTGACCAACGACCCAACATTGATCAAATAAAAGAGTATTTGCGCAGCCAAAATATTCCCACTCTTTGGGACATTTCAGGATGGAATTCAGATAGTTCAAAAACTTGGAAAGGATGGAACATTAATTTCCCCCCTCGTCTTGATGAGGAAAAAACTCATTGTTATCCAAACTCCAAAACTCCAAGGGATTTCTCTAATATCAAGCAGTATCAGGGATACTAGAGGGTGGGGGAAGAGAGCGGGGATTTAAACCACCTCCGATGGTTCTAATCTTATTAAAAAGTCACAAGTCCCTCATAACAAAGCTATATGGAAAAACATTTGGACCGTGAAAAGTATTCCAAAAGTAGACTTCTTTGTTTGGACCTTGGCCCATGAAATAATCCTGACTGGAGATAATATTAAGAAGAAAGGGTGGGAAGGTCCCACTAGATGTCCACTATGTCTTAACAGTGAAGAATCAGTTGAGAACTTGTTGCTCTCCTACCCCTTTTCTAAATTTGTTTGGAATATTTCTCTCCTAGGAAGGGCAGGCTTAATCCATATCCCTGATAATATTCATTCCCTTCTAATCAATTGGGATTCCCTATATCCGTTCACTGGCTTAAAAATTGTTCTGATCAAATCCTATTGGATGACTCTTCTAGAGTTTATTTCATGGAAACTTTGGCTGGAAAGGAATTCCTGTATCTTTAGAGGGAAAGCCTCTTCAGTGAAGCAAGTTGTCATAAAATTCATAGGACTAATAGGAGATTGTCTCAATTATATCTGGAGTGATTCCTCCGGCTACCCCCTATCCCATTCAGAAGAAGCATGGCTCCATAGCTTGTCCCATGATTTACCAAGAGTGTCCCTAGTTGTCCAGAAAAATCTGTGCTCTTGGGAACTAAGGATAGAATAATCAGAGCTTGACAGGTGGATGATCAAGCTACACAAAGATGTACTTTTCTTTGATGTTGCATCTAAAGGAAATCCAGAGACGTCAGGGGGGGTAGGGGTTCTCATCACCCCAGACAAAAAACAAGAAATGTACTCTTGGGGACTAGGACATGAAACAAAAAATGTAGTTGAAGCCTTGGCCCTCTATAAAGGCCTTCATTAAGCCATAAATAAATGTATCAATTAAATTATAGTGGTTAAAGACTCAAGGTTAATAATCCAAGCTCTCTTTGTCAACTTTCTCCCATCTCAGATGCAGATCTAACAGCTGATCATGGAAATTAAAAGCCTCACCAATTCTTTCCATAAAATGGACTACTTTCATGTCTTAAGGAAATTAAATTGTAAAGTGAATCAGGCTGCGAATTTTGCTACAACCCTCGGAAAAGGAGTTCTTGTGAAGAATGGGTCCAACACTTTTTTTCAAGTCCCATAGGACCAGGGATTATGGTATGTTGGGCTCACATCATGCTGCTCCCAAGTGGTGCCTTGCGCTAAGTTCCTCAACTCGTGGTGGATCTATGCTACATGTGTGGGCGCATGGGTTCACATAAGCAGAGCGTCTCACAGTCTTAAATTGGTCGAACGGATCTGAGTCCCATCCTAGGAAGCTAACAGTTTTTGTATGCATTATGTCCCATCTCTTGTGCATGAAGTATGTGGTGAATCATTTGAAAAATATGGGTGCAATGATCACGAAAGGTGGTATCGTTATTACTCGGGGCTATTTCATTTCCCATGATCCCCATCTTTATTTTGTCTACAATCACAAAGAACTTGTTGAGATTATTGGAATTTAGGTTGTTCTCATCACAAAGGAAACGTTCTCAGAGTCTATGGTGTCTTCAGCTCCAATCTAGTGTGTCGAATCTGATATCAGGGAGAAAGGGTGGTGTAGCCAACTTAGTTTCAAGGTGTGAGCAAATGAAAATAACAAAAAAATGGAAGTCTAGACAACACGATTTTTCAAGGATGTCATAGCCAAATCACTTGCAAGGTGTGGGAAAAAATAAAGAAGAAAATAAAAACAAAATAAAACCCTAACTAATCGTTACCCATGCCAATTAACAATTGATTATGCAAAGGTAGGAAATCCCAACTTCTTTTGCTAGCAGTGGATGGAAAATAAATGAAACTCGATTTAACTAAAAACACAAAGAAAGAAATCAAGTCCAAGAGACACTCTTGGACTTGTTACAAAGGATGAAATTTTAGCGTAAAGAAAGAGGTAAAAAGAGTGAGAAAACGATGTTTTCCCCCTTTCTTGATTGATATGGCCCTGAATCTCTTTCTTTGAGGTGCCCTTGAAACTTTTTTTATGGCTGAAATTTGAGAGGGTTTTTCCTTGATTTGTCACTAACCTGCTAAAAACCAGCGAACAAAAAATGATGAAATATGCCCCAAATCACTTTGGGGAGGTTTGTATGTTAGTGCAATATATATACAAAATTTATACAAAGTTTCCAAGAGAATAATGTTGAGATAACTTGAGTAAATATGAGTAAAAATTAGATTTGAAGAACCCAAGAAACTAAAACTAAAATGCATAATTTCATGTGTAAGGAAAGAGGAAATTTTGTGCTTGGCTATTCAAGAAGTGAAGCAATGGGGCATCCAAGCTTGGAATCCCACTCCTCAATCCAAATAACCTGCAACTAATAATATTTTTACTACCAAACTACAAAGAGGTAAGAACCAAATGATGAGTAAATAAATCAGAAATTTCAAACTAGAAAAGATATGAATTTATTTAGCTACAAGAAAGAAAATTCACAAAATCTATGGAATACAAATACCATAAATCTTACCAAAGAAAATGAGTATCCTTTCGTGGCCTCCCTATATTATGTAGTTACTTGAGCATAGAAGCAAACTATCGATGAGCACGAATGACACCAGATTCCTCCAAAGCTTTTTGATTAACAAAGCCAAATGACTGAAAATTACAATGGCCAAAGCAAGAGTTATGGAATGAGAGCAAGAGAAAGAATGAGACCATGAGCAGTAGAGTGTGTGTGTAACCCAAATGAGGAGTAATGGCCTATTTAAATAGGAGAAACAAGATAGAGGTCCCTCTTGCATGCCCAACACTTGGAATTTTTAGAGAGAGGGGCCAATGAAGGGGGCTACGCCTCCTCAAGGGGCGGCCTCCTAAGGTGTGAGATCCAAATAATGAGGGTGGGAAACCCCCCTCTTAAGCACTATATTTTTTTTCTAGGTTAAATGAGGGGGACCCATGGAGGTGGGGGGCCTCATTTCTTTTTTTTCATAGATTTTGAATTTCCCATGGTAGAGAGGGCAGGCCCCGCTTGGGTGACAAGTTTATTTTTCCATAAAACTTGTTTGGGGGGGCCTCTTTGGTCCTAAATTCACCTTAGGAACATAAAATAATACTTAGAAACTTAACTTTTCCTTTCTGAGTTACTTTAGACACTTTTCCAAAATTTGGATTACTAATTAATTGAACATTTTCCTAATTTCTTTGACTGACTTTGGAAAAAATGTCCAAAACCTTAGTAAGACCCATCCAAAATGCCTCAAAATTCTCCCAAGGGTCACTCGTGAAAATTATTTTGAGTACCCATACCCCTATATGTGGACATTAAAGGCCATTTAACCCTATTTTAATTACAACATTTTTATGCCGAGGGACCTTTTTTAATCACCAAATATTAAAAAATCCTAGTTAAAGCCTAATGAAATTCTGCAAGACTAGGGATAGTGTCTAGCATGGTCACATAGAACATTCATTTTCCTTAGTTACCTCACATACTATATCATTAGAACAAATTTCACCACTTTGTAGGTATTTCTGAGTGAAAAACTCTGATAATTAAAATCACTAAAAATGAATTTTAATCATCCAAAGAAAAAAACACTCGATGAAAGGACTTCCCTAATAAAAAAGTCCTTGGAAGCTAAGTTATACAAAACTAGACCTTCACGTTGACATATCATTATGATATCCTTTACAAGGGTGCAACAACTTCATGGAGAGAAGATAAGAAGAAGAGATGCCTCTCTTGAAAAAGTTTATTGGGTACTTCTTTCTCATCTTCAAGGCACATGGTACATGGTTGGTCACCTAGTTGGTTAGGTGGTCAACACTATATGCTTTGTATTTCTTCTAGAGGGATTAACAAGGATTTGAATTAATAATTTATAGAATTCCTAAGATGATGATTCAACCAATAAATTAAGCTTACTAACACTCGAACTACAATCACCAAGACAAGATGGGCACGTTCCCTAGAAGACCAGTACCAAATCTAAATGGTTAAATAGAGTCAAAATAACGTGTAATTTAGTTTCTAGAGGTTTTAGGTCATGGCCAAAAATACGCAACTGTCAGAATTTTTTAGTTCCTAGATATGTGACATGAAAATTTATAGGTTTTTTAACTAGTTGATTATTTTACCGATAGATGGAATGGAAATGAAAACAAGAGAAATAATGATGACTTAGTTTCTTCTTGAGAGATGCTATGATAGTGACAATTTCTTCCACATAGATCAACTTAGAAGTAGGTGGTGAAGTTCCAGCTCTTAACTAAATTCACCTAAGTGACCAAGTGTACCCTCCTTCTGCCAAACCAACAACAATAAGTTAATCTAATTTATCAAGAGAAAGAGACAATTACATACAAGAAATCAAAAGAGAAAATAAGTGATGCAAGATACAAAACAAATCCCTATTGTTCAATGAGCTAAGAGAGAGAGAGAGAGGTTCTTCCCACTAATGCGCCCTCCCTCAAATCATTTCCCTTCTATGCAAGTCAATTTCACCACAAAAATGCCAAGAATTTCCACAAATTCCTTCTAGTGCAAAGGAGAAAAATATGCAATCATTGATCAATAACAATCTACTACAAGAGACATAAAATATGCTCAACAACTTTTCTCTATTATCTCAATCCAAGAGCCAACAAGTCTATTACAATGAGAGCTCTCTCCCTAATATAGGAATTAGAGAGCATGATCTCTAACCATATTTTTATCAATGGCTGGGATTAAAAGATAGAGATGATGATCCAATAGTGGCGATCAAATCAACACCTCAATACATAAATCACTCACAAAAGGGGGGGCGAGTTACCCAAGTACAATAGTGTAATGATATAACATGAAAGTACATGGACTGGGTCTCCTAGTTGTAACATTGTTCCCCTATGGACATAACATAACAACCACATAAAACATAGTGTGTAACTAAGTGAAATCATTGCCCACAACTGCGTCCCCTCTCTAGTGGTGTGATTTGGCTAGAAGAGGCCAAGTGGGGATAGTGGGGCCCAATGATGATAAAACCAATATTTAAAAACTTAGACTCAAACTCATAATCGGTCAAGGATCAACTTGGAATCAAACTCGGAATCGGTAATGAATCGACAATGGATCGACTCATTTGAATTTAATGACTTAGTTTACTCAAAAATACTTAAAATATTTTAATTTTAAAGAAAAACAATATTTTAAAGATTCTAATCGATTCCAAAGCATTAGAGACAAAATATCCAAAGTCTACTCATGTATATACCATATAAGGGTGAATATATCAAAATGGCACGAAGTGTACTGCAAAATACATATTTGGATTCTATAACAAAATACATCATCAATGAAGCCTAAATTGCCCACATAGTCCAAAATAAATGTTGTGATACCACTACATCATACATCATACATTTCATTGATCAACATGATCAATCAACAAACTCACACTACCATTGTAACTAGAAGTAGCGATAAAATCAAGACTAGCAATGGCACAAGCAATAACATCATCATTTCGCTCAAGCTTGAAGTCCTCAAGGTCATTAACAACTTCAGTAGTAGTATATGAACACCTAGAAGCATGATCATAGGGTTCATCTTATAGCTTTAAGGTTAGATTCTATGTTGCACAAAATGGGGAAACGAGGATGAGTTTTCGAAACGAGGATGCATTTGAAATGTAATCCCCCAAAATTTTGGAATTGGGGATATATATCAAAGTTGATCCTCCAAGGACATTATTCAATGACCCGACGCCCCAAAATTTTGATTAAAATTCCTAATCCAATCATTAAAATAAGGTAGAAAAATATTTTGATGCTTAATAAGTGATTTTTCTTGAGTGAAGTGTACATTTTTTCTAAGTTCATCACTAGTAGAAAATGAGAAATTAATGACTAAAATCAGCTATAAACGACTATTTTTGAGTCGGTGACTAATAGTAGCAAATTTCCACTATCTTATAGCTAGTCATAGTTCACTAGTCATTAATAGCTTGACTTAGTAGTCATTGATTTAGTCATTGATAGACAATGATTTAGTCATTGATAGACAATGCTTTAGTCATTGATTTAGTCATTAATAGTTATTGATTCAGTCATTGATTTAGTCATTGATTTAGTCACTGAGTTAGTCATTGATTTAGTCGCTGATTTAGTTACTGATTTAGTCACCGATTGCAACTGTTAATGACCAAATATACGACTAAATAAACTACTAGATGTTAACATATTAATGAGTAAGCTAAATACGACTAAGATACGGGAAATCAGCTACTAATAGTCGTATATATACGAATTTAGTCATTTTTGTAGTCACAAATTTATGATAGGGCATGGAGGAATCGAACCACCAACCTCCTACCTATAATTAGGCAGGCGATCTACCATTGAGCTAGCACCCTTTAAGAAGTTGTTATTGCTTGATAATGATGATATTCAAACAAATTTATGATAGATATCAACCTACAAACTACATAATTATTACTATTACAACTTACCAGTAACTAATATTTATGATAAACTAATTCCTGAGAGCTATGTACAATTTTCCCTATAACTAAAGCTAATAAAAAGACTACAAACACTCTTACCAAAGAGATTTAGTGATGAGTACCTCTTCCCATTCTTCATCACTATAATTCTCATAGTCCAAAGAAGAGTCCTTCTTGAAAGGATTTCGAAGCCCAATGCCATCACTGCATCAAAAACAAAGAGTCAGAAACAAAACTTTCCCTCTTGTCTACTGCAATATTAAGAATCCATGAGCTTCAAGGTGTTTCGGATGTTCCTCATCATGGGCTATCAAAATTAAAACACAACTTGTTGCTTTGATAATTAATAAACTTAAAATTATGCAAAGTATATTCACCTTTTCTTTGAGAAGGTTCCATAATAAGTAGGTCTATGGTTGTGACCAAACTGCAAAAGGTTTCTTCTCTTATTGTGAAGCCTATTTCAGCTTTAAATCAAGTGATAAACATTCTAAGAGCCAGGCAAATTCAGAAACTTATTGCTAATGGAAACTTGACGATTATCATTTGCAAAATTAGAGACTTGACTCCCTATGCACCGTAATGTCTTGCAAAAATGTTCTCTAGGCCTAGAATTCAAAGAATTGCAAGTATTTTGACTTGGGGAATTACAAGTATTGCAAGTATTTAGCATTGAATCATTTACTGTTTCAAAGGTACCATTTTGTATGGAGGATTTATGCTTTGTGAATCATTATTCCTTGGCTATAAGGGCACCTAATAGTGGATTCAATAATTAAAGAGTCATGTTGCAAATATAAAGAGAAATACCCTGCTCCTACAACATTGCATCTTTAGAGAAACCTTTAAAGGGTTGTATATTTGGCTTCTAGGTGATGATACCAATTATTTGAAAGGCGGGACAACTGGTTAAGCATTTGTTAACAAAAAAAAAATTGCAAGCGTTAAATGAGATACACAATTAAATTGACAAACCATCAAATATCAATTGATGGCTCATCTAACTTCAAAATTCTGGATCATTTTGAGAAGATCTGAAAATGTATCAGTCAATTGACGTCTTGCAATCATTTCACTTCAACTTCACTTGACAAATCAGTGCATCCTACGTCATAACTAGCAGTAATATTGGCAATGCTGAGAAACACCTTCAAAATACCTCTCTCTGCACTAGTTCTCTAGGAAGATGAGACCATCCACAGAAGCCAATCAAAATGACCATGACTTCCTTTACAATGATGGCATATACGGCTGCATCCTTAATATTCTAAACAAGCAATCACATATCTCTGGTAGTAATCGTTCTACAAGGGAAGGGTAGTTGCACAGAAAATTGATTATTAAAATTTAGATAGATCCTGAAAAGTGTATGGCTCTCACTATAACTGTTCAGGTATGTAGAAGTGTATCACTGTTCACTGGAGCTGTTTCTTAATAGGTTATACTTCACTTAAGCAACTAATAAAACAAAATTCATCAACCTAAAATTACACCAATGCACCAAAATAACTGTTAAAAGTCTCAAGCTGGAAAATGCTTACTTCAAAGTTCTTCATACAAAAAGGCATGCTACATTTACAGGTTGAGATAAAACAACAAGTAGCATCATTAGAAACTACATAGATAGGAATGCATGTTCCTCTGCATAGCATCAATTGTCATTATCTACCAAACAATGAAGGGGTAACTTAAAATTCCAGCAGTACATCTGGAAATGCTAATCATTAAAATATGGGAAATGCTAATGCTGTACCCCATTTTTTATAACGGAGTCTTAGGTACGTGGACCAAGTATGGGGTATGGTAAGGTACAACACGAGATGTACCCTACGAGTACCCAAGTACCTGGTACAGGTACCCTGGCAACTTAGGCAAAATGGCATTGCTAGTGGTCGGTTGCTAAAGGTGTAAACTTTAAAGTGATAGAGAATTGTCGTGAACTCCTATGAACAAGGGTTACATAGGAATTGTAATTGTTATTAATACTTCTTGTATGTGTTATGTAGTTTTGTGACATTTTATATATCTCCATTAATATATATATCTTCCAAAGAATATCTGGATGGTGGATGAATTAACTACCAATCAAATAACTAGTTGGTATGCCAAAAGAACCCATCTATGGGAATATATCCTGCGAGCTCCCTCAACACTATCACCTTTGTGAAGTATGTCAATCACTTGAGCTAACCCTTGGGGCTGAAAAAGGAAGAGAAACATGGGGGTGAGCTTTGCTCCATTTATATGTGCATGGGTGACAAGATTATTTAACATAATCCCTCTAGGTGCAACCACATGTTCAGACGCTACCTCAAGGTGACCCCATGGCTCCAGTGGAAGTTGTCACAGAAATTGAACTTTTCCCAATGGTAAAAACACCTCACTCCTCACAATTGGATTCAACCCCTTTGGGATATATATATTCCTTGTCTATTTGTTTATGGAATTTGGTGGTCCAAGAATTAGATGGTGTTGGTTGTTCACCATCGCACAGGTAGCAGATCAGGTGAGACTAGGTTGGGCTGATCATATTACGTTTCCCCAAGAAGTGTCTACCAGAGTGTTACCAAGACCATGTATCAATCAAGAAAGACTTTGGGTATCTTTGGATGGAGCAAGTCAAGGGTGTCCTAGTATCTGTGGATCAGGGGTGAGCTCTATGTTGATTCTTCACATTACTTTATGATGAAGTATGCAACTGGTCAAGGATCCAATAATCGAGCCGAATTCTATGTGCAATAGATTCTACTAAGAGGGGAAAACGAACGAGGTCTAAAAAGTCTTTAGGTATTTGAAGACCCCAAGTTTCTGATTGACTTAGGCCTCCTTGAAATAATTAATGTTGCTTTAGAATCCTAGGCCTCCTTGCAATCAGTCCAGGAGGTATGGGCTTCCTTTGATTCTATTTCTTTCATACATGTATATCAGGAATTTTATACCCTGGTAGATAGGTTATCTAAAGACTTTGATCTTGTAGGAGGGTATCTTGAACAAGAATTCATGGAGGGCATTCTCCAGCTAGCTATTAAAAGAAATTTGTACTAAATGGATATTTTGGAATGTATTTTTTGTTGGTCTGGTGCTGATATAGCATCTGTGCTTATTTGAATGTAGTGAGAGTGCAACATTTTGAGGTGCTCTTTGGTTGGAATTAGTGGTCTTGGATACTACACAAAGTTTGTATTGTGCAGTTTAGGCATTCAGAGGGCTGATAAATGACTGTAGATGTTTGAAGAAGTCAACTCTGGTGAGCTAGATAGGTTTTGAGTCCACCCAAGATAGAACAATGTATATTTTGATTTCCTTTTCATAAATATCAAATATAATGAGTTTTTCTTTGGATATATATATATATATATATATATAGAGAGAGAGAGAGAGAGAGAGAGAGAGAGAGATGTTGAAATAATGATTCATAAGCCATCAAACTTGGTCAACTTATAATCCAAGGCTCTATGCCCACTGGGGTTTGACACTGGTTCATTAATGTGGCAACACCCTATCTCAACCACTGGACCATAGCCCAAAAGATATGTTATATCATAAAGGGTATAGTCTTGTATCCTGAAAATCTTTCAAATGTCTGAATGATCTTTAAAGAGTTGTTGGTTGTGTTTAACAACATACTATTAAAGATCCTATTGAATTACCAGTTAAATGTTTTTAATTCTGATATACGATAGTAAGGATTCAACTAGAGATTTTGGTAGCAAAATTGATCTCTGGTCCAACAGCTAGGATAGTTCTTAGGTTGTTTATGTCATCCAAAGTAATTGCGAGTTGTTTAAGTATTGTTTGATGCTATTATCTTATAATACATGATTCTGGGGTCTAATGCTACACATAATCACTAAGAAGAATTATGCCGAAGTACAGAAGTAGCTTGCAAATTCAAGCAATCATATTTGTTTCCTGAAAAGAAAAAGAAAAGAAAAATATCAATGTAAATGTGCTGGTACTGATGCAATACAGAGCATCGTGACTAGGATTTACCATTAATGTAGGATATTATCTTCTTCCAATGGAAATTGAAGATACTATTCTTAATAATTGCCTGCTTAATAAATACTTTTCCAACAACAAAATTAAAATATTTATTAATGCAATGAAAGAATTAAGATACCTATAAGTAGGTGGTATCTGTTCAAAGAGACTCATGTAGGCATGCCCACATTGCTGCCATTTGAGCCCTCGAAAAGATGTAAGCTAAAACCATAATGTCAGACGTTCCCCTTTTCTTATTAGCAGATTTCAGGAGAAAATTGAAAAACATGCCTTTCTTACTATTGATAGGACTTTTTAGATTTTAATGTTTACATGGAAAATAGATTGTTTTATTTTAATTCTCCGATTTTATGAATTTAGGACGTATTTTGTTTAAAGCCTTTGTCCCAACTTCTCCGCATCCTCAAGATTTGAAATATGACGCTTCTTGTGGCATGATTAGTCATTGTCCCACATTTACTCATCTGTGCTTGCAAATTTGTTGCAGTTATACTATAGGATATCATCTCAAGTGGGCAATTTGAGATGTTTTCCCCTAGTTGGGGTTTGTATATTGTTGTTACAGCACTAATCCGTGTTAAAGATGAATTGCCTGTATATCTAAATTCATATGACAAACTAGAATGAGCATATGTTGCTTCAATGTTGTCATCCTGCTTCTGTTCCATTATCAGTTACTGATGAATCTCTGTCGATTGCAGATTCGAAAAATGGTTGGAACAGCAGTTGCTGTTAAACGTGCTCTGCTACCAAAAGATATTATCAAGATTTCATTGTCACGCTATTCTCGCGTTGTCGTACCCCTTGCCCCTTCTGAAGTTCTCGTTCTAAGTAGCAATAAGTTTTCACCTTCTAACACTTTGGCTTTAAAGAATGAGCTCTCAAGGTTGACACACTCTACTGGAGTTCAAGCTAGAGTCAATGGTTTCTATTCAAATGTGTTACTGCCAGAAGTTGCCCATTTTTTGGATCCTTCAAAACCTGTTTGGAAGGTAGGGTTGGACTACCTAAACCAGTGCAGTATACCAGATATAGAAATGAATGAATTGAGAAGAGCATGGACCCAATGGCAGGAAAATTGCATTTCTAGATTACAGAAATCAAGTTAATAATTCCGGTGGGAACCAAGCAGAAGAGAGAACGGGTACGATTTGCATTGAAAGGTTATGCTAATGGTTCTTATCATAAGCCATCAAAAGTGAAACCAATAAGTTTGGCATATCACTTGTTAACAAAGATTCAAGAGGTACGGAAGTCACAATATTCGTTATCTTCATATATTTCTATTTCTCTTTATGGTGACCAAATGGATCTTTCAAATCAGAGTTTTTTGAGTTTCTTCAAGCTCTCTTTTCTCTTACTCTTCATAAAATCAAATCAAGAATGATTCTCTTCACCTTGGCTTCTCTTTTCCAATGAATGGCTAACTGTATTTTCATTCATTCATAAAACCAAGAATGATTTTTTCACCTTGGCTTCTTTCTTCCCATGAACGGCCAACTGTATTTTTATTAAAAAATTACAATGTTCTTTGTGTGATCTAATATTAGCTCTCCTATATGCCTAATTAAATGATTCACACAAATATGCCTAATTGCAAGTTTCGTCTTCCACTCAACACACAATCAATGGAGAAAAGGATCATATAGTGACTGTACAATATCAGTAGGACTGGCTCATAACAGTGAACATCAGTATTCAGGCATAAATAGCATAAGCATGGTAAGTAAATGGCTGATCTCCTGCCGGAACCAATCTCTAGAGAAGGAAAGACAACATCTAAACAGAATGCAGAGCATGATGTCCAGCCTCATAATATAAAAAAGTAGAGAACCATGCTTCTTTGAAAGGATTTTATACACATCACAAACCCCTGTATGCTAATGAGCTCACTAATAATACTACTTTATCACAGAGAAGTCAATCTCATTTGAAGTCAAGGAAGTGCGGTCCTAAGAAGATTTGAGAAATGTAGAGCTAAGACTGCTCTTTCGTGAATCATCATTATCAGATACTGAGCTAATATTTCAAATAAATTTTGATCATTTCTTGACAAAAAAATTTCAATGGAATTCCTTAATTTTTAGATAAGTGGTTGCGTTGCTCAAGAGAGAGTGGCATTTAGATGCCACATTGCCTAATAGATACAATATGTAACCATTTTGTTCTATAAACCAACTGACTAAAAATAATGCCATCACTCTACAAGACACTTCTCAACATGAGAATGCAATTAGTCTAATTTCTATTGCTATCTATATCTAGCATAAGGACTAGAGTAACCTCTTCATAAGAGACTTCTAATACAATTATACATTTTCTCATTATCCTATTAGTAGGGAGAAGGTCGCCAATATGCAATTCCATTTCTTCTATTTTACTAATAGGGCTAATAGTGTCCAATTATATTACTAGCTAGCATATGTGGCAATATGCAATGAGATTTCCGGTATCCTATTAAATAGGACCTGAGGCAATCTGTAAAAGGTATTGTTGTGCCTATCCACAGAGGCTAGTGATCTGAACTATCTGCCAACATATCCTTCTCATTATCCTATTAGTAGGGAGAAGGTCGCCAATATGCAATTCCATTTCTTCTATTATACTAATAGGGCTAATAGTGTCCAATTATATTACTAGCTAGCATATGTGGCAATATGCAATGAGATTTCTGGTATCCTATTAAATAGGACCTGAGGCAATCTGTAAAAGGTATTGTTGTGCCTATCCACAGAGGCTAGTGATCTGAACTATCTGCCAACCTATGCTTCTTATGAAGGCAAGATTCAATAATATATATACTATCCTACGAACAATTATCCTCAATGGCAATGTAAAATATCTCTATAGTAAAATGGTCTGTGCTCAAAGAGGAAGGCATAGGATGAATCAGCCATAGGACTCAGGTTCAAGGGATTTTCTGTACCATTAGGGTCATTGTTGTCAATTATTTTGCCTAGAAATATCCAGTAAAAATACCACAGATAATTAATAAACCCACATATATCCTTAATAGACCCAAAATGGTTGCATGGAATTTTATCAGATATATGGTTTCCAAAATTAAAAGAATTCTGCTTTTTAAGTGTAATGCCATCATTGGGAAATGTCGGCTTTTCATGAGATAATGTGCACCTAATTTGTTTCTCTTTTGTCATGACAACTTCCAATCATCACTGTGAATATTACAACACCTTGGAGAGTCTCCTTCCTCTATTTGGGAGTATTACAATGAAATGTAGCGAGCTTCTAGAAACTCCCTTCCTGAGGAAATATGTTGTCATCTGTTTTTTTTTCAAAATATTCTTTCTTAATATCATCTATTTTTTTCAAAGATGCTTCCTTAAAAGTGCCCTTTCCAATTTAGGAGTATTACAATGAAACGTAGCATTCAAATGATCCCTTACTGAGGAATATGTAGTTAGCTATTTGTTTACCAAATATGTCTTCTTAATATCATCATCTATTTTTTCAAAACTGATTCCTTAAAAGTACCGTTTCCTAAGATGAAAATCATGCCTTCTTAATATCATAATAACTAACCGTTTCTTCTAGAATGTTGGTTCATTTGTTAATCAATGTAGTCTTCAATTCACACAACTTGTGAACAATAAGAATCTCATCACGAACTTCTTCTTGGCCCTGGATTTTAAAAGAGCTAATGGTTGACTACGTTGCTAGTTTTGTGCTTCCTACTTAGATCCCATCAGTCAAACCTTCACCCGTTTGTTGTTATTCACACAAATATGCTTAATTGCAAGTTCTGTATTCTGCTCAACACGCACAATCAATGGAGAAAAGGATCGTATAGTGACTGTACAATATCAGTAGGACTGGCTCACAACAGTGAACATCAATATTCAAGCATAAATAGCATAAGCATGGTAAGTAACTGACTGATCTCCTACAGGAACCAATCTCTAGAGAAGGCAAGACAACATCTAAACAAAATGCAGAGCATGATGTCTAGCCTCATAATATAAAAAAGTAGAGAACCAGGCTTCTTTGAAAGGATTTTATATAGATAAAAAAACCCTTGTATGCTAATGAGCTCACTAATAATACTACTTTATCACAAAGAAGTCAATCTCATTTGAAGTCTAAGGCAGTGCGGTCCTAAGAATATTTGAGAAATGTAGAGCTAAGACTGCTCTTTCGTGAATCATCATTATTAGATACTGAGCCAATATTACAAATAAATTTTGATCATTTCTTGACAGAAAGTTTCAATGAAAATTTCAAAACATGGACTACAAGAACTCCACTAGACAAGCACACAAAAGATGGCATAAGCGATGATCTAGATTCTAAACTTCACAAATGGCCAGTGCAAACCTTCCAAGCCACAGTGGGAATAAGTATGGCGTTTTATTTGATCCCTTGGCTTCACCATCACAAAATCAAATCAAAAGGAAAAGGGAGGAGAATGTCAAACTCAGTAGCAAGTGTAATGCAAAAAATCATTCCATGCATATGTATTATGAAGGTGCATTTAAATTGGCATGAACATTTGATTTTGGAAAATTGCAAACTAGCTCTTATTTCATTTTTATTATCACTAAACATGGCAATAAAAATATGTAACAATATACACATCAACATGGCCAAGAAAATGCCTGGATGGGGTAATAGGGAGGCATGTCATAGCACCATTATGGGTGTAGTGGAGAAACGACAGATCACCAGCATGTTAGAGAAAATGTGACAGGACAGAATGAGTCCAAAATCATTTATGTGAAGCCAATTCAGGAGGAAAATTGTACCACCACGCTGGAAGACAATGCACATGGTACATGCAGAATCCTGGGAGCTATCCTAGAAGAAAAATGGCTTGTTGCCATGGTAAAGAGATGAGTTTTATAGTTTACTTATAGCCATGAAGGTAGTGAGCAGCTCTATAGCTTTCTGCCTGCACTGTCACAACACCGAAAATCAGTAGTTCACGAAAAAGAGAGATGAGGAACCAAACTCTAGTGGGGGACCCCAAAGAATTACTGGTTCAACAACTACAGGGATGGATTATTCTATAACTCTGCTCATTGCTGAGGGAAATGGCCTCAAGCAAGAACATTAGGATGCAGGGGAAAACCCCAAATCCAAAAGTAAAAGGGTTTTCCCAATCTCGCACTCGTAGGCATAAGTTAAGGATTTTGCTGCCAAACACAAGGCCTCCAACATCCAAAAGAAGATAAACTTCCTCAAAAGAGAAGGGGTAGCTGCAACCAAATAATTGATAAGGAGCTGGAGAAGATCATGTCAAATAAGTGAATCTCTCAAAGTAGGGTCACCATTATTCATTCACAGTTTCCCTCTATCCAAGATATGACCACATGTCTCATGGACAGCCAACCAGAACAGAATAATCCTATCCTAGACCACATCTTGGACACTCTTCAACTATCATATGGCAAACACAACTCCCTTCTAGGTGCAATTTTGTCCTCAACTATGGGAAAAGGGAGCTTAGAACAAAGACATGCTCATGAGGACTCAACCAGCTGCGGAGGACACCAAGCTCCATGCTGGAAGCAATCTAAAGCACCCCATTTCTCTTGAGTAGGAGGAGGCTTAATCTTAGGTTTTCCTGGTCCCTATCTCAAGCTTTATGTTTATATTTTCTAGTGCTTGTTATAGTAGCTTTCTGCTTAGTTTCATAGGGAAATTGGCCAGACCATGCCACCTCTTGGAAGACTGTTTATGATTTTCAATTTCAGACATACCCAAACTGGCTATTATTCTCAGCGTTTTTAATTTAAATCTAGCAAGTATCTGGGAGGTTGACTAAGTTTCACTTGGCTTAACCTCTCACCCTAAATGTGATTTCCACTGTATATATGAACAGACATAAACACTCTTACTAAAAATACACAGGTAAAATAAATATGTAAAATAAGTAGATTTAGTAATGATGGAAATAAAAATGGTAATGAAAACAAAATTATATTGAAAAAAAGGACACCCTTCACAGTGCCAGGGGATGAATTAGTAACATTTACAATGAAATGAAAATCATAATGATTTGGCACAAAAACAATGGAATTGATTGGTTTAATGTCGTATGTGAAACTCGAGAAGAATCATTCTTTAAAAACTTAGGCTCACCATAAGGACTAATTAATCTTGTATCTTAATTAGCACTAATAAGCAAGTGGAAACTTCAAAAGTCAATAATATGTAAATAGTAGCAACACCTGAACTGATGAACGCGTTCAAAATAAAGAAGATAATTGAAATTTGTGTATAGAATGCACCTAGAAAACTCAACCATAAACAACCAATCATATGCAGGTAACATAAGGGCTGAAGCATCTAACATACTCAGGAAGGAAACAATATACCTCCACAGTTAAATTGATTTCCACTTCGATATCGATACTTTGCAGCTTCATTCACAATCTACAGAAAGCAAGGGCAAGTGTTCAATGGAAACTATGCCAGTATTCCCTTACAACAAATAGCATTAAAAAAATAGATAAATAGTACACTATGCCTATAGCTGTTATTTGCTTTCCATTTCCTTTCCACAATAGTTTGTGAATGAAGTTGTATACTATTAGTCACGGTACATAACTTTACAGTCAAGTTGACGCACAGGACATAGGAGGTGAATGTAAATGTTAAAAGGGAAACTAAACCTCTATAATGAAAGAAAATTGGGATTCATCACATGTCAATGGCCATACGACCTAATTATGGAGATTTCCTATGACCCAATTCTGGAGATTGCCATTGAAAATTTAGATATAATAGTGATTGGCAATAGTTTCAAACATAAGAAATCAAAATAAACATCACTTCACTAGCATGCAAATGCTCAGCCTCACTATTTTTGGAATAGGAGGTTGTGCCCCATTATTTGTGGGAATTGAGCTAATGATGTTAAGAATCTAGTAATCCAAATGTACATATACAAATGAATAATTTACCTGGTCAAATGCAGGGTATATGTAATCTGCAAGTTGAATTTCCACTATTTCCCGATTTCCCTACACCAAAACACAAAAAGGTCAAAATCAGAAATCGACGTTTGCATAGCATATAGTTTAAAACATTGACAGTAACCAAAATCAGTATAGAAATTGATGACTAATCATCTCTGTTCATGCCTACATGTGACATACATCATGAATCACGGTGACACCTGAGGAAATTAATTAGTTTAATGAAGTAATCAAACTAGAGCATCTACATTGACATCATGGATCACTGAAAGAAAATGTAGAGAAACATTAGAGCATCTACATTGACAACCTAGGTATGTTGTTATCCAGGAAGAGTGTATGTCTTGACCTTGGTGCTTAAAAGAGAAGTTTGGGTTTCCTTTGAATGCCTGGGTATCCACTTGTAGGCATGCGATGGACAGATGAATATGCACCATAAATTGCAGGCTTTAATACAGGGTAGTGTCCTGGAAAGTTCCAGACCTGTGAAGAGGAGAAGAAAAAGATGAGGAAATGGCTGATAGGCTCAAAGAAGCTAAAGCAAAATGGTTACAAAATGAGAACTAGGTACTTTGGGACTTATGTATGTCAGACTTCCAACATAAAAATGTTAAGATTATCACAATGAAGTCTGGCCCAGAAAATCAAATTGCAGTACTCCTTCCAAGTAGGTAAGGGGTGTATCATGGAAAGAACCCTACCTCCACAAGGAGCTTTGAAGCCCTTTCATCTTGTTCAAGGAAGGTTAGAGACTCAGCGTAACTATTAGTCTGCTCTTTGTTTTGATTGTAAAAGGTAATGTATATTTCTACAGCCTATGCTCTTGGTGTTTGTTACTTAAATAAGTTGTTTTTCAAGGGTTATTCCCATGTATTGTTTCTACTTCTCCATGTACATATCAAAATCAACAATGCCAAGAAACAATGCACATATCAGATTTTGTGTGTGTACACCCATGCACGTGATTTTCTTCCAAAATAGTTATGGCTATCAAATAAAAAGCAAGGTGGTGATTTGGAAAAGCATCAAGTTGTAGCTATGTCACCTGTACTGAGGGTGATCAACCTTCTTTGTTGTGAAAATATTAATTGTGCCATACATCAACAACAATACTTCCTGTGGAATAAATCTCCATCTTTCACTATGAGATCCATTCCATCAGCATCCAAATAAACAAGGAAAACTTAAAATATAGGTATTTTCCAACAGGGTGCGTTGGTTCATTGGCGTGGATGGCAGAGTGTCAAGTGCCCACCAGGTCTCCATTCTCGCAATGGTATGCCCCACCCTTAGAGAGGAGTATTGAAGGGATGAATCCAGCTGTATGTCTGGGGCAATTTTTGCTGAATAGCTACCCCTCAACCCTGGAACCCACTCTATGTGGTGCAGCCAGTCAAGGTGTGCTTTTGGAAGTGCTTTCAATTTTATGTTTTCATTTAGTTTAGGCCTTTGCGATGTGCATTGGGGTCCAAACAATTTGACCAATCGGCCCATGGGACGGACCTTGGTTCATGGATGAGGTTGGTAAAATATTAAGCAATCCAGTAGGTTTTCATTCTTACTATGAAATGTTCCACCCAAATAGTATTAATTTCAAAGGAATAAGTATTAGGGATGAGAGCAAGTTCTGTACAATTTCGCCAGAATAGTTACTTGTTTGACTTGGCACAAAGTCAATGCCCTGTAGTGCAAATCCTCGAAACGTTTCCAATCAAGATAATAATAAAAGAAACTGGGCATTCCAAATTGACGTTAATGGTGAGAATTAGTGCTAAATTATAAACTAAACGATGGCAAACTTGGCTCCTTAGGACGCTGGATACCCAATTCCTCCAAAAACGGTTACAGTCCATCGATAGCATTGGATTTGACAGTATCCAGTCGCAAGTGAAAAAAAACAAATGCCTTTTGATCCGGGGATCTCTGTGTGACAAATTGGAGAATGTAATTGAGTAAATTCTTGTGATATACATTTAATAAATCCACACCTGGCCAGAGTTCTTGGGATTAACTGCAGATTCTTTCCCTCCATAGTTGCAACTCCAGATTTGTAAATAGGTCGTGAAGAATCCTGCTGCTTTGACTTGACCTTTGAATTCATTATCGCTCGCCACCAATGATCAAATTTGAAGGGGGCGTCTTAATTTCAATGGGAAGGTACATATTTTAAACACATTAATTTGTCATATATATATCATTAATTTTATAGTTCACTAACATACCAACTATTTTATTGTATTATTTTATTGTATTTTTTCAAGTTGGAGCACACTTCATTATAAAAAAAACTACTTAGACTATGTGATAACCATGTTGGGGCATCTACTTGACCTTATGCATATTGCAAGACGTCGTAACTAAATATAGTCTTAAAGAATAACTAGAACCATGAGAGAATTACTTACTATTAAATATATACAAAATGAAGTCACTAAGCAAAATGAGGCTCTAATATATATATATATATATATATATATAACCAAAAACTTAATTTAAAACAGAGAGAGGGAAACAATCCAAACTTGAGAGGTGTAAGAATCATGGGGATTGGGCACCTAAGAAAAAATAATACACAACTCATAAAACATTAAAAAAACAAATCCTAGATACCAAGCAAGTTAGCAACGCTAGAATAACCGGGGTTGGGGCATCAAATTATGTTGTTCAACACTTGTCGTGAAAGCATACATGTATGGGATGGAGGGGCAATGGAATCAATCCTAATTCAACTGAAGCCTTGAAACACATTGCATGTCTAAGCCTCGGCAATCTGCCTTTTAAATTGAACCAAAATACCAAAAGAAGTTTACTAATGGCTAGATTTGAGAAAGTTCTAGGTGTGAGTATTTAAGGGCTCACGACTCTCAAATTTTCTCTGTTTTGTACCAGTCCATGAATCAGTGAATCGATAGTCATAGGTAGGTAATTTAAGTTATTTAATGAAAACAATTAATGTGTATACCTCTATGTCGAAACTGTTTTCCATGTTGTTGCAGGACTCTACCCTCCTTTTTGTCTTACCAAAAGGCATGATAATTAGGAAGAAGAACTAAAATTATAGCCTTCACTTTCAAAGAATTCATTGCAATCACATTCGTAAGGAGTGATAAGAATATCACAACAATCCAACGTGTCAAATCTCAGTTGATAGTGTCAATTAAATTCTTATTTGGTAAATTTAATATAATACTTACTTATAGTTGTCTCTTACTCTTTGCATCTTGACACATTTGATATTTTATGGTTGTCTTTGTGCCTTGACCTAATTGCTATTATAATTCGAGGATGGGCATGCATAATAATCCGTAGTTATGAATATGAGATGAGGATTATAGAGAAGAAGATGTAAACATAGGTAATTTTAATATGTATTTTGGTGGTGACCGTTGAGGACAATTGTTGTGAGAAACCACAAATGTATAAAAGGACGGAGGGAGATTACATCATGATCATGCCACCCATCAAATTGAAAGACTATTCTTGAGCCAACAATTGTTTTTTTAATTTTATTAATAACCATTGTGCAGGTGCTTTGGTACAAATGTTTTTTCTAACTCATTGTTTCTCCATATCATGTGCCCAGTGACACCTCTCTATAGCATTGCATAAATCGACCTATGTACAGTTTGTGATCTTAGCTACATGCCATTATTTGTATTTGCATGACATCGAGTGTTGTTTATAGTTGTCATGAGTCCATGATATTCATGTAAGAAATGAAGTCCTGTAGAGGAGGACTCATTAAACTGGCCTTTGAATTTCATTTTGATTAAAAAAGAGTGGACATTGGTAGTGAGGTTCACATTGGTAGTAGGAACAAAGTTTTGAGCTTGTTTTGGGCCTAGTAGTAGACTGGTATTTGCTATATATTGTTATAGTCATACTTGTTGACACATTGCCACACTTTATATTGAATCCCCATTGGGAGTCAGAGTCACATCTTGATGGCTACTGTCTCATAGTGATCAATCATTACTGGTCATCTTGCACAGCTAAGCAGTGAGTGCATGACATGAGTGAGTGAGTTATTATAATTTATCAAATTTCCAATATTTTGAATGATGATTTGAAATTTATAGCATAGGAAATTCAATATCTTGAGAAATTTATATCAATGGGTAATTTCAAATGTTGCCCTTCTTTTGAAATGTTGACATAAATTATGCCCTTCTTAATTAGAAGGGTAAAATTTAGATTTTAAATTTTTTTTGAAGGGAAATTTTAACTTTACACTTCTAGGAAGGGCTAGAACCCTTTGGAAGGGCTCAAAAGGGTTCAATTTTGAACGCTACTCGCCACTCCTTCACGCCTGCTTAATTTTAAAGAGGAACTTTCACATACCAAGTGAGTGTTTTCTCTAAATTTAAGTGCCCTGTATAATCTTATTTTCAATGAATTTCAAAGTAGATATCAAGAACTCAAGTCCTTTCCATGGATTTGTAAACTAAAACATTAATTTTTTTTGGAGTGTAAATATAATTATTGTTGTTCTATGATAATAAAAATAATAATATTCATAGATTTGTAAACGAAAACATTAATTTTTTGGGGGGGTGTAAATATAATTATTGTTGTTCTATGATAATAAAAATAATAATAATGAATTTAAAGTTCCTAGTAATTAATTAGGTTTAAATTTATATTAATCGTTCTAGTAGCTTATGATTTAGAGTCTGAAACTTATCTCCCAATCACTTGAGGTGTTGATCTCTTGAGAATAATCTATGGTTTCGATTAGGTAGACCTATTTTTCTAAAGGGATTTTTTGTGTACTTCCATTCCATTTGTGTTGAAGTTATTTCCTCATTTTCAAGAAATAATAATAATATATTTTTAAGATCACAGTCAAGCGAGACACCAATTTTGTTGTATGCGACCCCCTTATTTGTGGGACAAGGAACCTCCTATGTGCAACTATTTAACTGTTGAAGTCTACATAGGTGTGCATACCCGACCCCCCTTCGGATTTGAACATGTGACCTCCTAGGAGGAAACACATGATGTTCTTAACCATTAGACCCACTCAAGTTATTACTCTAACAACTAAAGTTGGGGCTTAAAGATTGATATATTCATTCATGATATTTAACTTTTCTATTTTTTTTCGAATAAATATTGTGGGGAAATCCACTGGATGTGTCCCCACATTCATGAATGGCATCCTTAATAAACTTATCGACATAGATTAGTGTGACTATTAACCCAAAAGGATTCAAATTACCAGCACATAACTAGACAAATACCCAGCAACATTGACGACAATCAGTTGAACTAATTTTGAGCGTACAGGTTGACAACAATATTGCACTTAGAGAAGAGACTTGATGCCAACAAACACATCCACTAACATCTGGAGTTGTAGAGACCTCACTGGATGTCTCTAGTTGTGCACATGTTGAATCAGGAGGGTGGTGACGTCAGATGCAAAATTTACCTCGCCAATAATGCATAAAGGAGGTTTAACTTGATAGTGATAAGGAGAGGTCATCACTGCATTATACATATCATATTCTGCAAGGTGAGGACTATTAGAGATCGAGGAATCGAAATATTTACCTGAAACTTCGAGATGGGGTCGAGCTTCTACCTTTACTGCATATGGATCTGAGACTGGTTCTGGGCCAGCACCCTAGTTTAATTATAATTGAGTCTTTGATTGTTAAAATATTGTTCTTGGTGCTTCCATCGGTTCAATTATTATTGGATCAGCTGCTATGACGTTTAAAGGAATTGATCCTGGTGAAGCTACGTCGATTGGTGCAGCTAGTTTGATGGTCACAAATCATGATAGTTATATTAAAGTTAGAAAAACACCTCACTATGGGACTTGGAACTCTTACATTGAAGGATCAACAACTAGCTATGATACTTTTAGGTATCGATATGGTACTAGTTCTAGCACCTAATTCGTAACTGTAGGAACCTAATTTCTTTTGGCACACGCTTAACGGTTTGCTTCAATGGTAAAGCAGAAATAAAGATGGTCAAGAGAAAATTCACTCAATTGCTTTGTTGGATCTCTGAAGATTGATGTACATGGCACCAATATTACTAATAGAAGGTAGACAATTTACAAAATTTACTAAATTGTAAATTCATTGTCACAATTGCAATTTTCCATGACACAATTAAAAATGACTAATTCATATTCTTCTAGTTAGTCATTTTTTATGTCGTGACTAAATTAGTCATTTATGTTAGTCATTTTTAACTCTGTCACTTATTCTCTAGTCATATTTGTTAACTAGTGACTAACTTAGTTGTTAATTTTAGTCGTTTATAGTTGGGTCAATCAAAATTGCTCATATTTAGTAGTAAATCACTTGAAAAACCTATGGTGACTAGAAATTTTAGTCACGTAGTAGCTAATTCCTCATTTTGTACTAGTGCATGAAAGAGGAGTTCAACAATCAACACCACCAACATCAAGGTATATAGAGGGGTTGATGAGCTTGATTAAATGTCAATCTCATACCCTCATACATGATAGAATTTGGTGGAAACTTTGCAATCCCGAAATCGTGAAAACTGTTAAGTATATTGAATTTTGAATGGGATCTAAAATTCTACTTGTTGCATATGAAGTTCGATGAGGTTGGAACTACTATCACACAGAGTGTATCTACCCAATAAAGGTATCCCATCCGAGATGGTAGAGGTGAGGTAGATAACCAGTGACACCAAAAGGGTCTTGTTCACTATGGATGAAAGGTAGTTGTCACGATATTGTCACTTTAGCTCAATCCATAGAATGATCAAGGGGGACACCCTACTAGCCTAAAAGGGCTAGAGAACCTACTCAAGAGACTCCTAAGGGTAAGCAATGGGTAAAAGAGAGATAATGAGTGAGGCATTCCATATCTAAGAAATAGATGAGGTATATGAGTTAAAGTGAAGTTGGGGAGGTTTAGAAAATAGGGAAAATCACCCAACTTGATAAATAAAATACCACAATGAGTTAGGAAATGTATATCTAGAAAGATCTAGCCACATACAAGAGAAACATAAAGGACCCACTTAGAATTTTATGCAAAGGTGAACGAAGTGGACCCAGAAGAGGAAGTCCAGGGAAGGAAATGACAAGACCAAGATGATTGTAGGATAGATATGTTAAAATCAAGTGGGTTCAAGCATACCCAATAGATAGATCTGAAAAAATATAGCCACACGAATGGAAATCCTAATGGGAACCACCTAGGGTTTATGAAAAAGTGGGCATGGTGGACCCAAAATATTAGTTCGGGGAAAAGAGTGACTAGATCGGGACACTTCAAGGATAGATCTATGAAAATCGAGTGGGTTCAAGCATACCCAGCTGATAGATCTGAATATTTGGCCACCCACCCAAAGGGGGCGCCCCCACCTAGAGAGACTAGTGCTAGATATCAGGGAAAATGGAGTCTGATTTACATGAAATTCAAGATCTAAGGTTTATTCTATTAAAATTGTTGTGCCATTTAGATATTCAAGCAATGAGTCTTGGATTATTATTGCACTAAAAGGAGAATGAAGATACACACTAAACAAAGAAAACAACATAGGAAACAGATGAGTATAGCTCAGATAATTACAGTGTCATTGTCATTAATTAAATATGAAGTTACAAAAGTTTACATAAGGAAGAATCGAATCCATTAGGGAGGAATTCAAATATACCAATTGGATGTGAATTTATCTAACTGAATAGCTAACTCAGGATGTCTCAATCAATATCGGAGTCCAAATGGTTAACTCCAAATGTCTAAGCAAATCACACAATCAATAATAAACATTTAACTCAGTCTAACTGAAGTGGTAGGTGACCAAAGGCTCCTAATCCACATGCAACCATGCATAACTAGCGCTAATTGAACTGATTGTAACTGGAAATTAACTAATATTAACTAGTTCCAACTCTAACTGCCTAAAGGAGGTTGGTGCCAGGACTCCCAATGGCTCCTAAAATGTAGGGATTGGCCTAGAAGGCGCCTAATCTGATGCATGCAAGTGCAGTCAGTGGCATATAGCCTTTAGTAGTGTTCCCCATACTCTAGTAACTGGTACATGTTTCTCCATTAGGATAATTGGACCCAATGGTACTAGTGGACCAAATAAAAATAAAGCTCCTAACTTAGGCTAAAATAATCTAATAGACAGTATGGTAAAGGGAGGATTATAAATCCTAACACCCCCCTTGAATCCTAACCTGGACAACTGTGGGCCCTGGAAAAAAGGACATAAATCACACATATAAAATATAAAATAGATATGTTGCTTAATAAAACCGAGGAAATAGGGGAAAACCTCATGGGAAACCCCGCCCCTCAAAATAACCAGAAATACAAATTTTGAAAAAACTTGTGAAATTTTTTGTTGCTACTATGCAATAGCAATATCTTGGTTCTTTTGTGAAGGTGAACCCATGAATCCAAGCAAAATACTTATGTCCAGAGGAATCTTCCTCTTTGGAAGAAGAATAATGTACTCAACTGAATAGGAAATATAAACAGTTGCACAGTGAAAACTGGACCCATGTATAGAAGCTGAAATCGAATGATGAGAGAGAAGAAGTTCTTGATAATTCAAACCATGTGAGGAACACCCAAGAAAATGATATATGGAAGCCTTTATCATCAACCATGTGAGTTAAAATCAGCCCCAAGTGTTAGGAGCAAGTGTCCAAGCAGATATAGAATGTCTCCAACTTTACTAGTTCTGTGAGGAGATGAGCATGTGATCAAATGGATAGGTAGAGAAGCCCTGGGACTATGGAGAGCGAATGATTGAGATCCATAGTATGATATAGCTTTAGAAATAAAAAAAAATTCACAAAATCTAATATCAGCAAACTCATAAGATAGAACAAACATCGAATCCTCAACAACAAAATTCAAGGAGACTTGTGGTACTTGATTTGTCACACCAAAATTGATGAAACTAGCTACAAGCATGATTGAAGGCTCTTGGAACTTAAAAATTGAACCAAATAATATCATATCATATCCAAATAAGATCATATCAGATCCAAACAAGTCCTTATCAGATCCAAAAGTGTGGAATGAAATCAAATCCCCAACAACAATTTTGAAAGAGACTTGCGGTACTTGAATTTTCACACCAAAATTAATGAGAGCAGCTACAAGCATTAGTGAAATCTCTTGAAACTTAAAACCTGAAAAAAATAATATCAAATCATATCTAAATAATATTATATCATATCCAAATAATTTCATATTAGATCCAAGAGTTTTCTCCACGGAGAAGGTAGATGCACAATTTTGTCCTTCTTCAAAATTCTGAATATTGGTACATGTAATCATGTAGGAATTTGCTGGAAGATCAAGATCAATGAGAGTGAATGGATCACTCCTACAATCTGAAATTATTTACAAAATATAATATCAGCAAACTCATGAGAGAAAACTGACATCAAATCCCCAGCAGAAATTTTGAAAGAGATTTTTGGTACTTGATTCTTCACACCAAAAAAAATTTTAGGAGGCCCATTTTGAGTATTTTATTTCATTTTAATAAAATAATAGTTAAAACAATAAAATAATATTTATTAATTTTAGAGGAATAAAAGCAAAAAACTACTTTTTTGTTTGTATTTTCGACATATCTCCCCGTCTTTTTAGTCAAATTTTGATCGGGAGAGCTCGTTGGATGCGGAATTAAATTCCACATCCAACGAGTACCCACTCAGTATACTTTTGATAGACCCCGCTACCCCAAAAACAAGAAATACCTAAAAAAATGTGATGATGATGTCATCATCATGTTTTTTCATGGATTTCTTGTTTTTGGGGTAGCGAGTTCTGTCAAAAGTATGCCGAGTGGGTACTCGTTGGATGCGGAATTTAATTCCGCATCCAACAATCTCTCCCGATCGAAATTTGATTAAAAACATAGGGAGATATGTCGAAAATACAAACAAAAAAAGCAGTTTTTTTAATGATACCTATCCCCAAATTTATATTAAAAAAATGTTTAAGAACTATATGGTATTTCAAAATTAAAGGAATTTCATTGGCTAACACATGATGACATGGAATTTGATTTAAAGTTAAAAGGACCATTTTGAGTTGAAATTTCCTCTAATGTGAGAATAAAGAAATATTGCGATTCTGAGTGTTCGCTCCAAATTGCTATAATAATCCTCATTATGCTTCCCAAAGGTTCTATCCAGTTCTGTCCAAAGATCCTTTGGGTATTCTGCAAAATCAATAAGGTAGTGCAAGCTTGGACACCTCCAAAAGGCCATACATGTTGTTCCAAAAGCTATATCACCGTCATTTAGAAATTCATTCTCATATTTATAAGATTCTTTACCAAGTCCAATAGATACCTCATAGAGACCTTGTCTCTTTAGAGATGCAATCATCTTCAACTTTCATTCTGAATATCTTGTGGATGGAGTAAGAAGAAGAACTGATAATATCGAATCCATATGAAGTTGAACCTACAAAATATTACTACAAAACCAAAAATATTTGAAAATTGTTATAATCATGCCTTCCCTATCGACATGAACACTTTCTCAGGGTCTGTCATGCCTGCATTGCCACTCTGAATAAATTCAGAGGATGCAAATCAAGATTGGGGATTTATGTGGAAACCCAATTACTTTTGGTGTTCAATGGAGAGAAACAAACATGAATCCTTCCTGAAATGGCTCTGATACCATGTTAAAATTGTTGTTCCATTAGATCTTCAAGCAATGAGTCTTGAATTATTATTGCAGTAAAAGGATAATTAATATACACACTGAACAAAACAAACCACACAGGAAATAGATGATTATAGCTCAGATAAGTACAGTATCATTGTCATTAATTAAATCTAGTGTTACAATAGTTTACATAAAGAAGAATTCAAATCCATTAGGGAGGAATTCGAATCTACCAACTGGATGTTACTATACCTAACTAACTAGCTAAATCAAGATATCTCAATCAATATCAAAGTCTAAATGGTTAACTCCAGATGTCTAAACAACTAATAAAATCAATAATAAACAGTTAACTCATTCTAACTGAAGTGGTAGGTGAGAAAAGGCTCCTAATCCACATACATCCATGCATAACTAGGGCTAACTGAATTGATTGTGATCTAATTGATTGTAACTGGAAATTAACTAAGATTAACTAGTTCCAACTCCAACTGACTGAAGGAGTTTGGTGTCGGGACTCCTTGTGGCTCCTAAAATGTAGGGATTGGCCTAGGAGGTGCCTAATGTGATGCTTGCAAGTGCAGTTAGTGGAATATAGCTGCTAGCATTGTTCCCCATGTTAGAATAATCAACCCATAGTTTACCCATTTAGACATTAATTTAATTATTTCTGTCTTATTAGCCTAGTTCATGTGTCCCACCTTGTGCAAGTTGTCTTTTACCTATCCATAGTGGTCAAAATTTCCTCATTTGACTCATGTAGTGCATGGGAAAGCCCAAGGAATCAAATCTACTTTATTCCTGGCCTCCTAGGCACCCTTCTGCTTTTTCAGTGTTTTAAGGCAAATAGAAAAGCTAGACTAGGTGAGGTGAACTAGTTTTTTGTCGTCTTCATCCTCCACTCTTTTATCCATGAAAAAGAATTTATGAGCTGCCATTCCACCACTCTTTAGCTTTCCTAAGCCATTTTTCTAATTCATGAGCTCCATGACAGATTTGGGATCAACTTTTTACACCTATGGGGGATTTGCTTATTTTTGGTAAGCCTGCTTTATGCTAGATTCGAATTGCTCCTCATGCATTAAAATACCTGATGTATGTTATTTATTCAGCAACCTATGTTATTATAGGGTTGGATATTGTACACTAATTTAATACAGTTTAGTGTTCAGCTCCAATTTTCAGTCTCTTTGTGAGTGATTTTGCATGATCAATTGTTAATTTTTGTGAGTAAAATTAATCTATCACCTGGTTCAATTTCCACATGGTATCAGAGCCATTGTAGTTTGTTTCTCTCCTTCAAAAATTGTTTTACAGGTTCGACATCAGTGTCTGGGAGCCTTCTACTGACAGCCGGGACAGATTTTCTAAGCTATGGATCAATCACAGAAAACTATCTTGACTCCCTTCAATTTCTTTGAATGGAAAGCAGAGATGGAGATATTTTTGAGAGTGAAAGGCCTATACAGGGTGACTATGGAAACAGAAGCAGAGCCCAATGCAGCTGCAGAGAAGATAAAATGGCACAACAGGAGGGATGAGGCTTATGGCCTCCTGTGTCTGAGTATTTCCAGAGACCTCCTTTTCCATCTCGATGGATTGACATCACCGAATGAAGTATGGGAGAAGCTTGCTGATATTTTTGGAAAGACAGATGAGATGAGGGGACATCAAATCGAAAATGAGTTCGATTTCTCTGAGTCCAACGAGCTTTGAATCCCTGCAGCTATATTTCTCCAAGTTCAAAGCAATAGTTTTGCAGCTGAAACAGTGTGGTATCGAAAAGAAAGATGATCAGATCGTACTGGCCATCCTCTCGAAGTTGGGCCCTGATTATTCAGTGTTTGTTTCAACCTTCTATGGCATAAAACTGACAGCTCGAACCTGGAAGATGCCTAGCCTTGCAGATTTCATGGAATCTCTCACACAAGAATAGAACAAGCTGGTGATGATGGGCACCATCAAACCATGCAAATATCAAGCTTTGATTGTTGGAGATTTGAGGGTGGATTCAAAAAGCAAAAAGAAAGCTAAAAAGCCACCTGAGAAAAAGAGAGGCAAGAAACAATCTTCAGAGGATCAACAAGGTCCCAAGAAGGATAACCAGAAGAGGAAAAACGAAGGTGAAATGAACAAGTGCGCATACTGCAATAAGGGTAATCATTCTAAAAGCTCTTATATGAAAAAGTAGATAGACATGCTAACCCAACTCCTAGAGAAGAATGGAATCTCCCTTCCAGAAAGCTCAAAGAAGAGAGAAAGAGGATCAAGTTCAAATGACAGAGAGAGAGTTCATGCTCTAGTTGCTGGCACATCAAGCTCACCCAGTTTTATCATTGATTCTGGAGCTTCAAGACACATGGTTTCGACTAAGGAGGCCTTCTCCTCACTAGATATGTCGAAAGGACCATCTATTGTACTAGGAGATGACTCTCTCACTGAAAGTAAAGGCAAAGGAAGGATAAATCTTGATCATGGTCAGTTCAGCAATGTGCTGTATGTGCTTGGTATCACCTCCAACCTCCCGTCAGTGTACTAGATGACCCACACTGGGTCTCCTAAGAAGGTCATATTCGCCCCTGATGAAGTTGAGATCACAGAGATATCAAGTGGTAGAGTCATTGCAAAAGGAGTTGCAAATCATGCTCAAAAGGTATACATGTTCTCACACTTTTTACCTTACTCAAACCCCTCTGCTCTTCTCATTCATGCTAATGAAGCCAGCAAGCTTTGGCGTGAAAGATTTGGCCACCTAAATTACAAGTATCTTTCTGATCTTAGTGAAAAAGAGATGGTCATAGGGTTTCTCAAGATAAAATTTTCCAAAGGAGTCTGCCAAGGTTGTATCCTAGGAAAACACCCAGAGCACAAATTTGAGAGAGCTAGTCATGAGAGAACCTCTGCACCCCTCAAGCTGATCCACAGTGATGTTTTTGGCCCATTCCCTCATATGTCCATGATTCAGACCAAATATGCATTGGATTTTATTGATGACTTTTCCAGGTATTGCTCGGTTCACTTCCTGAAACACAAGTCTGAAGTTTTTGGCCTATTCAAAGTCTTTAAGGCTTTGGTTGAAAACCAGTCTGGAAGGAAACTCAAGGCCCTCAGATCTGACAATGGTGGTGATTATTTCAAGTCTAAGTTTATTAATTATTATGCAGATGCAGGTATTCAGATGCAGCATTATATCCCTTACACACCACAACAAAATGGTGTTGCTGAGAGGAAGAATGGATCACTGAAGGAGATGGCAACATGCATGATGGAGGCCAAAACTTTGCCACCAAATTACTGGGATGAATCTATCAACTATTCATCCTATATCCAAAATAGGGTGCCTCACAAACAGCTTGATGGAATGACTCCCTTTGAAGCATGGAGTGGGCACAAGCCAGATGTGACCCATTTCAGGATTTTTGGCTCAAAGGCTTGGGCTAGAATCCCGACAGAGAAGAGGAAGGATTTGCAGCCCCAAAGCCAAGAGTGTATTTTTGTTGGATACTCTAAATATTCAAAAGGGTACAAGTTGATAAATTTGAGCACAAATAAATCCTTCATCGAAAGGTGTGTTCAGTTTGAAGAAGAACCCCTTGTAGCAGTGGAAGTTGGTGAAGCCTCTTCACCACCTGAACCTCAAGAAGTAAGTAAATAGTTTTTTGAACATGATGATTCTGATTTTTCTAATGGATATGAGTTTATTGCAGACCCTAACATCCCCACAAGGACAAAATGGGCAGCCAAGAAACTACATGCAGCAGGTGAGCTAGCTGGGGATCCCAATGACCCAAGGAGGACTAGATCTCAATTTGAGAGTGGTCTGTGCATGAAGGATCCTATGTTTGCTGAAAAATTATATTTGATGGTGGAGTATGATCCTCAAACATATGAAGAAGCAGTAGGAGATCCAAGATGGCAAACAACCATGAAGGAGGAGTTCAGCTCACTCCAGAAGAGCAACACATGGGAGCTAGTGGATCTTCCTCCAGGAAGAAAGTTAGTCCAGTGTAAGTGGGTCTATAAGACCAAATTTGCTGCTGATGGTTCACCACTGAAGTACAAGGATATATTGGTAGCCAAGGGATACTCACAGGTTCATGGCATAGATTACAATGAGACTTTTTCCCCAGTGGCAAAGATGGATTCCATCAGGCTAGCCCTAGCCATTGCAGCCTCAAGACAATGGGAGTTACATCACATGGATGTAAAATGTGCCTTCCTGAATGGAGATCTCACTGAGGAGATATATATTCAGTATCCTCAATTTTTTTCTACTAACCCTTCTCTTGTGTACAGGTTGAGAAAGTCATTGTATGGGCTAAAGCAAGCCCCCAGGGCTTCGTATGCCAAGATTGATAGCTTCTTTCTATCACTGAATTTTGTTCGGTGCAAATCAGATACAAATGTCTATTTGAAGTTAGTTAATGGTTCATTAATGATCATTTTTTATATGTTTATGACCTCCTCATTACAGGAAGCTCACAGGCTTAGATTGCTTCCTTAAAAGGAGCTACGAACCAAGCCTTCTCCATGACAGATTTGGGGCTCTTAAGTCAATTTTTGGGGCTTGATATTGCTCAAACCAAAGCTGGAATCAAGGTTCACCAGTCCAAATATGCCTTGGAATTGCTAAACAAATTCAAAATGAAGGATTGCAAAGCAAGAAAAACTCCTTTCCTTTCAGGAGTGAAGCTGATTCTTCACCTATGGTAAACAATACACTGTATAGGCAATTGATTGGATGTTTGTTGTATTTGACACATACTAGACCTGATATTTGTTATGCAATAAGTGTGGCTTCTAGATTCATGGATCAGCCTCAAGAGATCCATTGGAAAGCAGCCAAAAGGATCCTTAACTTTGTTCAGGGAACAAGGACACATGGGATCTTCTATAAAGCAAAATCTGATCTTGAGTTGATTGGATTTACTGACAGTGATTGGGCAGGTGATAACATAGATAGAAAGTCCACTTCAGGATATGTGTTCATGCTTGCAGAAGGGCCAATCATCTGGTCAAGAAAGAAACAGAGTGCCATTGCACTCTCATCTACAGAAGCAGAGTACAGAGGAGTTGCTAATGCAGCAACTCAATGTTTATGGTTGCAGGGTTTACTTGGAGAGTGTGGCTTCAAACCAGAGTACTCAACTACCATCTACTGTGATAACCAGAGTACCATTCAAATCTACAAGGATCCAGTTCAGAAGCAGAGAACCAGACACATTGAGATCCATATGCACTACATCAGAGAACTTGTGCATGATGGCACCATTCACCTACTCTTCTGTTCATCTTCAGAACAAGTAGCTGATATCTTCACCAAAGCATTTTGTGAGAAGACCTTCATTAATATCAAATCACTGCTGGGGATTGCTGACAATGCTATGAAAGCATGAGTGAAGACAAGATTCTACAATTTTTTTTTACAGACCATGTTTAAGGGAGGATTTTCCCAAGTTGGTTTTGCCTCTTTCCTTGTTTAAATGGACATGTAGTATGTAAAGGGTGACTAAGCCTTGTTGCTAGGCCCTATAATTTTCTGATATATTACTCATAAGTCAAGCTTAAGGGGGGCTGTTAGAATAATCAACCCATAGTTTACCCATTTAGACATTAATTTAATTTTTTCTGTCTTATTAGCCTAGTTCATGTGTCCCACCTTGTGCAAGTTGTCTTTTACCTATCCATAGTGGTCAAACTTGCCTCATTTGACTCATGTAGCGCATGGGAAAGCCTAAGGAATCAAATCTGCTTTAGTCCTGGCCTCCTAGGTGCCCTTCTACTTTTTTTGCTTTATTCCCTGCTTTTTCAGTGTTTTAAGGCAAATAGAAAAGCTAGACTAGGTGAGGTGAACTAGTTTTTTGTCCTCGTCATCCTCCACTCTTTTTTCCATGAAAAAGAATGTATGAGCTGCCATTCCACCACTCTTTAGCTTGCCTAATCCATTTTTCTAATTTGTGATCTCCATGACAGATTTGGGATCAACTTTTTACACCTATGGGGGATTTGCTTATTTTTGGTAAGCCTGCTTTATGCTAGATTCAAATTGCTCCTCATGCATTCAAATCCCTGATGTATGTTATTTATTCAGCAGCCTATGTTATTACAGGGTTGGCTATTGTACACTGATTTAATACATTTTAGTGTTCAGCTCCAATTTTCAGTCTCTTTGTGAGTGATTTTGCATGATCAATTGTTAATTGTTGTGAGTAAAATTAATCTATCACCTGGTTCAATTTCCACACCCCACACTCTAGTAACTGGTACATGTGGCCCCATTAAGCCAAGTGGAACCAATGGTACAAGTAGACCAAATAACAAAATAAAGCTCATAAGTTAGGCTAAAATAATCTAATAGACAGTATGGTTAAGGGAGGATTATAAATCCTAACACCCCCCTTGAATCCTAACTTGGACAACTGTTGGCCCTGGAAAAAATGACAAAAGTCAGCTATATACAATCTAAAATAAAGATGTTGCTTAATACAATCGATTAAATAGGGTAAAACCTCATGGGAAATATTTCTTATTTCTAGAGAAATATTCCTCTTTGGAAGAAGAATAATGTACTCAACATAATTAGAAATAGAAACAGCTACACGGTGAAAACTGGACCCATGTATAGCAATTGAAATCAATTGATGAAAGAGAAGAATTCCTTGAGAATTCAAACCATATGAGGAACACCAAAGAAAATGATATATGGGAGCCTTGAAAATCAATCCATTTGAGGTAAAATCATCCCCAAGTGTTAGGATCAAGTGCCCATGTGGATGCATAATGTCTCCAACTTTACTAGTTCCGTGAGGAGATGAGCATGTGATCAAATAGATAGGTAGAGAAGCCATGGGGCTATGGAGAGAAAATGATTGAGCTCCATAATCTGATATAGCTTCAGAAATAACCAATAATTCACAAAATATAATATCAACAAACTCATAAGAGATAACTAACATCAAATCTTCAACAACAAAATTGAAGGAGACTTATGGTACTTGATTTGTCACATAAAAACTGATGAAACCAGCTACACGCATGACTGAAGGCTCTTGGAAATTAAAAATTGAACCAAATAATATCATATTAGATCCAAATGAGATCATATCAGATCCAAGTAATTCCATATCAGATCCAAAAGTCTGGAATGAAATCAAATCCTTAGCAACAATTTTGAAGGAGACTTGCGGTACTTGATTTTTCACACCAAAATTGATGAGAGAAACTACAAGCATTACTGAAAGATATTGAAACTTAAAACATGAAAAAAATAATATCAGATCAGATATAAATAACATCATATCAGATCCAAATAATTTCATATCATATCCAAGAGTTTGCTCCACCGAGAAGGTAGATGCATAATTGTGTCATTCTTCAAAATTCTGAATATTGTTGCATGCAATCATGTAGGAATTTGTAGGAAGATCAAGATCAATGAGAGTGAATGGGTCACTCCTAAAATATGAAATTATTTCCAAAATATCCAAATATTTACAAAATATAATATCATCAAACTCATGAAAGAAAATTGACATCAAATCCCCAGCAAAAATTTTGAAAGAGATTTTTGGTACTTGATTCTTCACACCAAAATTGATGAGAACAACTACAAGTAGTACTGAAATATATTGAACCCTAGAGCCAAGAAAAATCATATTAGATCCAAATAATATCATGTCACATCCCAATAGGTTCATATCATATCCAAGAGTGTGCTCCACCGAGATGGTAGATGCACAGTTTTCTCCTTCTTCAAAACCCTGAGTATCGATGCATGCAATCATGTAGGAATTTGTTGGAAGATATAAATCAATCAGAGTGAATGGATCACTCCTACAAAATGATATTATTTACAAAATATCCAAATAATTACTTATCTACATACTGACAACATCATTAGAGACAGAGAAATCAAATTGCTCTCCCTTTCTTGGATTAATCATCGGTAAACTATGCACAAAATTTATAATACAAGAATTAGTGGAGAATTTTGGCACAAAATGGAAGGATATATTTTCTTCAATAACAAATATTCAAATGCATTTTTATGGATCATCCATATAATAAGATGAGATATCAGGGATCTCAGAACCTTCTGGATCAACAAGAGAAGGAGTCACTCCAAGGAGACTTTCTTGAATTCGAATTGATTGTGTGGAAGATGTTGCTTCTTCTTCATCTTGAACAACTTCATCAAAGAGAGTAGAGGCTAAGAATTTTGAATAAATAACTATTGTGGTTCTGAACGTGCTCTCCAAATTTCTATAATAATCCTCATTGTGCTTCCCAAATATTCTATCCAGTTCTGTCCAGATATCCTTTGGGTATTCTGCAAAATCAATAAGGTAGCGCAAGCTTGGAGACCTCCAAAAGGCCATACATATTGTTACAAAAGCTCTTTCATTGTTATTTATCCATTCATTCTCATCTTTATAAGACTATTTACCAATTCCAATAGATACCTCATAGAGACCTTGTCTCTCTAGAGATGCAATCATCTTCAACATCCATTCTGAGAATCTTATGGATGGAGTAAGAAGAGGAACTAATAATCTCAAATCCATATGAAGTTGAACCTGCAAAATATCACAACAAAACCAAAAATATTCAAACTATGTTAGAATCATGCATTCCCTCTCGACATGAACACTTTCTTAGGGTCCATCATGCCTGCACTGCCACTCTGAATAAATTTAGAGGAAGCAAATCAAGATTGGGGACTTCTGTGGAAAACCAGTTGCTTTTGGTGTTCAATGGAGAGAAACAAACATGAAGCTTTCCTTAAATGGCTCTGATTCCATGTTGAATTCATTTTTCCATTTAGATCTTCAAGCAATGAGTCCTAAATTATTATTATAGTAAAAGGAGAATGAAGATACACATTGAACGAAACAAACCACACAGGAAACATAAGAGTATAGCTTGGATAATTACAGTATCATTTTCATTAATTAAATCTGGTGTTACAATAGTTTACATAAGGAAGAATTCAAATCCATTAGGGAGGAATTCAAATATACCAATTGGATGTGACTGTACCTAACTGACTAGCTAACTCAGGATGTCTCAATTAATATTGGAATCCAAATGGTTAACTCCATATGTCTAAACAACTCACACAATTAGTAATAAAGAGTTAACTCAGTCTAACTGAAGTAGTAGGTGAGAAAAGGTGCCTAATCCACATGAAGCCATGCATAACTATCACTAACTGAACTCATTGTGATCTAATTTCTTATAACTATAAATTAACTAAGATTAACTAGTTCCAACTCCAATTGACTGAAGGAGTTTGGTGTTGGGACTCCTAGTGGATCCTAAAATTTATGGATTGGACTAGGCAGTGCCTAATCTGATGCATGCAAATGCATTCAGTGGCATATAGCCCACAGCAGTGTTCCCCACACTCTAGTAACTGGTACATGTGGCCCCATTAGGCCAAGTGGATCCAATGGTACTAGTGGACCAAATAATAAAGTAAAGCTCCTAAGTTAGGATAAAATAATATAATAGACAGTATGGTCAAGGGAGGATTATAAATCCTAAAACCCCCCTTGAATCCTAACTTGGACAACTACGGGCCTTGGAAACAAGGCCATAAGTCACCCATATATAATCTAAAATAAATATGTTTCTTAATACAACCGAGGAAATAGGGTAAACCCTCGTGGGAAACCCCCCCATTAAGATAAGTAGAAATCATGAAATACAAGTTAAAAACTTGCAAAATATTTTGCTGCAATTTGCAGCACTATGCAACAACAAAGAAGTATTTTGGTTCTTCTTTGCAGCAACATTCTGGATCTATACATGTGAACCTTTGAATCCAAACAAATGTGTATTCTTGGAGGAATATTCCTCTTTGGAAAAAGAATAATGTACTCAACTGAATCAGAAATATAAATAGCTGCATGGTGAAAAATGGACCCATGTAGAGCAACTGAAATCAACTGATCAGATAGCATAAGTTCTTGAGAATTTGAACCATGTGAGGAAAACCCAAGAAATGGATATATTCAATCCTTGAACATCAATCCACATGAAGTAAAATCAGCCCCAAGTGTTAGGAGAAAGTGTCTAGGAAGATGCGGAATGTCTCCAACTTTACTAGTTCTATGAGGAGGTGAGCATGTGATCAAATAGATAGGTAGATAAGCCCTGGGACTGTCGAGATTGAATGATTAATCTCCATAATCTGATATAGCTTCAGAAATAACCAATAATTCACAAAATATAATATCAGAAAACTCATAAGAGATAACTAACATCGAATCCTCAACAACAAAATTGAAGGAGACTTGTGGTACTTGATTTGTCACACCAAAATTTATGAAGCCAGCTACAAGCATGGCTGAAGGCTCTTGGAACTTAAAAATTGAAATAAATATTATCAGATTATATACAAATAAGATCATATCAAATCCAACTAATTCCATATCATATCCAAAAGTGTGGAATGAAATCAAATCCCCAACAACAATTTTGAAGGAGACTTGCAGTACTTGATTGTTCACACCAAAATTGATGAGAGAAGATACAAGCATTACTGAAATATATTGAAAATTAAAACATGAGAAAAATAATATTATATAATATCTAATAATATCATATCAGATCCAAATAATTTCATATCATATCCAAGAGTTTTCTCCACCAAGAAGGTAGATGCATAGTTTTGTCCTTCTTCAAAATTCTGAATATTGGTGCATGCAATCATGCAGGAATTTGCTTGAAGCTCAAGATCAATGAGAGTGAATGGATCACTCCTAAAATATGAAATTATTTCCAAAATATCCAAACATTTACAAAATATAATATCAGCAAACTCTTTAGAGAAAATTGGCATCAAATCCCTAGCAAAAATTTTGAAAGAGATTTTTGGTACTTGATCCTTCATACCAAAATTGATGAGAATAGATACAAGAAGTACTGAAAGCTATTGAACCATAGAACCAAGTAATATCATATCAGATCCAAATAATATAATATCATATCCAAATATTTTCATATCACATCCAAGGGTGTGCTCTATCGAGATGGTAGATGCACAGTTTTCTCCTTCTTCAATATCTCGAGTATTGGTGCATGCAATCATGTAGGAATTTTGTTGGAAGCTCTAGATCAATGAGAGTGAATGGATAAATCCTAAAATATGGTATTATTTCCAAAATATCCAAATAAATACTTATCTGCACACCAGGAACATCATTAGAGACAGAGAAATCAAATTCCTCTCCATTTCCTGGAGCAATCACCGGTAAACTATGCACATAATTTATAATAGAAGAATCACTGGAGAATTTTTGCATAGAATGGAAGGAGAGATTTTATTCAATAATGTATTCTTTTGAATAATTCATATGATAATATGAGATATCATATATCTCATAAAATTCTGGAGCAGTAGGAGAAGGAGTCACTCCAAGGAGAATTTCTTCAATTTGAATTGACTTTGTGTAAGATTATGCTTCTTCTTCATCTTGAACAAATTCATCAGAGAGAGTAGAGGATGAGAATTTTAAATAAATAATTCTTGTGGTTCTGAATTTCCTTTCCAAATTTCTATAGTAATCCTCATTGTTCTTCCCAAAGGTTTTATCCAGTTCTATCCAGAGATCCTTTGGGTATTCTGCATAATCAATAAGGTAGCGCAAGATTGGAGACCTCCAAAAGGCCATACATATTTTTCCAAAATATCTATCACCGCCATTTATCCATTCATTCTCATATTTATAATACTCTTTACCAAGTCCAATAGATACCTCATAGAGACTTTGTCTCTTTAGAGATGCAATCATCTTCAACTTCCATTCTGAATATCTTGTGGATGGAGTAAGAAGAAGAACTGATAATCTTGAATCCATATGAAGTTGAACCTACAAAATATCACTGCAAAACCAAAAATATTCAAACTATGTTAGAATCATGCCTTCCATATCGACATGAACAATTTCTCAAGGTCTGTCACGCCCGCACCGCCACTCTGAATAAATTAAGAGGAAGCAAATCAAGATTGGGGACTTATGTGGAAACCCAGTTGCTTCTGGTGTTCAATGGAGAGAAACAAGCATGAATATTCTCTGAAATGGATTTGATACCATGTTAAAATTGTTGTTCCATTTAGATATTCAAGCAATGAGTCGTGGGTTATTATTGCAGAATGAAGATACACACTTAACATAACAAGCCACACAGGAAATATATGAGTATATCTGAGATAATTATAGTATCATTGTCATTAATTAAATCCAGTTTTACAATAGTTTACATAAGGAAGAATTTGAATCCAATAGGGAGGAATTCAAATCTATCAAATGGATGTGACTGTACCTAAATGACTAGCTAACTCAGGATGTCTCAATTAATATTGGAGTCCAAATGGTTAACTCCAGATGTCTAAACAACTCACACAATCAGTAATAAATAGTTAACTCAGTCTAACTGAAGGGGTAGGTGAGAAAAGGTGCTTAATCCACATGTATCCATGCATAACTAGTGCTAACCGAACTGATTGTGATCTAATTGATTGTAACTGGAAATGAACTAAGCTTAACTAGTTCCAACTCCAACTGACTGAAGGAGGTTGGTGCTGAGACTCCCAGTGGATCCTAAAATGTAAGGGCTTTCCTAGGGGGCACCTAATATGATGCATGCAAGTGTAGTCAGTGGAAGATGGAATCTAGCAGTGTTCCCCACACTCTAGTAACTAGTACATGCGGCCCCATGAGACCAAGTGGACCCAATGGTACTAGTGGACCAAATAATAAAATAAAGCTCCTAAGTTAGGCTAAAATAATCTAATAGATAGTATGGTAAAGGGAGGATTATGAATCCTAACATATCCAACAATATCTAGGTGGGTTTTGATAGCCATCATAAAAAACTCACAAGATCTACAAAACTAGGGTTTGAAGAAAGGATTTTGATGGACAAATGGATGAAAATACTGAAAAATAATACTAACCTTATAGATTGTACCTGGAAATACTTGTGGCCACCTTGGATGTTGATGATCCTTCCACTTAGTTACAATTTTGAGCTATATCCAGTTAGAAACAAAGACAAAACACCCAATTGAGGTAGTGTACCCCCTCTTCTTCACTTGCAAAACCAAACTACGAATGAGATTTGTTCATGGATGAAAATGATAAGCTACATATGACATCTATAGAAAGAGATCCAATGCACAAAATGACAATTGAATAACTCCCTGAAGATGAAATTATTTGACCGGAAGACGATGCAAGATGACTTAGCAATATCCTCCGACCAATTCACTACCCTGCAAAATATCAGTATGACTACAACAGAAAAATATTTGTTTCCATGCAAGATCCATTGAAATGTCTAAGAAAGAGGCATAACAAGCACATCCGAATACATTCACAAAAATTCCAAGAGTTTCTGCAAAACAATTCTTGTATTTAATATTTTTAGAGCCAAAAGTCCCTTTACAAATGAGAGAGCATCTCAATATATAGATCTCTCAGGTACATAAAACCTAGATCCAAAAATATCAAGGGTCACAATCAAAAGATAAAAACAATCTAATCAATGGATAATATTAGCTAAATACATCATACATGGGTCAACTCAATAATATAAGGGGGCGCACCACTAGAAATTCCCAATGAGGGGGCGCACCACATAAAATTGAATAATAGACATAAGATAGCACATGGTGGGTGCTAGGAGGTTATAAAATCCTTCACTAGCATGGCCCCATGGCACAACAAAATGTGTGGTGGTCAAATATACAAAGGAGTGATAAAAATCACTAGGTCGTTTCCCTCAAAATACATTAAAACTCCCTCAAACTGAAGAAATCAAGGATGTGTGGACCCCATGTGAAGTGAACCTAATGTCAGATTATGAAAGTGACGCAAAAAATACACCTCATACCAATTACATGCCATTTATTTACCTTATTATCCCAAATTGATTTCGTTATTATCCATTGTTTCTCATCAAAATTTTGCCTTGGGAACATAAAATTGCCAATATCTCACCAGGGGCCAATACCTGAAGCCAAATGACTACACATATGTGTCTGGAACCATAGTAGTATGGTACAATTGATTGGTTGCACCTCTAGATTCCCTCTAGAGCCCTAGGATATCTCACTGTTCTTCACACTGCGTTTTATTTTTAATTTCCCAGGGAAAATGTGCTACAAAAAGGCTAAAACATCCATATCTCTTCTGTAACTACCTGAAACTGAATACCAGTTGCACTAATGGACTCAGAATGTCCAAATCAAATAGGAATGAGTACTCATACACAATATGTCCATCATAAAGATACTGTTATCACACATATATTTGAGTTGGGCTACCATAGGCAACATACATATAGATTTCTTTATTTTTTTGAGCTATTCATTCACATGGGGTTTTAGCATGGATCGTTATAGCCTTAGCCATTTTAGAGCCTTGTTTAGCAATGTTTCCTTGCTAGGAATAAGATTCACTTTTCCATTGAGATGATTTTAGTGGTGACAAGGCTCATTTGAGTAGAGTAGCATAGCAGATATGGTATGCACAATTATAGAGGGGCTTATCAGATGGAGATAGGTATATGGTGAGATTAGGTATATGCTTCCTTATTTGTTTGTGCTTTGTGATGTATATTAAACACCTAGGATTTTTTTGATGGACAAATGGATATATTCGTCTTAAACGTGTGCTAAGATTGATTAAATAACTCAATGTTGAAGACTATTGGTCATGCCATGCTTTACAAAAATATCAAACCTTAGTGCTATGTTGGTTCCATATGTCATTTGTCCCCATCCATACAGTTCATCCTTTATTTGAATTTTATCCCATGACTTAGATTGACTGAGACTTGTGAGATTGAATATCTTTTCCCCATCTTGACCCCTATGCATGATAGACTCCATGTTGTTATGTGTCTTTGGCCATGAAGTATGTGGCTTGACCAGTGTGGTTGGGTACACTGGGTAGTTCTACTTTAGTCCTAAAAACAAGTGTTCCACCAAACATTGTTTCTAAACACTAAAGCATCAGAACACATAAATTCTCTATCTAAATCATGCAAAGTAAATACTTAAAAAAGTAGTCGGTGGCCAAGGGTATATATCCTAGAAGGATAGACCTACAACTGATTACCAGATCAAACCAACAAACGGGGAATACATAAGGTGAGAACTAAAGACCCTAGATTTAAGGGATAAGCCACAAATTAGGGAATGGTGGAATAATACTTAAGTGAAATGGATCAATGACTTGTAGAATTATGATAAGATCTAGGATCAGTGTGTTTGTTCAAACAATCAAACCTAGGACCCTAGGGGATTTAATCATATAGATGGAAAATTCCTAGGATGATGTTTATACGAATAATTAAGGCTTTCAACACACTTACTTGAATGAAATATTCAACAATATGAGAAAATCCAAGCAAAACCGAAAAATCACACACAGGGAACTGGTTTCCAGACTAGGAGGGGAACTCTTCTCCCTAAGGATCAGTGCCTGGAGATGGGAAGATGGATTCTAGTGCTAATTCCTAGGAGGGAGAGGGTTTTTTTTAGGATGGCCGATAAAACCCAGATCATCAAATTTTCATATTCCCAGCGCAAATTGTTCCAGTGATTTTTCCTACTTCCTTATGAGGGGTTTTCAATAAAAAATAGTGATTTTTCCTACTTCCTAATGAGGGTGTATTAAATATTCCAGTGCCAGATCTCATGGTTTACAATGGGGGGTTCACCTCTCTTAAATAGTTTGAGAGTGTGTCTACATTTTACCTAACTATCATCCGACAATTGAGATTAAGACATCATCAACGATGGAGATCATCAATACAAGGATCAATACATGGATCAAGGTGACCACGTCAAAGGGGGGGGACTTTTTCTCAAGGATTCCTTCCTATGGTGGAAAACACAACATAACATAAGATATGACATGATAGTACATCGAAGGGGTTCACTAGGGGATTAATTCACCCTATGCCCCATTACAACCTCATAACATAAAATATAACAATATAATACATCATTTGGTCAAGTCAAGGCACCCCTTGGAGGACGTCCTCACTGGTTAAGACAAAAACAATAATCCTAGACAAAATGCTGATTGAAAATGATGAAGAAATATCTGGGGAGACAAAACACATCATCTGAGAAGTTTCCTTTCCATTTCCTTGACCCAACAGGAAAAATCAAATTTTTTGTGAATTTTCTAGTTCATTTTTGGTGGTAGATCCTCTAGAACCTAATAAAACCATCATAACTCTGTCCGGGCTGAGAATTGAGGGAAAATGACTACACTAGATGATATGGAAACATATAAGGATGGTATAAATGACTACTCATTCCCCCTGGAACACTGCAATGCTCTAGGAGAACCAAAATCATAGCCATAATAATAATATCTAGTGAATAATAAAGTGATAATAATCACTGAATGTGCAATCTGAGGACAAACTATGAAAACTGAAACCGTAGTATTGGTCTTGGGCATGTCTGGAGTAAATATAGGCACTATTTGTTTTTTGAGTCATCACCTTGGGAATCATGTTTGACTTGGTTAACTGGGTTGATTAGGTCAAAGTACTGAAACTGAAGGTGAGGTACTGTATCAATATGATCCTGCATGTATCCAAGGTAAGAAATGCTCCAATGGTGTATATAAAAATCCAACTTAAGTCATGTTATTCAAAAATCATGGTGACAAAAAAAATAATAATATATACGTGTGCCTTTGAAACATAATTGAACCTTCTGGAAGTCTCTTGTGCATGCCATGCCTACAAAGTTTAAACAGTCTGCTAGTGTTGGGTGGAGGTGGAAAACAAGGCTTAAGGTAAAGGGGAATGACTCATGACTGAATTTGACTATGTGGTATCTCTAAATGATAACCAATACACTCAACCAAAAAGACATATGCATGACAGACAGTAATAGGGAATGGAGGTGTCTCACAAATGATTAAAGTGCTTGGGCTTCTTTCCTTCAGACTCTAGAAAATTTTACTTTACATTACTTTGCAATACCATCAAACCTTCAAAGGAAGGTGTCCTGGAATCCTTCTCTGATCCAGTAAATGACTAAGACATAACCTTTGTAGGTTAGTCTCACCATGTTTCCCTATGGGGTAAAATGAGTCGAACACTATACAAAGAATGAGTGATCAAATATAGGTTAGGGTCTCCCCCTTTGTCACTTGGGAGACCCTGACCTAAAGAGAAGGATATCCCAACCGTCATGACAACCATCCATATTTTGGGGGTTAGGGTATTTGTAGGTCATGAATTTGGTTGCATATCCCCTCTACCATCATGTATAGGATTACTCTATGGGGAAACTACAAGATCTGTGATAACATTTTTGGCGTCGTTGCCGGGGAGGTAGAGGCCTACCTTGGTTCAACATTTATAGTAAGATCTACTCCCATTCTCTTCCAACATATTTAGCATTGGGTTGTATAGGATTACCTACCTTCGATGTCTGTAAATGCATTCATATATATTCATTCATCTCACATCCAATTTTAAATCTAGTGATTTCATTTTAAATTGTTTAATTCCGCAAAATTGCTATATTATTTGTATCTCTCCTACGACATTAAATTTGCGATGAAAATGGCAATTTGTTCAACTGGAGACTCCACAACATGAATCCCTTAAGGTACCTACCCACGAATATAAACGAAGTTGAGATAATCCATAAGGTTCCCTAAGTTATACCTGAAATCATAATAAGAAATTTAATATCAATCATCTAATTTCTTTTGGAGGGTGGTTAGTTCACTAAGACAAATTTTAGATAACCCTCCAGAAGCATTTCAATCAAGTCCTTTGTTCATCCGATCTAATTCTCCAACCAACATTTCTAATTCTTATACTATTCCGAATAGTCCACCTAGAGTAAATTCTCAAATGTCTCACACAATCTCCAAGCAGGACCTAGGTGTTTTAGAAGCCGAACTAGGCCATATCCTTTTGATTTTTCACTGATTCAAGGTGCTCCTCGTGACATGCCTAAAAAATAATTCAATAAACTTCCAAAGTTCAATGGTTCATCTGTAAAGACTGTTGAAGAACACATTGAATCAATATGGAATTATATGGATGCATATGGGGTTGAAGCTGAATATGTTTCCATGGTAGCCCTTAAATCATACCTAGAAGAAGATGTTCAGGGATGGTTTGACATATTACTTCTAGGTTTGGTAGATGGGTATGATACATTTACCAAGAAAATCATTGATGATTGGTCGTCCAAGCTATTCAATGGGTTCCTTCTAAATCAACTCTTTGAGGTTAAGAAGAAAGAGAATGAGACAATCAATGAATTCAATGTAACATTTGATAAACTTGTCTCTAACGTTCCTCAAGACTTAAGACCCACAGAATAAGCTATCCTTACCATTTAACTGAATTCCTTTGAAGGATGGTTTTGTCTAAACCTTACGGAAAAGAACCCTAATGACCTAAAAAACTCTCAAACTTGGGCTAAGAAAGAAGAAGGCGATATAGCCTCTATGGGAAAGAAGAATTTCTTCGATGCTTATGCTCCTTCTTATTCCCATAGTGATCCAAAACCTAGGAAAGCTAAGGAACCTGTAGTCAAAGAAAAACCAATTTTGGAAGCGATGTTTGAAATGATGAAAAGTCTCACATTGTTCACCAAAGACATAGCAAGGAATAGGGACAATGATTGATATAGAAATTCCTACGGCCCAATACCTTATTGGAACAATCAAAGAGGGATTCTATATGACAATAATAGACAAGACCCTAGGAAAAATAAATCCACAGAGAATAAGAATGTGAACTTATGTAAGGAACCCGAGGAAGATCCCGAAGTATTTGACCATGAAGATCAAGGTATAAATTTGGTTGAATACTTCACTAATAATGAAGATTTTGGTAGAATTTTGCTTGAAGAAGAAGATTGGGATAAGCAAGAAAAAATGGTTTGCAATAAGACTCATCCCACCACCCAGGTTTACTAGAGAAGAAACCAAGATCAAGATATTAAATCTTTCCTAGATAAGAACTTAAACTTAGAAGATGAAGAAATAGAACATGGTATTTGCACCTATGACTTAGAAATTAATATAGAGAAAGAATTACATAAGGTTATGTAAAGTGTACCCCTAAGAGAATTAGTAAAGTTACCATCAGTCAAAGATTAAGTTCAACATTTTTTCGATAATATTCCAATAGCAAATGTTCCCAAGATTGCTTATGAGTCTTGACACATTCGGAGTGTTAGAGGTAGGGAGGTATAAGAAGAACCTCCTATTCATATACATACTCCAATCTATAAGAGAAAGAGTGGAGGGAATCCTCCATTCTATCTCACTTTTCATATTAACAACCTCTTTCTCCATAAATGCATGCTAGAATCAGGAGCTACTATGAATGTTATGCCTCTGAGCATTATGAAATAAATGGGATTAGAAATTACCTGTGCATATGGAAATGTTTGTGAAAATGATTCAAGGGGTGTCCAAGAATATTGGTTAATCAAGAACTTGAAATCTGATTCATTTGTTTGCCCCTATTTAAATACCATGATGGATGTAGTGGTGATTGATCTTCTCCATGTATATGGCATGTTGCTTTCTAGGAAATGGGCTGCTGGATTAGATGGATATCTAATGATGGATTTATATAATGGGTAGCTTGAGTATTGAAATAATAAACATAGTAAGCAATGGTGAGGATTATCTACCTATTTTCTGTATGGGAGTAGGAAGTTTTGATTCTCAAGACGAAAATTATTTAAGGTTTAGGAAAGATCTTATCCATCAAGAGATGATAGGGGAAATCATGTGCAATAATTTTGAACATTTCTCTAATGTACCTGATAATTTGTCACGATTATCTGTAGAATCACCTGACAATACCTCTCATAGTGAATCTTCCACCACAAGAGTTGCTGTGCCCAATTCTCTGATAAGAAGAACTTATCACCCTATCCGAGAAATTAGGCATGATCTGAGAGATAACTTAATATGGGAAATGACAGAGCTTACTAATTGAATTTGGGAAGAAGATGCTTTAGTTAATGATGCCTTTGGTGAATAATTTTCTCTGAACAAATTGTTTATTTCTCAAGTTAATAGTTCCTCACAAGTAGATAAAAGTGAAAATCAAGTTGTACTTCCTTCTACGGGTACTCAAGACAAATTGGTTAATCAACATGAGCCACCATACCAAGGAACAAACCTTAGTAACTTTTTCTACCTATCTATTTCACATTTCCCAAACATCTTGTTACCTCCAGAGAGACCCGTGGAAGAAAATAGTGATACATCTCACATTCCTGCTATACAATTGGCCTCCTTTGAAGATGAAGTAGAAAAAACATGGTTGAAGCCACTCGAAAAGGAAAATTGTCAATGCCCCATGGAGAAGGTTCTAGCAAATAGACTGGTCATTCTTATACCATTTCTCCCCTTACCAATGATATTGATAAAAAAATTTCATGACTTTTGGACTGTGGGGGAAATAGTTAATCAAGTAATATCAACACACCTAGAGAAGGTTAAGAGTGATTCCAATGAACCAAGAAGAGAAGTAAGAGAGATTTTTGTTGGAAGTATTGCCATTCCAATAGACGAGGATCCTCCATGTTTCAATGCTATACTTGAAAGAAGTAGGACAATGCCATTTCCCCGTACTAGAGGAAAAACTAATAAATCTAGAATAGCTACCTATGATATTCAAGTTATTCCATCATCTATTAAATGACTTAGGTATACATATGCTGATAAGGTCATTCTTGAGAATTGTCCCTTTAATTATATCTCCAAACAATCAGGAAATATTTGGATGGGAAGATGGTCGCAAATTCATAATTCCTATACTTTATTTACATTTCAAATCCCATTCGTTTGTATTTCTAATTGAATATCTTTTGTTTGGTAGGTTGAAGTGGATGCTAGGGTCACTAACTGAAGCAAAAATCCATCAAGATCTTGCTTGAAATTCTTATTTGATCGGAAGGAAAGAATTATTCATCATCTAGGATATTATCAACATGATTCAAGTGCATTCTTAGGTAATTTCTCTCTCCTTTTATTTTCTCATGCTTTTCCCATCACAAATTTTACTGAAAAAAACCCTTGTTAGAAGTAGGAAAAATCTTCGAATCAATTTGCACAGGGAATATCCAAATTCAAAGTTTTGGGTTTTGTTGGCCATCCTAAAAAAACCCCTCTCCCTCCTAGGATTCAGCATTGGACTCCATTTACCCATCTCCAGGAAATAATCCCTTAGTGAGGTAGCGTCCCTCTTAGTCTGGCAACCAATTTACTTGTGTATTTTTTTGGTTTTACTTGGATTTTCTCTAATTGTTGAATCCTTCATCCAAGTCACTATGTGAGAATATTTCATTCTCCATATCAACCTCATCCTAGGAATTTATCATTTGTCTACTTAAATCCCCCCAAGGTCTTGGGTTTGATCATTTGAACCAACACACTAATCCTATATTCAGTCCTAATTTCCATAAGTCATTGTGTTATCTTACTTAAGTAACATTACCAAAATATTTAACCACCCGTACTCAAGTACTCAATTTTTAGCTTATCCCTCGAACATAGGGTTTTAAGCACTCACCTTACATATTCTCCGTCAAGGGTTTTGATTTGGTGATTTGATTTAGGTATGTCCTTTGAGGATAGGTTTGGACCTCCCCATTGTCACTTGGGATTCTCCAATGGCATAAAGAGAAGGAATTCCTAACTGATGTGACAACCATCCATATTTTGGGGGTTAGGGTTTTCGTAGGTATCGAATTTGGTTGTATGTCCCCTCTGCCATCCTATACAGAACTACTCTATCGAGGAAACTAAAAGATTCATGATAACATTCTTGGCTTCATTGTCGGGGAGGTAGAGGCATACCTTGGTTTGACAATTATGTTAAGTTCTACTCCCGCTCTCTACCAACATTCTTGGTGCTTGGTGGTAGAGGCTTACCTACCTTCAGTGTCTGTGAATGCTTTCATTTGTCATATTCATTCATATCATATCCGGTTCTAAATTTAGTGATTACATTTTTCAATTGTTTAATTATGCACAATCACTATATTATTACCTCTCCTATGACATTAAATTTTTGGTGAACATGGAAATTCGTTCACCTGGAGACTCCACTGAGGAGCGAACTCATCCCATAAATCACAATGAACTCAAATTTATTAGTCTAATACTTCAAGGAGATAAAGGAAAATCCAACTAAACTTAAAAAACAACTTCTATCTCATCTTGATTTCTTTGAAGTCTGTGAGGCTCCTTCGAAGGATACAGTGAAAGGTTGCCTCGCTTCTATGCAAATGCAATTGAATCAATTAAAAGTCACTTGTATGCCTTTTGGTGTTATATGGAATTCCTAGGAGCATAGCATAAATATGTCTATATGCGATCCATAGGTGAATATTTAGGAGGCAATTCCGATTTTGGTTATATCAATTAGCACCAGGATCCATCACTCGCTACGACATGTTCATGAAGTTATTGAGAGAATAATGGGGTAAAAATATTGATGAATCCATACATGTTAGTTTTTCTAAGTTAATTTACTTAGGATATTTATTTGAAAGAATAAAAAAACACAACAATACATCAAAGATACATAAGATACACAAGACACTGATATTTTCATCGAGGAAACCATAAAAGATAAAACACTGCAAACTTCCTCAGAATATTTCCATCACAAAGATAAGATGATAAGATAAAATAACCCAATAACAATATCTCTGCATCAACTCTTTGTCCCTCCTCTTCCTCTCTCTCCTAAATCGAACATGAGAGAGCAAGTGAAGTGTGTTTCAAATGAGGAGGGCACATCTCTATTTATATTCTTCTGTTGAGTTATTTAACTCAACCACTAGGTCTCCTAGGTTACTTGTGGGGTCGAGCTACCTAAGAATACACATAAATACATTTTACTTTATTTAACATGGGGACTATTTCCCCGACTTACAATGGAGGGTTTACCTCATTGACCATACAAAATGATGACATCCCGTAAAGGGGTAACACACATCCCCAATCAGGGTACGACAACATACAATGATAATATACATCAAAATATCTTCTGAAGTTATAGATACACCAATACTCCCTCTTAAATAGAAAGGTATTCTCTCGCCACATTAATCAACACATTTGGTCATCATCATTGAGTCATCATTGTCACTATTGCCAGTGTTCTCAGCTTGTCCAATCTATCGCATCTATCAGTCACAGGAAGTTTCTACAGAGCCAGCTCTTTTTCATGCTAGATGTAGGAATAGACCTCATCTAGGTCTTCATCATATCCACGATCAAGCCATCGCATAGGTATAGACTAGGACCATTATTTACATTTCCACTGTAATAACATGTGTCTCCTATCGTCTTCTCATCGTATTATCATGTAGGTACAGTCCAGGACCTTCTTTACATTTCCACTGTAATAACCTATGTTTCTGACCATCATCTTGTCGTCATCGTGCAGGTACATTCCAAGACCTTCTTTACATTCCCATTGCAATAACCCGCATTTCCTACCATCATCTTTTCGGATCCAGATCATCTCTTTTGTTCTGCACAAAACAAAACAAACCACACAAATCACAACTCAGATGCATACCACCTTCATTCTATCAACATAGGAATATGTTGGGATGTCACCAAGACAATTTTGCATCTACCACTATGTGAGAACCTTCAAGGAGAAAAAATTAGTGCATTATTTCTCTGCACGGTCAACCTACGTTCTATTAGTAGAAATACCTAGGTGCACCTCCTCATGCTTCAAGACCTTATCATACAAACATGGGAACTTCATATATCTCATATATGTGGTGGGACTAATTACGATGCAACAACCTGCTACACAAGGAATTTTTATGTTCTTCTGGTCAACCTCAAGGGATTACATATGAAAAACCTATGTCCAGGCTATTTTCCATTCATACTAATTTTGAGACATATTACATCTGAGTAACCTATGTACCACGCCAGGGCTTAGTATTTACACTGAGGCAACCCACGAGGTGTATTACATCTAAATAACATGTGTACCACACCAGGGCTCAATATTTACATTCGAATAACCCGTCACATGACTGATTACATCTAAGCAACCTATTACACCCGTATTTTTACTGCTCAAACAACCTATGTAATTTCCCATGTGAGATATCATGCATAGAACACATCAATATTGATTACATCCAAGGATAAACTATGAGCTTTACTAAGACTTATTCAAGGATAACCTACATGACTGATTATGTCTAAGAAACCTACGAGCTTCACCAGGGTGTTACGCTCAAATAACCTGTCTTCTCTAGCTATGCTAGAAGTCTCATTCTGGATCATGCCATGTCTTCTCTAAAGTACTCAAGCTTCACTTTGGATATTTCTAGCATAGAATCACATCAAGACTCATTACGTTGAAGGATAACCTGTGATATTTTCTAGAACTAATTACATCTGAGGACAACCTACATGACTAATTACGTCTGAGAAACCTATGAGCTTCGCCAGGATTTTATGCTTAGATAACCTATCTCACCAACTATGCTAGAACTCATCACTCCCTCTTTTGAGAGGTCTCGAAATGGATCACATACTAGATATTCACTGCTCCTCTGTGCATCATACAAAAAATGCAAGTCATATAAATCAAATCAAATTGTAGCTTTCAAAAGAAACATACTATCTCACAAATCACTGAGCAAGTGCCAAGATATTTTTCCTAGGCTGTACTCAGATCCATGCAGGACTGCACCCTACCAAACCAGTAGACTATACTGGATCTCAAACAGAAGAAGCAACCCAAAGTGTTCTTCTTATCAATGGTGCTACCTTAACAATCTGAATCAACATAACCATTTAGGTTAGTAATATGATTTATATCATACTTGAGCCCATACTCAACTGTACCCTTCAGGTACCTCACTACATGCTTTGCAAAAACCAGGTGAACATGTCTTGGATCCGTCAAGAACTACCTCAGGGTGTTCACAACAAAGAATATGTCTGGCCTCATATTCATTAGATACATCAATGAGCTAATCATCTAACAATACATTGTGGCATCAACTGACTCTAATGAACCATCACACAGTAGCTTCAAGTTTGATGCCATATGTGTGGCTATTGCCTTGCGGTCCAGTATTCAAAATTTCTTCAGAATCTCCACTGCATACTTTCCTTGACCAAGGAAAATCCCATCCACATTCTGCCACACCTCCATGCCTAAGAAGTAGTTCATCATCCCTAGGTCTTGCATCTCGAACTCTATAGCAAGTATCCTTCTTGAATCTTTAATGAGTTCCTCTTCTCCTATCAGGAACAGGTCATCGACATATAGCACGAACATCACTAGTCTTCCACCTTCAACCTCGAAGAAAAGGTTGGGATCCGATTTACTCTCAGTAAATTCTAGGACCATCAGGAAGTTTTCGATCCTATTGTACCATGTCAAACTCGAGGATCTTCTGTAGTCACTCCCTCAGAAGAGGAGTATCATCCTCCCTCTATATTTTGTACTCTATGTATTGAGACATTATGTGCTAGAGTGACAAGTAGCTTCCTCTGCTATTGATCTTGTATGTATCCATCTAAGGTCACTGGATACCAAGATCCTCTTTCTTGAACTTTGTTGAAAAGTTCCTCTTGCACTCATCTATGAGAATGTTGTCCTCTATATGATTTCATCTTCAACCTTGTAGCAAAGGTTAATATCTTCATCACTCTAGGTGATCTTCAAGCTCCTCATGTAATTGTATGTGCTATCTGATGGGTTCCTTTTGATATCGTACAAGGCCTTCTTTAATTTGAACACATGAGTTTGTCAATCATGTGTCTTGACTCCTAGTGGTTTCTCTACATACACTTCCTCCTTGATTACACCATTCAAGAATGTTGTCTTTAGTTAACTCAACCACTAGGTCGCCCAGGTTTCTTGTGGGGCCGACCTACCTAAGAATACACATAAATACATTTTACTTTATTTAACATGGGGACTATTTCCTTGACTTACAGTGGAGGGTTTACCTCATTGGCCATACACAATGATGACATCCCTTAAAGGGGTAACACACATCCCCAATGGGGTTACAACAACATACAATGATAATATACATCAGAATATATTTTGAAGTTACAAATACAACAAAATTACAGCTAGATAATAATGATTGTATTTTTGAGGATCATTTTGATAAAGATGATCAGGATAACCATAATGAGATAACTGACGATTTTCCTTATCAAATTGATTCTTCCTCTCCTGATCCAACAATGAATATGGCTTTGAATGACCCTTTGATGGAAGAGAATGATGACCATCAAATCTTGACCCTTTAATATTATGCCTTTGATATTGATGTCGAAAGGGAACTTGTTAGAATCTTGTCATCATTACCTCAAGAAGGAACAGATAAAGGGGGAGAACAAAATGATAACTATCAGGAGCCATCCATAGTTGAATTTCTCATCTATGAATCCATTGAAGATCCTCATTATCTGGTTGATGATTATTTTGATTTTGATCATATATTAGAAGAAGATCAATCACATGATAATTATGATATGGTTCCTTATCCAATCTTTAATCAGGATGTGTCGGTTCAATGTGTGGATAGTGACCTTGATTCAAATCTTGCAATCATTCATGGAATTCAATTGAAAACATTTTTCTCTCATCAAATTCCGAGATCAATTATTCCAAGTCATTTGGGAGAAAATTTTCAATCCACCCTCCCGTCCCAAACTTTTTATTCTTCCTGTATGTGGTCCAATCAAGCTGTTACTTTCAAGATTTGTAGTTAGGAGTTTGAAAAGATGCTTCATTTCCATTCTTAATCATCTTTGATGAATAATATTTTTTAATCTATAAATCTTTCTGATGGGTGGTTGCAGAAGGTGTATAAAGATCAATTTCATCTTTTTTCCATTTTTAAGAAACAAATGGGCTTGATCTCATTATTAGTTTCATTACATTACAACTTGTCCCCATTAGATTCCTCCATTTTTCTTGGAGTTAATATAATTGAATGTCCTAGTAGGGTAGAGAAGAAAACAAATATTTGTTTTTAGTGGGTGAATCATGAGTCATATTGTCTTCTTCCATCAAGAACAAGCTCACATTATTTTTATGATCCTATCGGTATCTTGATGGATGGGGTTCTCAAAATTAAATTTCGGCCTTGGCGTTATTTCATTCCATATATTTATTTGAATTTAAAACAACAAGTTAGAATGGTTTCGATTTTCATTTACATTACTTCCAAAAGATCTCTGGCGTTTTGGGTCATTAATTGTAAAGAAAGAATAATCGATCATTTTATCAAGTGGTTACACTGGATCTATCATTTTGCTTAGCACTTGCATAATTGGTTAGAGTAAGGTAGCTAGGATTAAATAAGCTCTTTTGAGCAGTAGTTGAGTCTTTCTTTTCCTGAGTGTTGCATTTGTCCTGCGTCTTATGAGTCTTTCTTCTAGATTTTGCACAAGTTTAGTTATGTTGCTTAGAACTTAATTTATTTTTTCATCATTTTATTTTCAGCGTTAATTCTGTTAGTTTGCATATATTTTTCCCATACATGCTACTCTGGTATTTCTTGCTTCAATGAGCACTAAAATAGGCTACACCTAGAGAGGAAGCAGAACACTGCAGTGCTAGATTAATTGTTGCTAATGGTGCTACAGACCAGGGATTTTTGAGGTTCTCAAGCACTCTCTTCATTAGACCACTTGTCCTAGTTGGATCTAGATGTTATCACATATACATTTGCAGCTGGGATACCATGATGCAAAATACAAATTGATCTCTTTATTCTTCCAGGATATTAATTCACATGGGGTTTTAACATGGATCATTACAGCCTTAGCCATTTTAGAGCCTTTTTCAGAATAGTTTCTTTGCCAAGAATGAGATTTATTAGTCCATTGAGATGATTTTAGTGATGATTTAGTTCATTTTAGTAGAGTAGCATATCAGATATGGTACACACACTTACAGAGGGGCCCTATCAGTTGGAGACAGGTATATATGGTGAGATCAAGTATATGTTTCCTTGGTTTGTTTTTTCTCTGTGATGTATATTAAACACATAGGATTGTATTTTTAGGATGATCATGGAGACATATTCTTATATATATATAGCGGGAAGGAAGTGCAACTGCGGAAAGTGCCGAAGTCTAAAAATTGGAGAATAGATCTTCCTACTTCTTCATTCTAAAATGTGGAGGCAGAAGTGAGAAAGAGGAAGTGCGGGTGCAAAAAGTGTCGAAGTATGAGAATTGGATATTTGATCTTTCAATTTTTTCTTTCTAAAGTGCGGAGGTGGAGGAGTGGGGGAGAAAGTGTGGAAATGGAAGGGAGGGTGTGGAATGTGCTGAAGACTACGAATTGGAGGAAGATAGCTCTCTATTACTAAGACACAGCTAGAACTGGGGACCTTCAGGGGTAATTCTCATGAAATGGAACATATATTTTAATGCCAAGAAGGAACCACACAATGTCCAACAATTTTCAGCAATATTCCTAGGCTTACCAATGGTCTTTTGGTAGCAGCATATCCTAGAAGCAATATGGAATAAAATTGGAAAATTCATCAATCTTGAAGATGACTGGGAGAATAAGGTGGACAGAAGATGTGCACATATTTTAGTAGAATTGGATGTTAGATAAGGGTTGTTTTAATAAATAATAATAAAAATGCATGGGAGCATCTGGATACAACGAATTGACTACTAGAAGCTTCCATTTAGGTGCTTCAACTGTCATTAGGTTGGCCACCTCCAAAAACCATGCCATGTGATGGTAGGCAAGCACTCCAAGATAGCTCATAAGAAAATTTGGGTGAAAAATAAGAAGTGGGTGGAGAAGTTGGCTACTACAGGAGATTACCCAGAAAGCACAGTCTATGAATTTAAACGACAAGGTGGCATATTTAATGAGTGTATTGGTCGAGGAAGAACAATGCATCCAACTACCAGAAAGGGGCGATAAGAAGAAAGGAGATGGAATGGAAGAACCTAGCATGACATCGACGAAACAAGGTAACAATATCCCCTCCATTCCCCTACCTAATGATTCTCTGTTAAAAACCATTATGGAAGAAATTCAAAAGGGCAAGTTGAAAAACACAACAAATGTTAAAACAAAAGAAGTAAAATTACTATCTAAAATGGAATAGGATAACTCGAGATAAAGTAAGGGATATGATTTGAGTTCAAGGAATAAACTAGAGGGTAACATCCGATCAATAGGTGGGTTATCCCACAGTCACATACCTAAAACAACAATGGGGTGCAAATCCTATTTGAATAAAGCATAGATACGAGCAGCAAGAGAGATTATGGAGGGAAAACAAGCTACTATAGGATGGGCTCTTAGAGTGAAAAATTCCCCTAACATGGTTTCTTGATGCTTGTCTTGTCCTACAATGTGAGGGGGATAGGAGGGGCCTCCAAAGTAACAGCCCTCCATAGGATTATAGAACTAAAAAAACCTAAAATTATAGCAATTCAAGAAACTATGATGGACAATGAGAGAGAAAAATAGATAATGGGGGCCATACTAAAGGATTGGAGGATGGAAACCATAGATGCAGAAGGTCACTCTGGAAGTCTTATAATAGCCTGGAGCCTAGATATAAGCTTTTATGCCAAATCTGATTATAAGGACGCTCTTGGAACGGAGTTAGAAGAACCTCAAACTGGGATTCATTTCTTCTTCCTCAATGTATATGGCCCCTTTTATGATAGAAGGATTTATTGGGAAACCTTAGGCAATGTAGGTGCTCTAGATCAGGAAAACTTGATACTGGCAAGGGACCTAAATTTAAACTTGTCAGCAGCTGAAGTTTGGGGACAAAATGCAAGGTCAGATGCATTAGCCAACTTTTTCAGCCCTTTATTTGAACAAAATAATCTTATAGACCTCCAACCGATTTGTTTGGAACATACTTTGAAGAATAACAGAACTAGAGATCAGTAAATCTCAAAGAGATTGGATAGATTCTTGATCTTAGAAGAGTTATTCCACGATCATTTGGTGTTAAAAAATGTAGTGGAAATAGGGGGCTTATTAGATCATAGGCCTATTACACTTCCTATCACTATTATGTAGGATAAACCACCAACCCCTTTCAAGTTCAATCCAGTATGTCTATAAAATGAATATTATAGGGAGATGGTTAAGAGAAATTGGAAACCGTTGGAGGTGCAGTCCTCAGACAACTGTATGTATCATATGATGGATAATATTTCAACCATCAAGAAACTTGAAAAGGAGTGAGGGAAGAAATACAGAGAGTCACAACAATTTGAGGTCAAAGACTTAGAGCAAAAAATACAAAAGAGATCTACAACTCCAACACAACATGGATATTCTCTACAAAATAACTCCAGTCCTTAAAAGTGGAGGAACATAAGATAAGCTGAATACTAGATGATGAAGAGAAACTATGTAGACTTAAGAGCATAGCACTTTGGTTAGAAGATGGGGACAAGAATACTAAATTCTTCCATAGACATGCCTCTCACAGAAAAAATATCAACACCATATTAGAAATAAAGGATGAAGAAGGTGGAATAGCACAAACATTCAAAGACAAGGAAACATTAGCAGAAAAGCATTTCCAGAGAAAATTTATATCTCCTCCAGGGTGCCCCATTTAGGAAATATTAGAAGTACTGAATCTATTCCACAGTTTAATTTCATAAGAGATGAAACAATATTTAACTAAAGAAGTGTCAGAAGAATATCTTAGCAAAATACTACACTCGTTCCAGAAAGGCAAAAACCCTGGACCTGATGGGTTCACCTTAGATTTATGTATTGGTTTTTATGAATTGATCAATACTGATATCCTAAAGTTGGTAGAGAGTATCAAAGGATTGGAAAGGTCTTAGGGGATATGAATGCCACTTTCATCACTCTCATACCCAAAAAACAAAAATGGGAAACCTTTTTAGTATTTCAAAACAATATGTTGTTGCAACATGATTTATAAAGTCATAGCAAAAACAATAGCACAAAGACTAAAACCTATCCTAAGTCAATTCATAACAGAAGAACAATTTGGATTTTTATTCAATAGGAAAATCCATGATGCGGTATCCTTAGCCCAAGAGGATATGCAATCCATCAAAAGAGGCAAGCAATCACCCTTTTCTTTAAAGGTGGACCTATACAAGGCCTATGATAGAGTGAGTTGGACCTTTTGGAAGTTACTCTTAATCAAGATAGGCATGCCATTAGATATGGTGGAATGGATTATGGGGTGTATTAATTCAACCTCATTTGCAGTCATAATCAATGGTTCCCCCTCCAATTTATTTCTCCCAACAAGAGGACTAAGGTAGGGTTGTCCTCTTTCTCCCTTTCTCTTTTTATTAGTAGTAGAAGCTCTAAGCAGATCCATACACAATGCTAGGGAAGAAAGGAGGATAAAGGGAGTAAGAATTGACAATCATATTGAACTTACTCATGTTCTGTTTGTATATGATGTGTTAATGTTTGGAGAAGGAACCTTGGGAAATATGGAAAATATGGTTAAAGTTATGGATAACTATTAGAGCGCAACATGGATGGAAATAAATTTGGAAAATTTGAAACTATCACACAACAAGGTTCAAGAGGAAATAATAACTTAAGACAAGGAGATAATCCCAGTCTTAGCAGATCCTCTATCAGAAGGTTTCAAGTACCTATGGTTTCAATTGAAACAAAATGCATATTCATGTAAGGATTGGGAATGGATATATAAAAAAATTGAAAATAGGGTTTCCATGTGGACCAACAAATTTATTTCAAGAGGAGGGAGTTTGTTACTGTTGAAAGGAGTATCGCAAAGCATCCCTGACTATTGGGCCTCGATTTCTTACATACCCAAAGGAATTCTATCAAGAATAAGGAAAAATGTATGTCCTTCTTATGGACAACAAGTAAGAGAGAAAAGGGGATTCCATTAGTGAAATGGACCACCATAGTCCTCCCCAAGTGTAAAGGAGGTTGGGGGATAAAAAATCATGATATATTTAGAAAAGATCTAGCAACCAAATCCTTGTGGCGCATGATTGAGAATACTAAGTCCTTGTGGGCAAGAACAATGAGACTCAAATATTTCCCTAATTCCTCAATTGAAGAATGGTTCATAAAACTGGTCAAAACACACAAAGGAGGATTGGTATGCTGGAAATATTTTGTGTTTGCATTTCCCCTAATAGAGAACTGGTTATCATGGAAAATTGGTAATGGGAGAAGTATCCATATAGGACAAGATCCATGGGAAGGGTTAGGTGATAACTTCATACTAACAGATCACTTGATCACATAGCTAGTAGACAGAGGAGTCCAATTGTTAGCATATGCAAGCTCTAGAACAAAGGATCACAAAGGAACAGTCTGGAAAATGGCACAAGAATTGGGGCTAGAGGATAATGAAGCAGTAGAATGGAGCAGATACATAAACCAACTTGGAAACAACTTCATTATTTTAACAGAGGATAGGGACAAACTAATATGGACATAGAACAAGAAGGATCGAAATTTCTCAGCTAAGCTAGGATACGAAGTAGTCGTTCAACTAGAGAGCCAACAAACAGAATGTTGGTGGTGGCCTCAAATAGGGAAACTATAGGAACCCATCAAAGCCATATTAACCTTATGGTTGTCCTTGAATAAAGAATTTTTAATGTGGGAAGCACTACTAAAATGTGGTTTCATGGGGCCTAGAATTTTCCTTTTATGCAGAGATGAAGGAGAAACATGCACACGAATTTTTTTTTATATAGTAATTATGCAGGAATGGCATGGAAATAAGTCATCCGCAAGATGGATCCTTCTTCCATTTCAGATGGGGACGAGTCGTGAGAAAATATGAAAGTGTTGGTGGGGAAATGAAAGGGTACAGAACCATGAATCACTTCGACCTCTTTTTGTTTTCACTATATGGGAAACGAGAAACAAATTTGTATTCAAAAATACTTGGACACCTTCAGAGATAACGGTAAATGTTTTATTGCATAAATTGAAGGAACATCAAGCATTTCCCAACCCAAATCCAACAAGAAATATTAAAGTTACGGAAATAGATAAAAACAAACCATGGGGTTTCTCTAATGGATCTAGTCAAGGGGAACCACCATTAGGAGGAGATGGAGGCATCTTATACCTCAATGAGGACACAATATTTGAGTTAAAATTTTCACCGGGGAAGGGCACAAAAAACAAAGCAGAACTTGTAGCTCTATGGGAAGTTCTCAAATTGGCTCAGGAAAAACACATCCAAAATTTACATCTCTTTGGGACTCCAAGTTGACAACAGATTGGGAAAAGGGAAACATACAGATAAATTCTTCTCACCTTTAGCATCTTCTAAGATCCGTAAGACATCAGATGGTTGCATTTGAGTCAATCACTTTCCAACACATTTATAGAGAGGTGAACATTGAGGCTGATAAACTCTCAAAATTGGCTCTGGCCCTCCCTCCAGGATTAATGGAGGTGACTCATTTTGTGAATAACCAAGAAGTTAACAAGTATGTAAGCTTGTAAAAACAAACAAGTTGAACAAGAGGATCCCGCTAAGGATAAGTGAAGCCTGCAAAATGTTTGTGATAAAATGTGGGGCCTTTTTATGCACTTTATGTATGCTCCTAGAGGGAAGCCCATGTTTATTCAGTGTGAATAAAGTGATTTTTTTATTTGGAATATATATATGCTTGAACTTGTGCTAAGACTGATCAAAGGACTTAATGTTGGAGACTATTGCTCATGCTGTTCTTTATACAAATGTTAAGCCTTAGTGCTATGTTGGTTCCATATGTCATTTGTCTTCTTCCATTCAGTTCATCCATGATTGATCCTCATCCCATGAATTTAGTTTCATCAAGACCTATGAGATTGAATATCACTTTCCCCACTTTTACCCCTATGGATTATGGATCTCATGTCTTCTATGTCTCAGGTCCGAGTTTTCACGAAGAGTGTCAGTTAAAACTTGAATCAATGTGTCTACCATCATTACATGCATTACATGCATTATTTCATATAAATTCTATCTGTTCAAATGCAAAGCCTTCAAATAAATGCTAATTTTGTATTTAGACACAACTCAATAAAGGCTATAAAGTGAAATTATGAAAGGCCTAAAAAGCAGTGGGTAAATAAATGCTAAATCTAAAGGCTGCTGGCCACTATTGAAATGTAATGATTAATTCCTCATGGAGCCTATGGGTTTCGATATGAGATGGGGCAATGGATCGCTAATTCACAGTGTACCCTAGGATCTCTTCATTACAGTTCTTGTGTACTCAACAAAAGGGTTCTAGTAAATATCCTCACGAAGCTTGTTTCTTAGCTTGGATGTGAGTTGTATACATGTTGTTAGAGTTGAATGGGCTCTTTTCAGATCATATCATCCCTTTGTGAGACACCACCATCCCTATTGTTCATATTTCATGTATATATCACTTTGGTCATGTGTAATTGTCATATTTCTGAGAGATCATATGGTCAAAGTCAGCTATAAGTCATCTCCCTTTTCCTTAGCCTTGTTTTCCATCCTCACCCAGAATTAGCATACTGTTTAAACTTTGTAATTATGACATGCACAAGATATTTTCAGAAATTTCTAAAGATCTTTCAAAGGAACATGTATATCTTACTTATTACTATTATTGTTGTCACCATGATTATGATATAACATTATTTAAGTTGGGTTTTGATATACAACATTGGAGCATTTCTTACCTTGGATGCATGTAGGATCATATTGGTACAATATCTCACCTCTAGTTTGGGTACTTTGACTTGGTCAACCCAGTTGACCAAGTCAAACACCGTTCCCAAGGTAGTGACTCAAAAAAAAACAATGCTTATATTTTTTCTAGACATGCCCAAGACCAATACCGCGGTCTCATTTTTCAGATTTTGGCCCTGGATCTCATGATCAATGATTATTATCACTTTAGTATTGGCCAAATGATCGACTTTTATTACATATTGCAGAATTTTTGGTTCTTTTAGAGAATTGCAGTGTTCTAGGGGGTATGAGTAGTCACTTATACCATTCTCCTATGTCTCCAAATCATTCAATATAATCATTTTCCCCATTTCTCATCCTGGACAAAGTTATGATGCGTTTATTCATTTTCAGAGGATGTGCCACAAGAAATGAACTAGTAAATTCACTAAAAAAATCGATTTGTCCTATTGGATCAAGGAAATGGCATGGAAACTTCTTATATGTTGTATTTTGGCTTCCTAGACAGTTATTCAATAGTTTTCAGTTAGTATTTGATCTAGATTATTTATGATTGGCTCAGTTAGTGAGGACGTACCCCATGGGGCGCCCCTCAACTTGTCTAAATGATGTATTGTATCGTTATATATTATATTATGAGGTTGTACTGGGTCCTTGAGTGAATTAATCACCTAGTGACCCCCTTTCATATATTATCATGCTATATCATGATTTCCACCTTCGGGAGGCATCCTTCCGCAAATATGTGCCCCCCTTTGATGTGGTCATCTCAATCCATGCATTGATCCTTGTATTGATGATCCCCACCATTCATTATTTCTTAATCTCAACCATTGGATGATAGTTAGGTAAAATGTGGGAACACTCTCAAGATATTTAAGAGAGATGATCCCCCTATTGAAACCATAAGCTCTTGCACCGAAATATTGAATAAATATATTTTTTGGGATTCAACGTTTGCTTCTTGTTTGATGAATGAATGCGATGATGAATAAAATTGTTATTCTTCTGCACTAAGATTAATCTAGGAAATATCTTGTACATCTTCTTCCACCAATCCATTTGTAGGTTGAAGGAGGTGCACTTGAGGAAGGAACATTGGTGTAGGGACTCAATCTGTGCCACCACTTAGGTTTTGTTTATTAGGGAGTGATTAATTCTTCATGATTTCTCATTTATTGTACTTTATTTACATTTAAAATCATGTTCGTTTGTCTTGCTAATTGAATTTATTTGGTTTGGCAGGTTGAAGGGGGCATTAGGGTCACTAACTTAAGCAAAAATCCATCAAGATCTCGCTTGCAGTTCTCATTTGATCGGAAGGAAATAATTCTTCATCATCCAAGAGCTTATCAACATGATTTAGGTAAGTTCCCCAAGTAAGTTATCTCTCCTTTTATTTTCTCATGCTTTTCCCATCACAAATTTTATTGAAAAAACCCTTGTTAGAAGTAGGAAAAATCACAAGATCGATTTGCACTGGGAATCAAAAAATTCTCCATTCTGTGTTTTGTGAGCCATCCTAAAAAATCCCCTCTCCCTCCTAGGTGTCATCATTGGAATCCATTTACCAATATCAAGGCACTGATCCCATAGTGAAGTAGCACCTCTCTTAGTCTAGTAGCTAGTTTTATTTTTCCTATTTTACTTGGATTTTCTCTAATTCTTGAATCATTCATCCAAGTCACAGTGTGGGAATATTTAATTCTCCATATAAACCTTGTCTTGGGAACTTCTCATTTGTTTGTTTAAACCCCCCATAGGGTCCCAGGTTTGATCATTTGAACCAACACACTAATCATAGACTCGATCCTAATTTCCATAAGTCATTTTGTTATCTTACTTGAGTAACATTACCAACATATTTAACCACACCTACTCAGGTACACCTTTATTTGTGGCTTATCCCTCAAATCTATATTTTTAATAACTCACCTTACGTATTATCCATCAAAGGTTTGATCTGGTGATTTTGTTGGGCACCCAATATGCAAGTGAATTACAACTAACATACAGAGTGTACAGTAATTATTGTCAACACAGGGAAGTATTGTATTTCAAAGATAACATGCACAATATATGCTTAAACACTAAATTACTGTAATTGAACAATCCTATCCTCTGTTCGGCTATGCTCATCCCAAGAATCTACTTAATCTAGTCACCTTCTAAGGAATGCAATCACAATTACCTTCTATTGTTCTCGATCTAAGAATGGAAAGATGAAAGTCACATATAGATTACAATTGCAGAAAAAGGGAAATTATGTTTCAAACCACTTAATGATTAACCCAAATATCTTAATATGATTATTCTAGAAATCAAAAGACATAAATTGAACATTAGTTTAGAGATTCAAAATACAGAAATTGAGTTTAGCTGTTCTATGAATTCAAAGTACAGGAATGAAATTATGCAATCATAAAAATAAGAGACAAGCTGCAAGGATTCATGGAAACAATAACTAAAAGATCTAAGGATGAACAGAGCTATTATAGTTACCACACAATTTTCATGGGGAATAATTACCTACTCAGTCGACTGTCACACCATGCCACTACAGGTATCCAAGAGATGCAATCACAACACACTGTAAATACACAACTTGTTACAGCTTCCTACGAAGAAATAAAATTAACATAACATCACACAACAAAATAATTGAAATTCCTAAATTAACTCAGCGATCCCTGTGGAAGGCGGGCCCAACCTTCACATAGAGATGCTGGATGAACAAACGTAAAAACCTTTAGATTTGAAGTAACTCCTTGTATTAAAAGACAGATTGATTACACAATTGCTCCTCACAGCTAATACAATGAATTGATTATATGTTCAACAACCCCTGGTTCAAAACAGTTATCCACATTTATATAATGTAAATCATAACATCCTATCCCTATTATGGGGCATCCATGAAGATATCTAATCTTTAGGCACCCTAAATGACAACAGCTGTTACAAACGTGGCAGGATGAAAAATAGAAAATATAGGGAAACTGTTAATCACCCCAGGAGTGACGATATCTTCAAATCACAGCTATACATGAGCAATAGTGCACTGTTGACCTCCAAGTCTGACACATTCTGTTACAACTATTTTTATACAGCTTTGCCTAGGATAACACACTGGAACCACATTCCTTGGGTAATGGTAGGATGGATGGTGATCAGCTTGAGCGATGAATTCCCATCCTTTTCATAGCATGTTCAGCCCGATATTCTTGCAGTCCATATATCTCAAAATAAACCATCATATGTTAGTGCATTGAGAGATATGAAGCCTTAATTATCACAATCATAAGTATTAATAAAATAAAACAATGACCAATCATACCTTGGTGGTTTGAAGAGTATAGTGGGGGTAAAACATTTATTTGACATGCTCAATGGGGTAGGACAGGACAAAAAGAGGTAATTAAGGGTGGTCAAAAGGGGCCATTTATGGGCCCAACATCTCCCCCCAACTGTCCTTTTGCATATCCTCATGCAACAACCTCCATTATTTCGAATCCGAGTCTTACATTAAGCTCTGTTCATGGAGAGAAGATAAGTTGTAGGGGAACTCAGACATCCCTTCTTTTTCCATGAACCCTCTGTGGGCAATCCAATATCTCCAGCATCACTACTCGTCTACCTTGATTAGTGATAAATACATCTTGTATGGTTTTGTTGGCCACCAGATGAGGGGAAATTTAAATTTCAGGCCCAACCAATTAGCCCCACATTCCCTGATACATCCAACATAACCCTCAACCTTAGGAAGTGCATGTTCAAAATTTCTAAAATAATAGGGGTCTCTGCTCCTGAGTGTAGGAGAGGCAACCTACCATCTGTGCTTACTTCCTTCCAACGCTGCTTGTTGGTGTATAGAAATATGGTTGGTATAGGTAGAAATAACTTCCTCATGTAGTTCCATTATGTACCGAGTCTGGATAGGGCATGAGAGCAAACTCCTGTGTCGAGAAAGAAAAATACCCGGATTTTGAGGCTCACTTCGAACCCAAAGATTAGAGTGAGATTCATTGTGAGAAAAGGTTTGAAAAGACCTTTCCCATTGAGCATGATTGCTCACAAAAGAAGCAAAGGCCCTCAACTAAACATCTCCTGAAAAAGGGACAGGATTTGAATGGTGGTCTAGAGGGCAAGCCATCTCATGTAAATAAAATTCACATAGCAAATTTTGATCTTCAAATTTGCTTCTTAAAAACATTTCCAAAAATTTTGCTGAGGTTGTTATCTCAAATGACCTCCCTTCTTTCGCAACTCTCAACTTAAACCAAACAAATTGTTCAAATAGAAAGATAGGTTAAGAACAAGAAGGTACCCTAGTGCCCAGGATTTCTTGAGAAAGAGCATACATCTGCTCTTTTTCCCTCTACATAGACTGGAAATTTTACAACTCCCTTAAATTGCTCTGTAGCTCTTCTTCTCGAAGTCTCTGGGTCATACGTTCTTCTTCCCATTTCTCCTCCAGTCTCCTGATAATCTTTTTATGCTCAGTAAGGGAAATTATCCCTTCTTGGTATTCCTCCACCTGGCTCTTCCATTTTATTACCTCCATTCTCAGAATTGAGATTTCTGCTATAGGGTTCAGGGTTTCTTATTCATGATGCTCCTCCTTGTCAAAATCTAGGTCAATGAAGTTTTGAAGGGGATCAATCCATACCTTGTCACCTAATGTGCCACATTGGACATCCTGCACATTTAAAGCTATTTCTAGGGGTATTGGTACTTGTGTGGCAACAACCTTTTCTGGACTCTCTTCAGCAACAACATCCACCACTCTCGGAGACGCTGGTTCTTGTGTAACAGTGTCTTCTTTCTAGGGTTCTCTCGTGGCAATTTTGGCAGCCGACTTTGAGGATGTTGGTTCTTATGGAGCAACTTCCTCCTAAATTTTAATTCCATTTTCTACCTAAATATCAGCTGCTATCTTAGCCAGAGGTTGTGAGGCTACTGGTTCTTGTGTGACAGAGCCCTGTTCTTCTTTTTCCTCCTACTACTGAGATTGGATGTCTTCTTCAGTATGCAGCTGCTCCTCAAGGATTTTAGTATCACCTGAGGGTTGTGTTTGAACTTGTTCATCTTCACTCCAATCCATATTAGGAATGACATCCACTTCAGGGTTATTTTCTTGTTGCATTTCAAGAGTCCCTACTGCAACCTTCAAGGATGTTGGTTCTTGTGTGACAACATTTGGAATCACTTCTTCATATCCCTGCTATTGTGGCTCCTCTTCTATGATTTCTGTGTCATGGGAAAATTCTGGAGTCGTAGTACAAAATTCTTTATTAAACTCTAGAGTGCCCTCAATTCCTGGTTCTCCTCCCATTTAGACAGCCACATGGACAAGAACATTCAAGGATGTTGGTTCTTGTGTGACAACACCCTGTTCAACCCCATCATTTCCTTGCTATTGTGGTTCCACTTCTATGTCATGGGAGGATTCTGGGATCACAGTGCAATCTTCATCCATAAAATTGGGAATAACTTCATCCCTTGGTTCCTCTGTCCCAGAGTTAGTGGCAATTTCAGCAATAATATTTAAAGATGTTGTTTCTTGTGTGACATCATCTTCTTTCTCTGAAACTTCCTCCTCCTAAAGTTTTCCTTTCGGAGTCCCATCTTCTCTCAACTCAAGTTGTCCCTGTCCTTCCTTCATTGTAGGTGTAGAATGATGTGTTGTAAAGGCATGAATTACAATCTTGTGGCCTGATTCTTTAAAGATTTCTCCACATGTGGAACAAAACACTCTTTCTTCCTCATTTCCAAGATCGATAGGATTTGATCCCTCCAAGTGATCTGCAGCCTCCACCAATGTGTGCAGCTTCCTTTCACCCCATTTTCTGCATGCTTCTTTCCAATTTTTCAATTCCTTTTTGAGTGTTTGGACTTCCTCTTTTAATAGCCTATTTTTGAATAGAAGTCCTTCAATTTGGGGTTCTTCTTCGATCGGTCCCTGTGGGGCATCAAATGGTCTGGTTTCAAGAATGGGGAACTCAATTTGTGATTCTAAGGTTTCCCATATTTCCCTTGCTGCTTCTGCTGCTGTGACCGACCTGGTTCTTTTCCTTCTTATTGGTGGAGATACCCTAATTTCATCCTTTGATATATTCCTTTTTCTTTGTGGTGTTGGAGTTTCTGGATTCACAACTGAGGTAGAAGGAATGTTCCCAGTTCCAACATTTTCTTGTTCCTCAGGATGTTCTTTCTCAATCAAAGTTCCTCCCCACTCAGGTGAGGATTCAATGGTCACCAACTTAGTATTTTCTTCTGTTTCCATGGCTCTATCATCTTCGGGTTCAATTGTCACAGCATCTAATGCTACTCCAGTTTCACCCTCTGCTATCAGAGCTACCCTATTATTTAGTTCTTCTACAGGGTTTTTATGTACATATTCTCTTAATTGTTCTACTTGTACCCCTGGTTGATCCTGTGATCTAGTCTCATATTCCCCCCCAACTATATTGGAGGGGCTTCGAGCCTCCTTTTATGCTTCATTTCCCCCCAACTATGGATGGACCTGCTCTTCTTCTATTGGAATACTAGGCAAAGGAGCGGTTTCTTGAACTTGAGCTGTAAAGTGCTCCTAGGTTTTATTGTGTTGAGCAAGGGTCCTTAAGATTATTAATTTAATGAGGCCATGGTGGGTCAGTGAGGAGAGTGGATGTTTGGAAACTTGAACAAACCCCACCATATGATGTAAATCATTGAGCAAATAATATGGAATATTTAACAGAACCCTGTGATGGAGATGAGATAGTAAAGGGAATTCAGAATTATAGACTGTTTGGTACCTATCTTCATAGGTGATATATTTCTTGAGGAAAATAGCGATGTGATTCCATGGTTGTGGAAATGACTGTAATACTATCCCCCTTTTTTGTCATTTGAACCTACTCCCCCTCTATTAGAAATTCCTATACTGCTGCAGTAGTGGGGAATCGACGTTTGAACCAAGCCATTCCCACCTGAGGAATACCAGTGACCTCAACCATGATGGCTTCAGAAACTTCAATGCACAATCCCCAAACCTCTGAGTGAGGTTCAGAGAAAATTGTAAGGCTGCTTCATGGTGAAATCCATTCAGACATTCAAAAAATTCCATCCAACTGGTAGCTTGAAAGATAGCAAAAACTGCAGCATTTCTTCTGATTTCTCATGTGTTTGAAGGTTCATAACGAGCTAGAATCCCTAAGTTTCTGACTTCAGAATTATTTTGCAGTTCACCAGATTATAGACTTCGACAATGGAGGTTACAGCATAGAGTATGCATGGACAGCTGAGAGGAGAGTTAGGAAAATTTGGAAAGTTTTAGCGCACTGGATTATTTGAAATTTTATTCCGAATTGGGAAAGGTGCCGGTTATTAGGTATCATAATTAGTCTTTACATCACACGGGAAGAGAGTTAATTGATGCAATAATGGGCATAAAAAGGGAGGTACGACTGATATTTTCAAATCATATTGATACTTAATCAAGTGGTTAATCAATGCCATACCTTCGAAAATGCACTTTGGATGTCCTTTGGAGAATAATAGAATGTGTGGTTGTAGACATTGTGGAAGCTGAAATTGTGAGCTGTGCAGTCATTAAATGTAATCATTATTACAAAAGTACTGTAATAACTCTTTCTATTGGTGAAGCAAAAACCATCGTGTCAAAATGGTCGGAAATATGATAAATATTACATTATGGGTCAAATTACCGGCATCAGGAATCAGAGCCATATCTAGAGGAGTTGCTATCGTGCAAAACGATCTGCTAATAACAAAGGAGTCACAGCCGCAGGTCATAAAGAAATCAAAGCAGAGGCACGACCTTAAATGATAGAAAAATCAGCTAAATATAGCGGAGTTGTAGCTACCAGAAAAGATGTCACAGCTACGGGGAAAGATGTCGCAGCTGCCAGAAAAGATGTCATAGTTGCAGGAAAAGAGGGAAGAAAATGTTAAGCAGATGGAAAGTGACTGTGCTGTAGCTACACGAAACGGGTTTTTATGGTAAAAAATAAAACAGGGTCACAACATGTGTAAACTGAAGAAGGAGGAGTTTCATGGTGCAGCAGCTGCCGAAAATGGTGTTGCAACTGCCGAAAAAAGGTGTCGTAGCCATCAGAAAATGGTGTCACAGCTGCCAGAAAAAGGTGTTGTAGCCACCAGAAAAAGGTGTTGCAGCTGCTAGAAAAAGGTGTTGCAGCTGCCGAAAAATGGGTTTTACAGCTGCTGGAAAAAGGGTGTTGCAACTGCCAGAAAATGGGTGTCACGACTGTGACAAATTTATTTAAGGGAAAAAAAATAATTTTGGTGCAGGAAGGCATAGAAAAATGACTTTTGGTCGATAGGCCCGATCTGATCACCATCCTTAGGCGCTTCCCTGCAAATTTTGGAAAAAAATAGAAAAGCAGATCAAGTGCAAAAGAAAAGATAACATAACGAAAAAACAACAATTATTTATGTACAATGATTCATACATGATTTACAGTGATCAATTAAAGATTGACATAGACAGAGAGAAATTCCTTCCCTTGTGCTAGCTGGTAATCTAGATCAGTGACAATTTGCGAGATAAATGCATCCTTTGAAATTGGTTTACAGTACAGTCGCAGCCTGTGACCATTGGCAAATAATGGTGTGCAGTTTTCATTGATAGTTACCAGGTGGATTGTGCCGTTATCAAATACCCTGTCTACTAGATATGGGCCCAACCATATTATGCATAATTTTCCCTTGAAATCTCTTTTGAATCTGGAATTGTATAATAGTGCCTAGTCTCGCTCACATAAGACCTTGTTTTTGATGCATTGGTCATGCCAATTGGATCTCTGTTGTTGAATTAACACTGTCTGGTCCACTGCAGCTAACTGATTCTCGTCCAGTTCATCCAGTTGGTTCAATCTTATTTTCTGGGCTTCAATTACATCCAGGTTTACTTTTGTGGCCGTCTTCAGAGTCTTGATTTCAAATTCAATTGGGAAGATGACACTTTTTCCATACACGAAGTCGTAAGGAGAGAAACCTTGTGTGTTACGCTAAGTGGTGCGATATGCCCATATTGCTTCTGGAAGCATGTTAGCCCAATCTCTACAATGGCTCTTGACTGTCTTGGTAAGGATAGCTTCAATAACTTTATTAGTGCTTTCCACCTTGCCATTGGCTTGGGGATGGTAAGGTGAAGCTACCCTATGCTGAACATGATACTTTCGTAGCGAGCTTCAAATTGATGCGACATGAACCACGGTCCCCCATCAGTAACTACTTCCTTAGGTACCCCAAAATGGGTAAATATTTCACTGTATAGAAAGTCAATCACAACCTGGTCATTAGCTTTTGCCAGAGCTACAGTTTCTACCCATTTGGTCATATAATCGGTACAGACCAAGATGTAGACTTTCTGTTTGGAATGAGGCCTGATAGGGCCAATGAAATCTAGAGCCCATATATCAAAGGGTTCAATTACTGATTGTGGTTGCAGAGGCATTTGATCTAATCTGTTGGGCTAACCCATCCTTTGGCAGCTATCACAAGGCTGAACATATCTTTTTGCATCCCTGAAAAGAGTTTGCCAATAGTAGCCCATTATCAGTGCTTTGTGTCCTGTGCTTCTGTCTATAAAATCTCCCCCATAAGGTTCATCATGGTAGGCCTTCAGTATATGAAATATTTCATCTTCCCTTACACATCTTATGATTTCAAGATCAGGACCTGTGTAAAAGAGGTGACTGTTTACCCAACAATATCTGGCACTTTGCTGGATGATTTTTCTCTTTTATATTTTGGAAATATGTGTTTGAAGCTTTCCTGCAACCAAGTAATTAGCGACATCTGCATACCAAGGGGCATGAGCTGAAACTGTGAATAAATGTTCATCTAGAAAAGAGTCATCAACAGGCAAATTATCATCATTGTTAGTGAAACGAGATAAAAAATCAGCGACAACATTTTCTTTTCCAGGTTTATCTATGATGGTAATATCAAATTCCTGTAATAATAAGAGCCATCTAGTCATTGTGGAATTAGTGACAGGTTTGTTCATTAGATATTTAATGGCAGAGTGGTCAGTGAGCACAAATGTAGGATATCTAGTAATGTAGTGTCGAAATTTGTTAATGGAGTAGACAATAGCTAAGAAATCCTTCTCAGTGACAGTATAATTAAGTTCAGTAGGGGATAAGTTTTTACTAATGTAATAAATTGCATAAGGTACTTGACCATCCTGCTGTCCTCAAACTGCTCCAATAGCGATATCAGAAGCATCTGAATAAATGTGGAAGGGTAGGGTCCAATTGGGCCCTCTTAAGATAGGAGTTGTGGACAACTTCTTCTTAAGCTTAACAAACGCTATCTGGCATGCTTCATTCCAAACAAACTGCACATCCTTCATTAACAGTGAAAACAAAGGAGAAGCAAGTTTGGAAAAATTCTCTATAAATCTTCGGTAGTATCCAGCATGTCCTAGGAAAATTTGCACCTCTTTTTGAGTTGCAGGAGTAGTTATATTTTTTATTACCTTGATTTTTGAGGGATCCACCTAAATGCCATCAACAGAGATGAAGTGCCCCAATACTACTCCTTCACTCATCATCATATGGTACTTTTCAATGCTTAAAGAGAGCTAGCTCTGTTCACAGCGAGTTAAAACTTTTTTCAAATTTTCCAGTGCTTATTCAAAATCCTTGCCATAAGGAGTGAAATCATCCATAAAAATTTCCATACTGTCGTTAACTAATTCTGAAAATATGTCGATTATAACTCTTTGAAATGTTGATGGTGCATTACATAAACTAAAGGGAAGCACTCTGTAAGCAAACGTTCCCTAGGGACAAGTGAAGGTAGTTTTATCTTGGTCTTCAGGAGCAATCTGAATCTAATTGTACCCGCTAAACCCATCCAGGAAGGAGAAGAAATTATTCCCTGATAGGGTGTCAATTACTTGATCAATAAAGGGCAAGGGAAAGTGGTCTTTTTTTGTGGCTTTGTTCAGCTCGCTATAGTCGACACAGACTCTCCATTTACCATTTTTTTTGGGTACAATTATGAGCGGGGAGACCCACTCGCTGTCTGAATTAAGATATATGAATCCTGCTTCCAAGAGTTTCTAAATTTCTTCCTTCACTATGTCCCTCAGATTGGGGGTTCATTCATCATTAAGGCTAGCACAAAGGATGAGAGTTGCTTTTAATATAAATATGATGGGTGCACAGGTTAGAGGGAATACCCCTCATGTTTGTATACTCCCAAGAAAATTCCCCCTTGTGTTCTTTCAAGAGACTGATCAGTCACTTCTGTTCATCTAAGGAGAGGCTGGGGTTAATATTCAGGGTTTTTCCAGACTCTACCTCAATGGGAATACTTTTCGATTTTTTCAATACTGGGATTATGTGTGTGTCATCGACTAGTGCTTCTTCTGTGAGATTTTCTTGTTCTTCCTTACTCATCGTAATGTTCAGGATTTGATAAACTTCTTTATTGACTGAGGTGGGTTCACTGATGAAGTTATTAATGGCATCTTCTTCAGTTTCATCTTTAAAAGTCAAGGATTTCCCTATAGTTAATAATGGCTAAACACCCTCTTCTTCCTCTGGCTCTATCCATAAAGAAGTTTCATCTTCTAGACTCGGCCGAGCTGGAGGATAGAGAGTGAGGTTCTTAGTGTCGGTTCCATCTGATATGTTCATAGATCTAGATCGACAGCTGATGCAAGCATTAGCTGTGGCTAACCAAGGCCTTCCCAAGATCAATGGGTGTCCTCCCAGCTGTGACTTAGGTTGTAAAACCAAGGAGTCAGCAGGATACTCCCAAGAGTCAACTGAGATTACGAGATCATCCAGAATTCCTTCCGGTTTAATGGTGGATCTATCTGCCAGTTCTAAAACAGTGTGGGTTGGCCTAAGAGTAGTGAGCCCAAGTTTTATTATAGTTTCGATTGTCATGACATTAATTTCTGCTCCTAATCTACCAGTACATTGGGTATCTGTGTATGCCCAATCTGCACAGTGACAGTGGCGTTCCCAGGATCATCATATTTGGCCAATAGGGTTTTTCATGTTATTAATGCAAATAATTTCCCTATGACGTGGACAGTGGGTGGGTCTCTGGGTTTCCTCTATGGTTTCTTTATGCATAGGTCCTAAACAGTTCTATCATAGATAGGTACGTCTTGAAGAGCTTGAAGGAGGGGGATTTTAACATAAATATTCTTTAACTCTCCTAAGAGGTTAAACTGGGTTTGTTCCCCTACCCTTGGTAGCATTAATCTCTCGGGATACGGTGGTTGCCTAATCAACTGGGCAAGCTGCGTATCGCTAGAATTATTATTCTGTGGTTCAGCCGTCCCATTAGTGGGATGTTTAGCATCTTTAATGATGGGGGTCGTATCGGATAGATGCTATGGATTCATCCCTTCTTCATGTACCGAGGGTGGAACATCTTCTATGATTACAGGCTCTGCTATTTTCCCTGAATGTAAGCGAATATCGTTGCAAGGCACGGGAGAAAGGGAGTAGGCAGGCATGTTGACAGTCTCAAATTGATGGAATATTTTATTGTTTGGGTTAGGATTAGGTTGAGTAGGTAGCTGAGGTCGTATCAGTATATTAGGGGAAGAATTGTTCTGCAACTGTAGCTGCGACTGCTGATGAGGGTATTGAGGATATTGAGGATATTGAGGATATTGAGGAGGGTATGATTGATGTTGATGTGGAGTTTTTTGAGGGAATTGGTTCCTTGGATGGAAATTCCTCCATCCAGGAGACCAAGAAGTTGGTTGGTGTGGTGGTTGTGTCCAGGGATTCCATGAGTTATAATTTTGCATTGAAGGTTGAGAAGGGTTCCATTGAGAATAAGATGAAGGGAATTTTGTATTCACATTTTTCATATTATTCCAATTACTCATATTATTTAAAAATGGAAACGAGCCCAGGGTCATATCTTGGTTTCGAGGCTACCAAGGTTTCTTTTGTGCAATGAAGTAGGCCGGTTCCACCTATGGAGTTGATGCCTACAGAACAACCTTCACTTAGGGTAGCGAGGGGCATTATTTTGTGTCATGGTTAAGCTCACACGGCTGACACACTTCTACCTTGTCAAGCAGGAACTCCTTCAGAGGGTGGTTCTTTCTACATCGAGGGTAGAACACACCTAGTGTGAGATCCTCTACTGCCTTTTTTTTCTTTGCCCTTAGGACGTCGATTTTTGAGGAGATAGAGGTCATCATTTATATTTTAAAATTTTCAAGGAGGTTGCCTATATTTGCACGGGTGGCTCCTCCATTAGATGACTTCTGATTTCTATCGAAGACATCGCGTTCTAGCTTATCCTGTTTGTCCCGCCTATTATTCCTGGAAGAACACAAGGGGGCATTTGCCTGGGAGTATACAGACATGAGGGATATTCCCTCTAACATGTGCATCCATCATATTTATATTAAAAGCGACTCCTGGCCTGTGTGCTAGCCTTAATAACCCCATGTTCGTCTATCCAGCTCTTTGCAAATTGTATAAGAGCCTCTCTACAAAATATTCCAGACTTTTGTCTTCCTTCTGGACCATTTTGAACAATTCTTCTCTTTTGTCCTTGGTGTTGCAATATTCCTGATATTTCTCTAGGAACACCTATTTCATCCTATCCCAATTAGTGACAAGTCCACCTCCTAGTCTCATGAACCAGCGTAATGCATTGTCCTTCAGAGTGGAAGGGAAGAGCTTCAGCTTCTGTGCATTGGTGACATAGTCATAGCTACGATAGAGGATATCAAACTCAAAAATAAATTCATCTATATCCTCTGCCGCTTTTACATGGAAGCGAGGCAACACCGATGGTGATATATTTTTCATAGGGGATGTTCCTTCTAGCTGCTGAATTGGGAATTGAAATGTAGCCACCATTCCTTCAGGCAGTGAATAATCTTCATGATGATGGTTTTCCCCCATTGCCTCTTCCTCGCCAGATTCGTTTCTATTACTCATTCCTTCTTCTGTTTTCTCTTCTTCGTTCCTCTCTTCATTCTTTTCTTCGTTCCTCTCCTCATTCTTTTCCTCGTTCTTCTCTTCATTCTTTTCTTCATTCTTCCACTGATCAACAATGTTCTGGTGGAACTGTTTCCACTCTTCTTCAGTTACAACCTTCCCATAAATGTGGTAGATCGGGCTTCTACCAGCAGATCCGGTTGTACCAACTTTGTCCTCTTCTGCAGGGATATTTGAGGATGTCGCGGCTGCTCGTGTGTTCTCCACTGTGGACCCTGACGCTGGCACCCCAGGATCGGCAGGGCTTCTTCTAATAGGCATTTCATGATGGAAATCCCTAGTTTATGAATCATTTTTTTCAACAAGATCATCAATGAATGTCCTTCTACCCAATTGTGGACCTCGACCATGACCTCGACCACCTGCACTGTTAGTATTTTGTGGGGTTTTGGGAGTCGAAAGATGATCACGCTTTACCCTTCTTGTATTCATGCAACCCAAATCATTACAACAAAAAATAAAAGAGACTGAATAGAAACAATTACAGGATGCAACTAATGATGGTGTTTAATTTTTATCCTCCTCGACAACGGCGCCAAAATGTTGGGCAGCCAATATGCAAGTGAATTACAACTAACATACAGAGTGTACAATATTTATTGTCAACCCAGGGAAGTCTTGTATTTCAAGGATAACATGCAAAATATATGCTTAAACACTAAATTACTGTAATTGAACAATCCTATCCTCTGTTCAGCTATGCTCATCCCAAGAATCTACTTAATCTAGTCACCTTCTAAGGAATGCAATCACAATTACCTTCTACTGTTCTCGATCTGAGAATGGACAGATGAAAGTCACATCTAGATTACAATTGCAGAAAAAGGGAAATTCTGTTTCAAACCACTTAATGATTAACCCAACTATCTTAATCTGATTATTCTAGAATTCCAAAGACATAAATTGAACATTAGTCTAGAGATTCAAAATACAGAAATTGAGTTCATCTATTTTATGAATTCAAAGTACAGGAATGAAATTCTACAATCATAAAAATAAGAGACAAGCTGCAAGGATTCATGGAAACAATAACTAAAAAATATAAGGATGAACAAAGCTGTTACACTTACCACACAATTTGCATGAGGAATAATTACCTACTTAGTCAACTGTCACACCATGCCACTACAGGTATCCAAGAGATGCAATCACAACACACTGTAAATCCACAACTTGTTACAGCTTCCTACGAAGAAATAAAATAAACATAACATCACACAACAAAATAATTGAAATGCCTAATTTAACTCAGCAATCCCTGTGGAAGGCAGGCCCAGCCTTCACACAGAGATGCTAGATTAACACACATAAAAACCTTTTGATCTGAAGTAAACCCTTGTATTAAAAGATAGATCAATTAAACAATTCCTCCTCACAGCTAATACAATGAATTGATTATATGTTCAACAACCCCTGGTTCGAAATAGTTCTCCATATTTATACAATGTAAATCATAACATCCTATCCCTATTATGGGGCAGCCATGAATATCGCTGATCTTCAGGTGCCCTAAATGACAACAGCTATTACAAACGTGGTAGGATGAAAAATAGGAAATATAGGGAAACTATTAATCGCCCCAGGAATGATGATATCTTCAGATCACAGCTATACATGAGCAACAACGCACTATTGACCTCCAAGTCTAACGCATTCTGTTACAACTATCTTTGTACAGCTTTGCTTGGGATAACACACTGGAACCACATTCCTTGGGTAATGGTAGGGTGGATGGTGATCAGCTTGAGTGATGAATGCCCATCCTTTTCATAGCATGTTCAGCCCGATCTTCCTGCAGTCCATATATCTCAAAATACCTTTATAAACCATCATATGTTAGCGGATTGAGAGATATGAAGCCTTAATTATCACAATCATAAGTATTAATAAAATAAAACAATGACCAATCATACCTTGGTGGTTTGAAGAGTAGAGTGGGGGTAAAACATTTATTTGGCATGCTCAATGGGGTAGGATAGGACAAAAAGAGGTAATTAAGGGTGGTCAAAATGGGCCATTTCTAGGCCCAATAGATTTGCTTTAGGTTTGTCCTTTCAAGATAGGTATGAGTCTCCCCTATTGTCACTTGGGATTCTTCGGTGGCATAAATCAAAGGAAGTCCTAACTGACGTGACAACCATCCATATTTTGGGGGTTAGGGTTTTTGTAGGTCACGACTTTGGTTTCCTATCCCCTCTGCCATCCTATAAAAGGTTACTCTACCGGGGCCACTACAAGATCCATTCATGTAGTTATATCATCCGTTTCGGCAAAGGAAAGGTCAAGTTTGGGATTTTTGAAGATTTACAGAGAATTTAAGCTAGGCATGGTATGTTGAACAAAGGGTGATTGAATGACAAAATGTGATGTGGCTATTATTGGCATGGCTCTCGAGATGGTTTTGGACACTTTACATGGCACTTTCATCATGTGTTGTCATCATGAGAATTATTTATCCCTTAAGGTGACTTTTCTCCCTAGGAGGGTGACTTCCTTGGTGACTTTATGTATCTTATGTTATATCCATGTAAAAGTGTAAAGTGAAGTCCCTAGATTAGAATTGAGCCCCCTAGGTGACACCAAATGGGAGGAAGTTGGTTGTAAGGGGCATACCGAATGATGATGCCAAGATAGTCACAAATAAGGGGATGAAAGTTATAAGATTGCAAAGGAAATAAGCATAGGTAATCCAAGACCCCATTCCCACTCAGAAATATTTACGAAAAGGACGGCAGAATGACAAATTTTTTCCAGGTAGAAATTCAAGAAAAAATCATGTACATATTAGAGAGAATAGAAGGGAAGCTCAAACTAGGAAACTCAATCTTTAGAGGTACCCAAGGAGGCATTCAAACATGCAAAAATATTTAGGTAGAGGGAAATGGAGATTCAAGAAAATCAAAGAATGGTTAGGAAAGGGGAAGGATTGGTTGATGGAGTCAGTATACTGATAGATCGGAAAATGGGAGGTTGGTTTGGTACCTTGGTATGAGGTTGCTTGAGGAAAAGCAATCTTGGGAATGGAGGAATGTAATGTCTCCTTCTGGATGAGAGCACCAAAGATGGGATTAGTGGTATAATAGTTCCCCTTAAACCATAGCCTAGACAATGAAACGGGACAAAAATATTATTTAGTGTCATTTTGGACCCATAAGTCTATTTTTAAGATGACACTAGATAATATAAAGTAAAATTAAAATTAAAGCATCATTTTAAATCACTTTTTAAATAAAAGTGACTATTAGCCCCCCAAAAAAACCAAATTGAAAGTTATAAAAAGTGACGCTTCTCCTCATTCAGTTTTGGTATCGAGTTAAAGAGAGCAAGAGCTCTTTGGATAGGGTTTGGAACCCTTGAGATTTTGATTTCAGCAGTGAAACAATTATGGTCTAATCAAGTTAGTGGGGAATCACTTCAGATTTCTCAAATGCACTTCATTGTCATAGTTGTATTTGCAACTCATCTTTAGATATGAGAGTTTATTGATGTTTGGGGTCACAATATGGAAGGACACATTTGTGGGAGGAGAATGCCCCTTTATCTTGTGAAATCATGCTACCTTGGTCATTGAAGAAGGGAGTGTGAGTTCCTTCTATTACATGGCACAAAACTTCACTTTATTGAGAAGATGTAGATCCAAGAGGGTGCACTTGCACACAGTCTTCATCTCTGCTATTGGGCACACTTTTTGAGAAATATGTCCTTTGCAAATAATAGCCAAGGTCAATTTAGAAAATAAATACCACATCAAGAGTGGGCCAAACTGTGAAGGTTGTGGATTGGGTTCAGCGCTGATGCAAATATATATTTATGAGGATTTTTTCATTAATGCAGGAGGGAACAGTTCCAAAGTAGTTTGCTATCGAAACCTTTTCAAGCAAATCATGGGATCATATTAATCTCTTCAAGCGTACCTGGTCTCTATTTGAGTAAGTCCGAGTCTAATTTTAATCATTAGAAGCACCTACAAACAAGTTTTGAAAGGAAGAGTTTGTTCCTTGTATTTATTCACCATTGATACTATTTTCTAGTTGAATGAGACATATACATAGCTGTTAGTAAATGTATGTTTTCAGGAATATTGCACCTTCTGCGGATAGAAGTTGTTCCTCTGGTCTGAATGGTTCAGATCCAGAACAAATAAGTGAACAAAAAAGGGAACCTTCCCTGAATATTGTAAACACATGGAATAATGCCTTGATGACGAACCTGTGTTCCAATAGAACATGTAAAAAAAACAAGGACATCAAAGCTACTAGAACATTATCTACACATCCATACTAGTGACTAAGGAATCCAGTAACATATACATGTGAGATCAGTACAACAACTATGTGGGACGGAAATCAGATTTGCATTAAGAAATCAATGAAAGAGCTTACAACCACGTGCCTTGGTGTTGACAAACTCCTCCACAAGACAAACACCTCATTCCTGATAGCTCCAACTTGATCTCTTGTGCTCTTCAATGGATTGGGCTATGTAGTCAATTTAACAACATAACATTACCATTCAGTTCTCTCCCCTCAATTATGGGACATGAGCTTGTATTTATAGGGCTCAATGGATATGGATAGTTGAGAGAATTGTGGGTGAGGTGGCCATAAGATCCTACCAAGAGGGATCTTGACTCCAACCAACCCAGATTGATAGGGATAATGTAGGACAGGAGGCTTATGTTCTAGAAGCCTCGAGAATCCTCTTTTTTCCATTTTTACCAAGGGTACCACTTATATACCTTTATGACAGAGCAATGAAGGGTAAGAACCGCTCCAAGAACAAATCCCATATGCAGTGGCACCGCTTATCTATAACAGGACTCAGGTGGTGCTGAAGAAGGTAACACTCATCAGCTAAAGGGAAAAAGTGGTGCAAGGGTTTTTTTATGTACAATTGACATCTAGAGCATTGTTTCCACTCCAAGTTTGGGATTTAGGGCAAACATATATGTTAGAGATCTTATCAGATGCTGGTGATAGGATTTGGGTATAACAATGTAGTCTTGGAAACTAGTATTCGGATTTAATACTCTCTTTGATCCTTATTATTGTGGGTGAAGATCAAAGCTTTTATCTACAGTGTTATACTAAAAAATAATATAAACAGATTTGCATGTTTGGGACTGTTGTGTTGCACATGTTTTGTTCTCTTCTATGGTGAAATGTACTTTAAGAATGCTCTGATATATTGTTATCAATCAACCCCAAAAAAATCCACACATACCAACTTTTGGTTACAACTTACAGTCGCCTACAGGAATATTGGAAACCAGGTATTATTTAAATCCTCCATCAATCAAAACAAATATCAACCATATAAACTATGGGATGAATATTGAGATTCAAGCATACAATAGTATACACTTAGGATCAGTGAAACATTAATAAGACAACTAGCCTGCTTGTAGAAATTCAGGCCTGCAGTAGATTAATTTCACTCACAGCAATTAACAATTGATCATGCAAATTATCAACAATGGAGACTGAATATGGAGCTGTA
>LPNX010083589.1:531840-606466 GCA_001517045.1 Pseudotsuga menziesii
AGTTTAATAGTTAGGAGAAATGTTAGTGAATATTCCACTGGGAATATTGCATATTTTTTTTGTCCTACATATTACATATTTATTACATATGTGTTTTGTCCTATTTGGGTAATGACTTTGATATTTTCTTGCAAATTCTTTTCATTCCATTGTCTACCAATTAAATGTGAAAAATCAACCTTATAAAAATAAATAAATAAAACAATCTCGTCACATACTTCACAATAGTTTTTTTCCACTTGGGTTTTCTTTTCGGTTGTCTCGAGATTTCTCTCTCTCTCTCTCTAGGGATTCATTTTTGGGTGTCTCCATTAACCCATAATCAAGGCACTAGGTCTCCAGGCAAGTCACACTAGTGTTTTTTAGGCTCATTTTGTTGGGTGTGTGATGTATTTTGCTTATTGAACTCCAATTTGACAAATCTTTTGTTGCAAACAACTTCTTTGAGCGTTAGTGAATCATTTTAGATTAATCCATATTCTACCTTGGATAATCCAGTGAAATATTGATTCATTCACCCCAGGGTAGAAAATTTTGGTTATTAAAACCCTATCACCATTCTTTTGGATCTCTTACTAAATTGCAACTACCAAAAAACTCTTGAATTGAATTGTATTTGAAACATAGATAATCCCTATATCAATCCACTTAACTCTACTCAATAATATTTCATAGATCTACTAAGCCTCATTTCAAGGTATTAACCTTCAATTATAAATTTCTTAAGAGTATCCTATGATTAAAAGGGGTTGGGTATTAGTTTGACTTGGGACACGTACCATGGATACTTTGGTTCTCCAAGAGGGAATCAAGAAGCCTAAAGAGAGAGGAAATATATTTGGAGTGACAAGCTAAAATACCTTTATAATATGTATTAATACCTTTGTTGCAAATGTGTAGGTTAGTCCTCCGTACAAACTGGCCAGTATAACTCAGATCTGTAGGTATTTCTTGGTAGCTTTATGCCGGGTGTACACTACATCTAAGTGCTCAAACTGAGATCCTAAATCGAAATGCAGTTTTTGGAATTCAAAATGAAGGTGCTAGGATGAAAGATAATTGTGCCTCATAAACCACTTGTAATAATATTTACAGCATATAAAGAACAGTTTATTGCCATTATGGCAAATCTTGCGAGGTTCAAAAGTATTCCAAGCCTAGTTTTCTTTATCTAACACAATGGGAATAGATTCTAGAAAACAAATCTTCTCTACTAACGTAATGATGGTTTCCTTCTCCCTTTGTAATAGATATAGTATTAGTATCATGACCATGTATTTGTGGATGAACAACTTCATGCCATGATATTTTTGTCACCATCCTTATGTCTATCCTATGGGGAAAATACTCATGTTGTTTGGTGATGACCAACGGACAATATAAACTAGTTACACTTTGCTCATCCCAGATCTAATACTTCTGGCAGAATGGCCAAAGAGAACTAGCTATGGTTACCTCTGCTCAAATGACATACTGATATTTTTTCAAAGATGAAAATTTTCACCCTATCCATGAATCATAATGAATTCTTATTTTTGGATCCTAAAATCCTCCATAAAATATTAAAGCCTAATGGATTAACTATCCCAAATTAACGTCACTAACCCAAATTTTATTATTTATTTGAGATCACCTGTTTATCATGATCTTATCCAATGATGTTGATAAAATGATCTGTGATAGCACTTGTGACTCAACATTCATTATTATCATGAATAGAGGTCTTCAATGGAGGTTTCTACTTTTATCGAATACACCCAATATTCATGCCCCACGAGAAGTGGACTACACCTGACTTAAACATAAGCCCTTCAGTAAATGCCTTCAAAAAAATGTTCATGTCCTTCTTTAGGGAAATATAAGTGTCTTCCACTTGTTAGGATCTTTGTCATAGATCTGTATTGAATCTTACATGTGGTGTTGTTATCAACCCCCCAAATTCTCTCTTTTAAAATATGGAAATGAGGTTTTGATGCTTGATCTTGGATCAAGGATACTCCTGCGGTAATTCTCAATGTTGGGCACACTCCTGAAGATGTGTTTCTTTATTTTAAAATTTAACTAACATCCAAACAACCATGACCGTTCTTGAAACATTTCCTATGATCAACTGGTAAAGGAACACCAACAACAACTAATGATAGCATTAATTTTGTCCTATGAGAGGCAAATCCCTCCAACTCTATGATAGATGGGTTGTAATACATCACAATATTAATACCCACTAACTGTTGAAAAATATGCATCCAACAACACAGCCACCAAATGAGAAAAAATATAATTCAATTCCATTAAGGATAATCCACATAACTGAATAGTATTCTTAACCACAGTTGAAGTGGAACATATGATGGATACAATTCATATTAGTAACACTCACTAGACAAAATCATTATTGTTTGCAAGGTCATGATTTTTGTGACAGTAATGCATGCAGTACAAGCAACTAAAAAGGAATTGAAATTTTCATCCCAACATAAATAATATAATTGTTGTTAACATAGAAACCCTTCTAGCTAGTCCGAGAATTAAGTAAGAAAAGTTATTTTTCATAAATATCGGAAATGAAATGGAAATATAGGGGGTACTATTAATGAAATTAGCTTCAAAAATCTAGCTAAGAATACTCCTTCAATGCATAGGTTCAAACTTTTAATGAACCCACAGGTTTAAACTTTCAATCCTTCATTTTGGATGGAAAATGAGAACTCATCCTAAAAAATACACCTTAAACCCCACACAAGAAAAGCATGTATGATACAACCTCAAAATACTTTCCTGTATTCCAACACCTGCTATTAATCCCAGCCTCATCTCTTTTGAACCCAATATATCACCAATGCTTACATCCTTTGGAACTCTGTCAAGACCAGATTCAGTCTCTGGTGCATCCATAATTTGCTCCAATTCAGTCTTCAATTTCTCTAGAGGATAAATTCTTTTAAAAATAGTAATAACATTACCAACATTTCCTTGAGAAAAACAAAAGGTTTAACTTGAATCAGCAAATTTTAGTATCATTGACATGAGCAAGGCCCCAAAAAAGAACAAAAATTCCTTGGTGATTCTGAAGCTTACCTTTCTCATAATCCAGATAAGCTCCCCACAATACTTTGACCACATATAAGCTCTCAAAATCTCCTCAAGTCCCCAGAACTATACCCTATTAGGAAACCAACGTTCTAGCTGCATTATTTGGGATAATATTGATAAGCATGTGGTTTAGAAACTCAAAATGCCAACCAATAGAGAACTTTTACAAGGAAAAAGAGAAGAAGTCATCGCCAATCGTATTCCAAATGGGATACATTCAACTTGAACAACAATGAAGGGGACAATTCAACAAGGGAACATAAGTTTTGAATTTTTACATTTATTTTTTATTTGTAAACTGTTAAATCAAGATAAAGTAGTTTATTTCACATAGCCCATATGTTTGACAAACTCTTTGTGCTCACATTTTTCCTATATTGAATCCATACAAATCAATGGATAAGTGGACTTGTTCATTGAAGTTTCCCGTGAGCAAACAACCTCTGCAACTTCCAAGATCTTTTATGAAAGAGGTGAGCTTGACCATGATATCAACTTTATATATATATATATATATATATATATTTGATCAAGGTCGAATACAATAGTGTTGTAGAAGGGAATTATGGATGGCCCAGGTCTGAAGTGTCTGAATGGATAGGAGACTCCAAGTTCATGATATATTGTCTGATTGGTGTGGTCACCATCAAACACTGGGAACCCTCCAACATCCACAAAGCAATCTCCAATGTAGTAATCAATTTACAAAATACCAGATTCATGCACATTAGGAACTAGGGAAAAAAGATAGCTGATTGGCTAACCAATTGGGAAATTTACACTAAAAGCTCATTGTATATCCCTGTGGATTTGAGTCTATCCAGGGAGACCTACACCACCATACTGGAGTGAATCATCAGGGAGAATGTTACCAATCCATTGGAAAACCTCAGCAGAAGCAACCCTTAAGTCAATTTCCAAGTCTGCTCCAATGTGTAGAGGGGATTTTCAATCAATATGGGTATTTGTTAAGTTGTACTCTTTCTGTTCAAGATATCCTTCTCCAATTTTTTGGATGGATATTAGATATTTCAATTGGATATCTATCACCACAATCCTCCCAAATCCACAACATGATGAATCTAAGGTTCCTGATCCATGGGAAGCTGGATAGAATTTGTTAAATAAATAATTGGTGCAGGGTTTATTCTCATCACTATTCTCTCCCTCTGTTGCACAGAGTATTGGGAGGTTATATAATTATCAATTCTTTGGTGTTGCAATAGAGGACAATGGAAAATAATCATTGATGTAAGCTCAGTTTTGGTCTCCATAGAGCAACTAAGAATCCCTCTATTTCTTCAACATTTCGAGCATTTTGTCTTTGTAAATTTCAGTTTCAGTTCAGCACTGGAGTCCTATGCAATAAATATCCAGCTGTCCTTTAAGTTCAATGAATAGATTGTAGAAAGGAAGCTTTGTGTGAAATTTTCCCTTGCTTTAGGCAGGGATCCAGCTCTAGATACTTATTGAAAAATTTTATTCGGTCAGGTTAGTAGAAAAGCCTATTATAGATGTGGCCCTGACTGCAAGCATAGATGTTGGTTTGATTGGGAAGACTCAGGTTTACTGTTATGTACCAACAAAACCCCTAGCTCACTGGCCCTTTTGGCGATAGACCATAGAATGGCCTGAAGTCTCACCCAAATTGATCCTAGATGGGGTGGTTGAAGACTCAAGTGTCGTCAACTGGGTTCTATAGCATCCTATGTTTCTCTTCTACTCTTCTCAGCCAGCGGACCTCTCAGCGATGCGTTGTTTCTCTCCTCCTAGCTGACTTTGCTAGAGGACTGGCTCTATCGCATCGCGGCTCAGGAAGATGCACAAACTCTCCCTTCCGCTTAACTCTTCTCATGCGATATCTCACACCACGGCTCCTCCAACAGTGTGATATTTCCTTTCTGTGCTGCAATAGCTTCTATGGTAAGACTCAATATGACTCTCTTGCTCTCAAGGCCCAAAGGATTTCTTTCTAGGGATAATGGCTCAGTTAACCTTTCACAAGGGTGTTTAAACCTCTTCACTTAAGCTTATTCAGTCTATTATGCTTAACATCTATTGCGCTCAACTTGCTGAACTAAATATATAGAAATCCCTTACACAGTAACTATTAACTGTCATGAATAAAGCACTAGTAAACTCATACATAGAATACTTAACAGATTCAACTCGCAGATAACCTCCTAAGCTACTGTAAACTAACAGATATCATGCATACATTCATTAACTGTTAAGAAAATTTCATGTAATGAATAACAGATAGCAAATAAGGAACACAATCACACGAATAATCGCACAACACATGGATTTTACGTGGTTCACTTCCAGGGGGAGAAGCTACGTCCACAGGAACTGGTTTTTATATTATATCTTGAGAGAGTAAACACAGTTCCACTGCAACCTATTATGCATCTTGAGATCTTCTGGGAAACTCCTCACACACAACCGGGATCCCTTCTCTCTTAGATCTCTTCTCCTTCTATACTGCTTCTTCCTCTTACAATATATTCTTCCTCTCTCTCTCTCTCAATCCCTACGGATTGTTACATTCATACTCAAAGAATAGCTAACTCTCTGCGAGCTAACAGACCAACTGATTATCTATCTAGCTCATTGTTCTACTAGCTAACCTTTCATTATACAAAATAAATGCTTATATAGGCAGCCCGAAGGTCTCGCCCTGTTACAACACTGTGGGCCTTTCCCAACAGTAACCCAAAACCCTAACTGTGACAGTCAACCTATGTGTACTTTGAATTGTCACTTTCCATCACACCACAGCTTCCTGCAGTCTTCCACGCTTCCCGGTACTGATCGTGGGTATGGGTGCCACTTCCTTAGTCACTCCGCTTCTATCCTTCATCTTCAATACCTCGACCTGTTGCCCCTTTTCCATTTATGAGGGTAGTTGAGCCCTCCTGTCTTCGTTGCTGCCTTGAATGTAGTGGTTGAGCTCTCTCTTCTCGGATGTTGCCTTAAGTGCAGTGGTTGAGCTCTCCCTTCTCAGCCGCTCAGGTATTGTTTCCTTATTTCAATATAGTAGCTTTTCCTATAGCTACGGGTCCCTGCTCCAATAGTCCCCCAACACTTACTTGTAGCTACAGAGCCCTGCTCCAAAAATCCCCCATCTTTTTCTTGTAACCGCTGCGCTTCCTGTTGCAAATGGTTAATCTCGGTCAACTTCTTCATCTTTGCAAGAGATCCTAAGCTCTTGAATTCTTCCTTCATTTATACCATGACCTTATCTATGTGCTAGATGCTCTGTTGCAATTCCAGTCTATCTGAGAGCTCATCTAGCTCCGACCATGTCTTCGTCGCATCGGTTAGTAATGACTCTGCGTCATCTATGCGACTCTTGATCTGTGTTGAAGTGAGTCCAAAGGCCTCTACCCTTGCTTCCTTGTCTACCTGGGGTGTGCCTAGTGCTCGAGCCTCAAGCTCAGCAATTTGTGCTTTCTGGTCTTCCTCCATCTTAGTCATTGTCTCTTCCAGAGCCTTTGCTCTTTATGCAACTCTTCTTACCTTCTACATTAGAGGTAAGGAAAACTCAATGTTACACTGGGGTAACTCCAATGTGATGCTCTGCAGGACCTGGCTGAGAGCGTGTTCTCTTTCTTCATATGTTCTTAACTCTTCCGCCTTTGTCTGAAATCCTACGGTGAGTTCTGCATTCTTTTGTCTTAGCTGGGTGTTTTGTTTATCAGTCGCAAGCTCTCTATCCCTAAGCTCTGCGGCTACCTGCTGCTAGATCATCTGTAGTTGATCAACAGGGAACTGTGCCAGATTAACCTCGATAGGTTGTCTAATTTGTATCTGTACATCAATCATTGAATCAGGGAATCGGATGCTCCCTGGCGGTATCAACACTGTATTGATGTGATCCTTTACAAGGACTTCCTCGTGGGAAATCGATTGTTTTGAGCTTTCTCCTATTGTCGCCTTGACTGGCTGAGTCTACACTATGGAAGTCTTCTTAGTTAATGGTTTCATATCCAGAAGCTGCTTTTCTACCATGCTCTGCAGCGTGTCCTGCGATGTCTGCATCGCTTGAAATGAGTCCCGCAATGCGTCCTGCAATCTCATTGCAATGAGTTCATAGTCGTCCTCTTTTAGTGCGGTCTCTGTAGTTGGCTTTGAGGATTTTGCTTTTTTATTCTTTGGTGCCCCTGGTGGTACCTCTTCTTCATCTTTCCTCTTTTGTGCCAGTGGTGGCACTTCTACTGTATCTGTCTTTTTGGACCCCAGTTTGTCTTTTCCTTTGTCCAGTGGGTTTGTCTGTGCAGAGCCTGGTGGTAGTGCTGTGGTATCTTCTAATGCTTTCTTCCACTTGTCATCAAAGTCTTTAATGAAATATTCTACATCCTCTGGTGTCATCCTGAACGATCCAGTAGCCCAATTATCTGTTCTGAACCCTTTTGGCCTCAGAAAGATTGTATGCTTGTCCGCAAGAAAATCAAGCCGATTTTCATACATGTCAATAGTCTCTGTGTTGATCCGCGGTGTCTCCTGGATGACTTGCTTCAACAGCCTATAGTATTCATAGAATACTATCATATTGATATTTTTATTGGTTGGGCTATTGGTTTCCCATAAGTTTGCATAGTGCGCACCTCTGCAGTCGCTGCTTCGTGGCTATAGAAACTGGGTATGGGGTGGCTCCTTCCACCCGACGAATGCACATAATATAAGCATCCATGAAAAATGGAAGGGGTGGTTTGCCTTGTCCTGTACTGTCAAACAATCTTGGGTAAAAATATTTAGTAAAAATAAACACCAATTAAATTGTTCACCTTCTGCAACTTGTATGGCAAGGTGAATTAATGATGCTATGACTTCTTTTGGGTGAACCTTGGTTAACAGTCTGCCTACAAGCAGACTGGCTATAAATCTGAGTGTATCGTCTGTTAAGCTTGCGAGGTCATAAGCCCGTCCTCCTCTCTGTAGCTTATACTTGGTAACTAGGGTTGCTGGTAGCTTAGTATCCTTTCTCTTACCTGATATATGTGTCTTAGGGTCCTTACCAGTCTTGGATAGGCCAGTGATGCGGTGTATCAGATCAACGTTTAGATCGACCTTATTACCTAGCCAGAGGTAACCTCCATGTACACAAGAAATTAGCATGCACACCATGGAATTAACCTCTGCACCTCATCCAAAATGTGGTATTCTCAACAAATTGAGCAAGCCTGACCGCTCAAGAATCTGGACATGTTTAATAGGAACAAATTCATCTACACCGGTTCTTGGGTTCCTCTGAACCGTAAGATACCGATCCGGCCGGAACTGAGGATATGTCTTACTGTCTCCAAGGTTATAGTCCATAAATTTGAGATTAGGGGCATATCCTAACAGATATCCATCTTCCTTTAAACGAGAATCAATCGGTGGTAGGGGAATAGGAAATTTAGCACCCTTGGGAATGGTTACCTCTGGTGCATCTTCAACTCATGGCACGATGTATTCTGTTGCCATATGAACTTCTTCCTCCTACTCGAGGCTAGACTCTTCTACTATATGAGCGTGACTCCTCATCCTTGGTGGCTATCTGACCTGTGAGGTACCTAATTTCACAACCTTGGGTGGCGTCTTCATAACAGAAACAAGGCCATCACGCTATAATATTTGCACAATGTCTTCTAAAGGTTCTGTCTCAAATAGAACCCACTCGGTGAAATACTCTGGACTGGCAATGGCTGCAAAATTGGGGAAAACTAGCACTCTGTAACTAAAGTATCTCTGCACAGGGAAAACTCTTACGAATTGCTCTAGAACTCTTAGAAATTGCAAAATTAACCCTTCTGTGTGAATGATCTGTGTACTTATAATGAAGGCAGTCATTTCTGAAGCAACGGTCATCTAGGCTAGACCCATCGTCGGTATTAATTGCATGGAAAAGACAATACCCGTCGTTTCGATCCTCATTAATTGCTAAAAATCCGATCAAATTTCCCTCGAAACTCGTGTGCAGGCACCGGTCTCGACCAAGATTTAGCAAATATTTGAAAATCATTATACTGTTTCCAAATCTAGGGTAACATATACCTGTTGTATCTGTATTAAATCCTTCATAGAAGGTGAAGTGACTGGCCCTCTGTCCCTTTTCAAAATGGTCTACGTGGCACGGGGAACATCGCATTGCTGCGATGTCACACCGCATCATTCTAAACCAACATGCTGGCATGAAACTCCACAACATTCCAAAAACTCTGCAAGCATCTCGTGTCTTGCACAACATACACTTTTCTGATGTGATTCCTTATACTTAGATTTTTTTATTTTTTTTTATTTTTTTTTACGTGTAGACTAGCTGGGTGGGTGCGATGCCTCCTTTCAACTACACTAGACATTTGCACTACTTAAACTGTTTGAGTTAGGCCTGGGAGGTGGAGTGGCTATCACTATAAAGCTTAAGCCTACTACCATTAATGAAGGTAGGAACAAGCTCCCCATTCAGTTTACTGAGCTGAACGACACCTCCTTCTGTAACTTGCTGGATCTGATATGGCCCCAACCAATGCGTCTTGAATTTTCCTGGAAACTTAACAAAATTGCTGTCATAAAGGAGCACTAGGTCTCCTATCTGAAAAATCTTGCTCTTGATGTGTCTGTCATGCCAAGATTTTTCTCATGCCTTCTGCACTTTCTGATGGAATCCTACGATGAATCTGTCTTCTTCTAAGGCAAGCAGCTGCGCTAGTCTTTCAGTCATCATATCTGTATCAGCCATTTTGGTAATCTGAGCAATTCTTAAAATGGGAATAATATATTCCATAGGAATAACATCCTCTTGTCCATACACCAAGCTGAAAGGTGTGTGTCCTGTAAGTTTCTTGCATGTAGTTCTATAAGCCCATAATACGGCATTAACATTGAGGTCCCAATCATTTCTTTGGCTATTACAGATTTTAGTCAGAGCATTTTCTAGAATCTTGTTAAAAGCCTCCACCATACCATTAGCTTGTGGGTGGTAGAGAGTGCTCTTATGGTGCTAGATCTGAAGCTCCTCTGTCAAGGCGTCAATAGTGCGGTTCAGAAAATGTGTGCCTTGATCACTCATTAGAATTACTGGACATCCAAATATACTTATAATTTTTTCAAAAATGAACTGTGCAGCTGTGGTAGCATCACAATTCCTTACTGCTTTGGCCTCTGCCCATTTGGTGAGGTATTATTTTCCTGTGATTATGTATCTCGCACCAGTTCATTTTCCTGGTGGGTTGATAGGACCCACGAAATCTATAGCCCACTTGTCAAATGCCCGCAGTGTAATCTGTGGTCACAGCGGCATTTCATCTCTTCACGAAGGTTTTTCGACCCTCTGGAAGATATCGCAACATCTGCAAAACTCCTTAGTGTCTTTGTGCAAAGTAGGCCACCATAATCCTGCAGATAGAATTTTCTGAGCAGTCGAATTTCTTGCAAAATGACCTCCTGCGGTACCTGAGTGTGCTTCTCTCATAATAGCCTCTTTCTCATGCGGCATCATGCATCTCCATAGGAATTCATCTAGATGTAACTTGTATAATTGTCCTGCGATCAAAGTGAAGTCTGTTGCTTTCACAACTAACTGCTTCTTTTGCTGCTTAGTAAACTCAGATGGTGCCCACCCTGTAGTGAGAAAGTGAATAATGTCCTCGTAATACTCATCTCCGATCTGGATGGAGAACAATTGTGCATCTGGCAAATTATCCTCTAAATTACTTGGTTCTTCTCCTAAATCTATTCGCGATAGATGATTAGGTCCGGCATTCAGTCTCCCTGGCTTTACAATGATTTCAAAATCATACTCCTGAAATAGGAGTAACCATCTACAGATCCTTCCCCATAACATTGGCTTATTGACCAAATACTTTAAAGCAGAATGGTCAGTGAACATCTTGAATGGGGCACCCAATAGGTAGTGCCTGAACTTATGTAGAGCATACACCATAGCTAATCCTTCTTGTTCTGTAGTGGTGTAGTTATTTTTTGTTGTCGATAAATTTCTGCTGGAGTACGCGATCAGATGATCGATACCTCCTTCTCCTGGCTGCGTTAAGACAATGCCCAGTGCGATGCCAGATGCATCCACATGAACATGAAATGGTTTGTTCCAATATGGAAATACTAATATGGGTGTTGTAACCATCTTCTCTTTAAGTGTGTCTAAGTTGTGCTGGCATTCCTCATTCGATAGGAATTTCACGTCTTTCTTTAACAGCTTTTCCATCGATGCTGTGATCTTTGCGTAACCCTTGATGAATTTTCTATAGTACCTGGTATGACCAAGCACTGTCCTCAATTGCTTGACTTAATTGGGTGCTGGGATATGTACAATGATGGCAATTTTTGCAGGATCTACCATTAAGCCTTGTCTGCAAACAATATGACCCAACAAAATACCAAATAGTGCAAAGAATATACATTTCTTCAAGTTAAGAGAAATATGGTATTGCCTACATTTCTCTAATATGAGCCTTAAATATCCTATATGCTTGTCAATTAATCCAAATACAGTCCAATCATCAAAATAGACTTCTAAGAATTTATGGATGTATTCCTTAAATATAGCAACTACTACTCTTGAAAAAATAGCTGGTGCATTTTTAAGACCAAAGGGCATTACCGTATACTGGAATGAGCCCCATTCTCTCGAAAAGGTGGTCTTATGTCGATTATCTGGATGGATTCTTATCTAGTGATAGCCTGAAAAGCCATCAGTGAAGGAGTAGACCTCCTGTCCTCCCACATTGTCTAAAACCTCATCAGTAAAAGGTGTCGGAAATGGGTCATGAAGCGATGCATCGTTGAGTTTGTGCAAATCGACACAAATCCTGATGTCTCCTTTAGTTTTCTTTTCCTGCACAACCATGGGACTAACCCATTCGCTCTCTTATATGATTTCAATGATGCCTGCTACTAGCATATTATCAATTTCATCCTTAACTTTTCTTTATAGCGAGGATTCAATCTATATGGACACTCCTTAACTGGCCTAGCATCCTTTTTCAATGGTATCCGCATTACTCCCAGATCTCCTACGATTCCCTTCATTTCTATGAAATTAGTGGGAAATAAGTCCTGATAGTCGTGTAAAAGATCTGCGATGTGTCCTACTGTTTCATCATCCCAATAGTCTCCAATAGAGGCAAACTTGGGTTCTGTTTCTGTGCCAATATTGATCTTTTTAATCTTGATGGGTTCTGTGACAACTGGAAACTCTAGCTTTGGTCCATCAACGTCATGAGTCCCTTCTGACTTTGGAATGTTGATGCTGTGAGGATTCTCATCCTCCTCATCTGGATCTACTATGAAGTTGTAGCACTCTACCGCATGTTCTAACTGGATAGCCCAATCAGACTGAGCAGACACTGATTGGGTACAGTAATCAAATATCTTGGTTTTTATAACACCTAGGACCTAATCAATGCTTGGATACTTAGATTCAAAAGTGAAAGTGAGTAGAAATATGTCTATCATAAGTGCCCATGTGATGGTTCCTCTATGCAACTCGATCTCAGTGTACCAATTCCTTGGTACTGTGTCTAAAGTGTGAATGAATAGGTGAACCCATTCATCCTCTGGAATGTCCGACCAAATCTGCTCACAAATTTGAATATGTGACCTGGGGTCACTTTCTCCTGTATATTTCTGTTGTATAGGCTCCTTGTCATTATAGAACCTAATCGTCATCAATCTCTTCAAATCATCCCATGATGCGATATGTTCTTTATGTGCATGCCACCATCTTGTAGGTGTGGCTTTTACTGCAAGGTCAATAGTTGTCATCCTCTGCTCCTGAGGAATTTCCTGCTCAAACTGCTGTAAAAAGTCATTGACATCTGTTAAGCGATGAAAGGATGGAATATTAATACTCTCTGCGCTAATCCATTGCAGTGACTTAGTCATAAACGCACATCTGCGCGCTGAGACTTCGTAAAGTCTATTATGCCAATTTTCTAAACTAACCTCTGAATTTGATGCGCATTAGCTGTCGCATTGCCAACTGATATTTCCTTCTGCGGTGGGGTTGATATAGTCACTATGATTAGCAGTCATCTGATAAAGTCTTTCCATATTGCATACCTCTTCCTCTGCGTGGATAGGTTCAATATATATAGGACCCTGAAAAGGATCCAGTGGTGCGATGACTCGGATCTGACTATCCTCAAAGGTCATTTGTCTTTTCTTTAAATCGATAACGGACATGTTATCAATTACCAAATCAATACCTAGTAAAGCTGGATATGGTCTATTATCACCAATGATTTCTATGACTTCAAAGTATGTAAAGCTGCGAACTCCGTCAATATCAACTGGTACCTGCGGTAATCGACCCACTGGTGATACCCACTGCTGATTGGCTAGTCGTAGATGGATATGCGATCTTGCTAAATTAGGGTTACCCATCTATTCCCATGTTTGCTTAGTCAGAACATTTACCTCTGATCCTAAATCTAGAATTACCTCATCCATTTCAAACTCTCCAACTTGCGCTGTGAGTCTCATCTCTCTTCCTGTTCTGGTATGGCCCATAATATTATGAACAGCACACTGCGTACTGCTCTCAGAAGAAGACTGCTGACACTGGTCGATGATGCGCTGAAGCTCTCTGATAGCTTTCTCATTTATAACAAGTTTCAAGCAACTCCGGAGGAAGTATTGTACACTTCCTGTCAACTCCTCCTCTTCGCACCTTCCCGATGTGGTAGCCTGCGATATCTGCACAGGACTAACGCCACAAGGTGTTTGCTGCTACAGTACACCCCTACAAGGCAATACCTGTGATCCTGATAGTGTAGGATTAGTAAAGAAAGTTTTATCATGCTGAAATGTTTCTTTATTCTTCTGTAGGTCAAGTGGTGTTGATTTATTAATGGCTTTACGCACCCACTCCGGACCTGTGTTCTTCTCGGAATCCTGTGATGTTGGACTAGTAGAAGCACCGCTATGAGTCACAATATTGACTCTCGGTTCTGGTTCTTTCTGCTCAGCAGCAATAACCTAAATGTTCTGGTGTACTGCTGGCTTAGGGCCCCTAATCTTGGCTAGCAAGATAGGACATTCTTCTATAATATGCTCATAGGACTTGCAATATTTACATGTTGTACTGGGGTTCTGACAATCCCTAGCGTAATGTCCTATAGCTCCATAGTTGTAACAAGTAATGGGTCCACGGCCATGACCAAAGCCTTCTCCATAGCCAAAGCCTCCACCTCAGCCTCGTCCTCTAAATCCTCCACCTCGGCCATCATGAGCCAGTTCATGTTGTGGTCCTGCTGTTGGACCTGGTGTTTCTGACTGGACTCTATATAATTCATGTTTTCTCTCTATCATAAGATCATAAGCTCAGCAATTATTTTCGTCATGACCTACTGACTTACAAAAGTTACAGTATAAGTTCTTAGGGGTTTGTACATACTTCTGAAGTAAAGGGAATTCTGGTGGTCTATGTCCTCTGGTTCTACATATTTCACACCACGGCCCTTGAGTCTGTAATAAGGGGTTAGGAGCCCCGCTTTCTAAATACTCTACAAATACTGGACATTTATCTTTAGTATGGCCCTGTCCTTTACACTTGGTACACCATAGTTCTTGTGCAACCTCTTTTCCTTTCTTAATCTCATGCAACTGTAACGTGAGATTGGCTAACTGGTTCTGTAAGCTTGTCATTCCTGTGCTAGTCTCAGCTAGAGGTGAAGCCTCTAGTTTCATTGCCATCTCCAATGCTTCATCCTGCATACAAAGTCTCTGTTGCATTAATGGAAGTCTGATGTGAGGGAGCAGTGCTATGATGAACCATTCCTTGTGCTGCTACGGTGAAAACTCAAAGCTAACTTGGTCTATGAGAGCTTTAAATCTCTGATCAAAGTCACATACGAATTCTGTGGGTAATTTTTTGATGTCTTTGACCTCTGTGATGCACTATGACTCAGACTTAGGTTTCTTAAACTCTTTAATCATGGTGGTCCTGACCTGTACTAGCGTTCTGGCCGACGCTGTGGTATACTTCATATACCATGTTAAAGCTCTGTCTCTAAGTGTAGTGGTGAACTGGACAAGTTTAATATTATCATCTTGGATCTGTTTAATAGTCCAGACAACTTCGCATAGGAACCAATGTTGTTCCAGGTCTTCTATCCCTGTACCCTTAAAGGTAGGTAACTTCATATCATCCCCCATTCTGTTTCTATGTGGTGGATTCTGATTTGCTGGATTACTACCACTTGGCAGTGTAGATGTAGGTGGTGTAAAGGTAGTATGCATTGTGTGTGAACTACTAGACGTATTTCCTACGGGATTATTCTAAGTCCCGATTGTTTTTTGTGGGGTATAAGGGTGGTAAGGGATACCCACTATTGTGTTTTCTCTATTATTTTGACTGTGTTCTCTAGTATTGTCTGAACTATCTTCCAAGAAGGAAGATCTAAAATCTACTTTATATATCTTACCGCTACGTGTACATCCAATTTCATGAAAATCACTCTCAAACTCTTGTGACATTACACTTATTTACTTATTCATCTGAGAATATATCCATTACTCCTTTTTCATGTAATAACATCTTAACGGACAAGTTTAAAGACCTTAGGTACTTACCATGATATCCTTTGAAGAAGTACCTCTCTGCTTCACTAAAGCTCTTTCTTTGATCGAATGCGAACTCTGTAATGAAGCCTTCCAGCAAACTCGCAAGCCAGAATTCTACTGCCCGCGAAGTGGGATTATCAACGCTTTTCACGGTCTGAATCAGCTCCGGTGTCTAGAAAATGTTTCTTTTCTTCTTGAATATGTTCTTATCAGTCAACTTGGATAACCAGTCGTACAACTTGTTTGCATAGGTCGCAAAAAATATCTCATGCAGGTCAGTGAATATATGTTTTTGTAACCAGTCCTCTGTACTCAGTCTAGGACTCTTGTTTTCTTTTTCAGCAAATTCTTTCTCCTTAGACTCAACCCAGTGGTTAAGTTCTTCTTTGGTAGGATGCCAACAGAACATTAGCTCTTCATTTTGTTCAAAACCAACAACGGAACCATTTGTTGGTTTGACTGGGCAGACCCAGGTTTACTGTTATGTATAAACAAAACCCCTAGCTCACTGGCCCTTTCGGCCACAGACCGCAGAACGGCCTGAAGTCTCACCCAAAGTGATCCTAGATGGGGTGGATGAAGACTCAAGTGTCCTCAATTGGGTTCTGTAGCATCCTATGTTTCTCTTCTACTCTTCTTAGCCAGCGAACCTCTCAACGATGCGATGTTTCTCTCCTCCTAGCTGACTCTGCTAGAGGACTAGCTCTATTGCATCATGGCTTCCAGGACGATGCGCAAACTCTCCCTTCTGCTTAACTCTTCTCCTATGATATCTCACACCGCAGCTCCTCCGATAGTGCGATATCGCCTTTCTGTGCTGCGATAGCTTCTATGGTAAGACTCAATATGACTCTCTTGCTCTCAAGGCCCAAAGGCTTTCTTTCTGGCGATAATGGCTCAGTTAACCTTTCACAAGCAACACACCTTTCACAAGGAACACACCTTTCACAAGGGTGTTTAAAACTCTTCACTTAAGCTTCTTCAATCTATTATGCTTAACATCTATTGCGCTCAACTTGCTGAACTAATTATATAGAAATCCCTTACACAGTAACTGTTAACCGTCATGAATAAAGCACTAGTAAACTCATACATAGAATACTTAATAGATTCAACTCATAGATAACCTCCTAAGCTACTGTAAACTGACAGATAGCATGCATACATTCATTAACTATTAAACAAAGTTCATGTAATGAATAACAGATAGCAAATAAGGAACAAAATCACACGAACAGTTGCACAACACATGGATTTTACGTGGTTCACTTCCAGGGGGGGAAGCTACGTCCACAGGAACTGGTTTTTATGTTATATCTTGAGAGAGTAAACACAGTTCCGCTGCAACCTATTATGCAGCTTGAGATCTTTTGGGAAACTCCTCACACACAACTGGGAGCCCTTCTCTCTTAGATCTCTTCTCCTTCTATATTGCTTCTTCTTCTTACAATATATTCTTCCTCTCTCTCTCTCTCAATCTCTGTGGATTTTTACATTCATACTCAAAGCACAACTAACTCTCTATGAGCTAATAGACCAATTGATTAGCTATCTAGCTCAATGTTCTACTAGCTAACTCAACTGACCCACTAGCTAACCTTTCATTATACAAAATACATGCTTATATAGGCGGCCCGAAGGTCTCACCCTGTTACAACACTGTGGGCCTTTCCCAATAGTAACCCCAAACCCTAACTATGACAGTCGGCCTATGTGTACTTTGAACTGCCGCTTTTCATCACACCACATCTTCCTACAGTTTTCCATGCTTCCTGGCACTAATCGTGGGTATGGACGCTGCTTCCTCAGTCGCTCCGCTTCTGTCCTTCGTCTTCAATACCTTGGCCTGTTGCCCCTTTTCCATTTATGAGGGTAGCTGAGCCCTCCTGTCTTCACTGATGCCTTGAATGCAGTGGTTGAGCTCTCTCTTATTAGCCACTGCCTTAAGTGCAGTGGTTGAGCTCTCCCTTCTCGGCCGCTCAGGTACTATTTCCTTATCCCGATATAGCATCTTTTCCTGTAGCTGCAGGGCCCTGCTCCAACAATAGATCCAACTTCAGGTACTTCACTATTGTATGATCTATAATTCTTGTTACTATGCATGATATATCATGATTTTATATTTACAGAACACTTAATAAGGTAGAGAAAATCCAATTATGGTGATTCCACTGCCTATCCATCCTTTAGCCTTAATGTTGGACTAACTGTGTGATGTTTTTTTTGTTGTTGTAGTGGATGACACACATTTTTGATTTCATGTTGTTACACATAAATATCATCATCATCATGTGATGAGGTCCCAAACATCTGTATTTTCCCTAAATCCCAAATTGTGAGATGAAACTACTCGCCCAGACATCAATCCTACATATGAAAATCCAACACTACTTCTGCCCTTAAGTCAAGGAGAGTTACCTTCTTTAGTAATTCCTATAGTCTCTTGACAGTATGTGGTGTCTCCACCTTTACCTCTTGTTCAAGGTGTGGTTCTGCCTTGTCACTGCTCTGTCATAATGGAGTAGAAGTGGTGCCCTTCGTAAAAAGTGAAAAAGAGAGGTTTCCATGAAGCTTCTCAAAGGAAGGCTTCATGGCACGCTTATCCCTACACCTAAGGACCACCTAGACTCAAGATCCATCCTCTTGGGATATCCAATCCACCTCACCCACCATTTAATCAGCCATTCTTATCCTCTGAATGCCTATAAAAGTAGGCTCATATCCCATGGTTGAGGGAGAGCAAAGTTATGATGTTACATTGATATTCTAGCCTAAATCAGTAGGGTGAGCATAGGAGGAGCAAGTTGGAGATTTTGGGGATGAGACATTGGAATTGTGAAGGAGCATATCAACACTAAGGAAAAGGTTGTAAACTTCTTCTTCATCTATTCATACAAAGTTGGTTCCTTTACCGTAAAGTATATTGTGTCATTATCATTTATTTTACTATTGGATTCCTTAGTCACTGACATAGATTTTTGGTTTATATTTTGGTACTTTTGAATTTGTTTGCTAGTTTCATGTGATTATGTAGGCACATTCATGAAAATTTATCACCACAGGAAACAACTACACTACTCCATCAAAGGGAATCATTCCATATCTCCACAACTTCTAGGGGAAGTCTTCCATCTCTATTGTAACTGATTTGTTCTAGATCTAAACCATTCAGACTAGAGGAACAACTCCTGTATGTAGGAGGTGCATTTTTCCTAGCAACAAAGATGGTGAATCCACTAGGGAAGAGCTTTTAGTACATATTATCTTCCTTGGTATTCAAAATATTGCCTGAAATCCAAGCTCTAGTATTTCATTGATAAGATCTACTAGCTGATATAGTGAGATCTTGTTTCAGTTCGTCATATCTACTAGCTGATCTAGTCAGATCTTGGTTTGGTATTATCAAATATGCTTATATATGAGTCATTATTACCTTCTATACTTCATATTCCTATCAATTCATGATTTTTATGCCAGTATTATAGTGATCAACTTTTCTTTTTTCTCCATTCTTTTGTTTCTTGACTTCTACAGGACACCGCGCATGCACAGTGGGAAAGAAGCGGTGCCACCTCCTGTGTTGAGTGATCAGTAAGCACTATCACCGCCTGTGTTTATTTAGCTAGAAGTGATGCTGAGCCAAGAATGTTCTGTTACCAACCCTCAGGAAGCGATGCCAAGAAGGCCCTTTTAAGATTTGTCATTTCAAAGTTTGGTTTGGTTTGTTGCTTTTAGTTCTGAATGTTTGGGCTTCTTTACAGAGATATGAGTAGTTAGATTCAAAATTATAATGTGGTAAATGCTTGTTTTGTTGAAATAAAAAATCTAGATTACACTCATTAGTTTAATTGCTTGTATGCCTTGGTTTTCATCTTCGAAAAGAGTGCTTGAAAGCTTTGCTTAGTAAGATCTCTTCTTGTTTTTTTATAAGACTGAAAAGGAAGAATTTATTGTTGGTTTTTTGCTTTCATTTTTTGTTAAAGTTTGCGAAAGACTTCTTTTTTATATTTGAAAAAGAATTTGTTTGTTGAGATTTGGTTATAATTATGTTTGAACATGAATTATTGGGTCTCTGACTAGCCTCATAAGCTTTCAGATCTCCATTTTTCTTCTTTCTTTTTACATTCTTGTCTCACCAAAAGAAAAAGTATCATAGTTTTAAGTTACATCTTTCCATTTTTGAAGAAAAATTGAAAAGTACTTAGTATGCCTTTGAGTGTTTTTTGTCTTTCTTTTTAGGAAAAGAGATCTCACCCTATTTCCCTGCTTTCAAAAAATTAGATTAGAAGGGTCTTGCTTGTTTGTATTCTCAGAAAGCTTTGTTTAGTTAGACTATTTGGGAAAGTTTTGGTTTTGAAATGAAATTGAAAAGAAAATACTCTCTGATTCCCGTAAGTAGGCATGCTTTGAATGGTAAAGTGAAGAATTTTCATATCATAATTTCACGGTTTTACTTTTCTATCATAACTCCATGCATTCACCTAACCTCTCAACTTAAAATTAATAGTAGCTATAGGTTAAAAATATTAGTAACTTGAGTGATAGGTTAGAGACATGATTCGACATCCTAAAACGTAGGATCTATCATTTATTGCCTGCACTACAACCTGATACCTGCATGATTCTTCCCAATACCATCGGTATATAGAATGAACTTTCATGTACCCTTGATGTATATCAAAATGTACTTCATGTACTCGATTGTATATCAGAAGGCCCCTTGTGAATGATTGTGCATTACAGAACACTACTACGGATTTGAACTCCCACGTACCTTGTGCATATCAGGAGGCCCTTCTAGGATTCCTGAGACCATATGATAAAATCCCTTTTGGTCATCTTGTTGGTGCAATACATAGAGAACAACACTTGGGGAGATTACTACGCACATGTCGTCCAGGTAGTGAGGTATTCAAGTGAGGGACAGTTTATCCTCCTCACTGTGTTTTACTGTTAGACCCTACGGTATATAACGAGTTGCACAAACTTGACAATCTTGGTGACAAACCAACTTATATCAACCCCTCTTGTCACTTAATTTTTCTTGTGGCCTGTAGTTTGTGTAGGAGAATTTTTGTGTGATTTTCTAGTTTTGAAAACCTACATTAGGTTTTAGTGACCGTACAATCTGGTTTAGTTTCAATTGAGATGATCCAAAATAAACCAAGGCTTACCACTCGACTTTCCACCTGTCACAGGGGAGAGCCTAATGGAAGCCACAGATCAATTAGCTGCAACTAACTCCATTGTGGAAGGAAGTACAGTTGCAGAAAGCAGAGAACAATTCACTGCTTACGTTAATCCATTGGTCCAACAACCTCCTATGGCTGACACTTGTTTTCATTCTCTGAGGGAAGGTCGTACTAGTCCTATTGAAACTGAATATGGCCTTGATGCTCCTTTTTGGAGAACTTCTATGGGTCAATCCCTTTCCAAATTTGGGTCTACCAGGACTTCTTTTGATAATCCTTCACTAGGTGAGGATGAGCATAGAAGGATACAATATTCTCTTGATTGTGCTCGCAATTTGCAAGAGAGAGTGGAAATAATTATTCCCTCACCCATATCTCACAAAGAACCTATATTGGCTCTTTTACCCGATCTTTCAGATCCTTGGACTTCTATATATTGTACACTTGTCGAAATTTTGGCTCCTATCAATGATCTTTCACCTCATGGTGTGACTTCTCATAATCCAGGTCAAACCTCCAACCCTACAATTTTAAATCCTAGGTCTATTTCTAGTCCTCCTATACTCTCTATAGTTGGGGGGCAATCCTCGGCTCAAATGGCATTAGTACATTCCAACGTCGGGGGGAAACCCCAGGTGCGAGTTACATTATCTATTAGTGGAGTTTCTACTAGTACTAGACAAAATTCTATTGTAGGAAAACCCTATACTGGTGTTTCTCCCACCCACACCAATATGGTAAAACCTTAGTCAATTTCAAGTCAACCCTCAGGGGCACAACCTAAATTCAACCAACCTTCTTGGGTTTATGGTTACCTAGGGAATCAATTACCTATAGGAAATATAAACTATCAACCTACATCTACAGGAACTATGTATCCTGGAATCCCTTACCATGGAAACACATTTATGCCATGGGGGAAACCTAATTGGTCCTACATGCCAGTAATGGGAGGAATGCCTATTCATATTGCTGAAGGTTCTGGAGGTCCAAATTATGGTGGCGCACCCTTTGGAGGTCCACCAGGTGGAATCCCACCTAGTGGAGTCCCACACAGGGGAGCTCCACCTTACTTAGGACTCCCATCAAGAGGACCACCACCCGGAGGCCCACCTTCGAGAGGTCGACCTTCTAGAGATCCACCACCTAGGGGATCACCACCAAGGGGACCACCACCTGGAGTCCCACCACCTCTAGGTGGCCCTCATCCTGGGGGTCCATCCCCTTCAGGAGGATCTTCGGGAGGATCATCTACCCATATACCATCCCAAAAACCTGTGTATCAGTCAACCTATGGTCCTACTGGTGTGCATATGCCTTATCAATACTACCAGTACATTGAACCTAATAAACAACTTCCATTTCTAAAAACTTTGGACTTTCCTAATTTGTCCAGGTTGATTAATGGTCCCATTCAGTACAACCCTTCATGGCCTGCTATTCCAGTCAAGTTACCATCAGAAATTCCAAAGTTTGATGGGAAGCAGGGAGATTATCCCAAAAATCATGTCATGACGTTCCATCTGTGGTGTTCTTCCAACTCCTTGATGGATGACTCTATTCGTTTGAGACTCTTTTAGCTCGCTTTGACTGGTATAGACATGAAGTGGTATATTGAACTTCCACATCATTCGTTTGTGTATTTTAGCTCATTGGTAACCATTTTTCTCACACACTTTTAGCTACCTATTCATTATGAAACATGTATGGAACTTTTGACCTCACTCCATCAAAATACATCCACGCACATTTTAGACCATATCCATGAGTGGAGAAGGTGAAGATGACTTATTAAAGCTCCCATCCCAGACTAACTTTTAGCTGATTGGTTCATGAAATCCTTGTTGCCTCCCATTTCCTGAGATGTGGCTATGGGTGGTGTTTTTACCGAAGAGCAGGATATCAATCATGCTCAATATCTGGATTTGGTATATTCCCAATTCAGAACTATGTATGACCTAATCCCTCAAGATCCTCGTCCCAGTTTTGGAGCAGGGTCCCGCAGCTACAGAAGAAGCTGCTAATTTTAGCGGATAGATAAGTTTTGGCGGAGAGAAGATAAGATACAGCTACGACACCGTAGCACATTTCTAGCTACAGAGCAGAGCCAGAAACCATGACGAAGAAGACGGAGAAGTCAAGGAAGACGACTGTACCTGAGTGGCCGAGAAGAGAGAGCTCACCCACTGCATTGAAGGCAGTGGTGAAGACAGGAGGGCTCATCAACCCTCATAAAGGAAAAGGAGCAATGAGGCTGAAGCATTGAAGACGAAAGACAGGAGAGCGAAGCGTTGCACAGTACCCATGATCAGCACCGGGAAGCATGGAATACTGCAGAGAGCTATGGTATGACGAAAAGCGGCTACCTCAAGTACAGATATGGCCGACTGTCACTAATTAGGGTTTGGGTTACTGTTGGGACAGGCCAACAGTGTTGTAATAATGGCAAGACCTTCGGGCTGCCTATAAAGGGATATATTTTGTATTGTAAAAGGGTTGGTTCATTTAGTTGTTAGTTGTTTGTAGATTATCAGAATGTTGTAAAATCCTAGCTCTGGTTCTGTTATTAGTGGTAGCAATCTTACTGTAACCAGTAGCTGGCTTATAGAACATGCATGTAACGATCCGCAGGGATCGACAGAGAGGGAAGAGTATATTGTAGGAGAGAAATATAGAGAAGAAAAGAGATCTAGAGAGAGGATCTTGAGCTGCATATGCGGTGCAACAGAACTGTGTTTGACCTTCCCCTTAGCTATAATAAAAACACAGTTCTGTGGACGTAACTTCCATCCTGGAGGTGAACCACATTAAAATCGAGTGTTATGTGATTGGATTATGTGTTATGTTTACTTATGCATTTATCAGTCATTTCATGGACTTTGTTTACAGTTTAATGAATGAATGTGTTAATCAGTTCACAGCAATATAGAAGGATAATCATAAGTTGAAGACTTTGGCATGTTGTATGTGGGTTCATTTATGCTTTGCCTTAACAGTCACTAGTCGCAGTATTGAACAGACTTGTATGTTGAGTCTTGCACGTCGACACGAGCAATGCTAAGTGCGCTAAGCCACGGATGTAGGATATCATAGACAGGTGATACCGCACTGGCTGAGGAGCTACGGTGCGTGATACCGCAGGCTGAGGACTTAGCGTTGGGCAGGAGCTGCGTGTCGCACGGTGCATGACGATGCGGTAAGGTTGGAGATATCGTGAGTCAGTGAAAGTGTGCGATGTAGAAAGGGACTGCACGACAGTATAAGGGGACATCTCACGGCTAGAAGAGCTACCAGACGAGGAGATCGTGTGACGCAAGCAGAAGGTCGCGCGACGGGCAGAGAAAGAGACCTCGCAGCTAGAAGAGCTACGAGTCACAAGTAGGATCACCATAGAACCTGGTCCAAGACACTTGAGTCCTTGGCCAACCCATTAGAATCACTTCGGGTGAGACTTCAGGCCGCTTTGCAGTATATCGCCGAAAGGTCCAGTGAGCTAGGGGTGTTGTTGGTTGATTATAGTAAACCCGGGTCTGCCCATGATAGCCAACAAATGGTTCCGTTGCCGGGATTGAACAACTAAGCGCTAATGTTCTGTTGGCATCCTACTAGAGAAGAGTTTCACCAGTGGCTGGAGTCAAACTTAAAGGAGTTTGCCAAGAAAGAAAATCGGAGCCCTAGATTGAGCACAGAGGGCTAGTTACAAAAGCATATCTCTTTAGATATGCATGCAATATTTTTTGCAACCTATGGAGACAAGCTTTACGACTGGTTATCAAAGTTGACAGATAAGAACATATTCAAAAAGAAAAGAAACATTGTCTGGACACCGAAGCTGATTCAGACCGTGTAGAGCCTCGATAATCCCATTACGAGAGCAGTGGACTTCTGGCTTGCGAGTGTGCTAGAAGGGTTTGTTACAGAATTTGCAGTTGACCAGAGAAAAAGCTTCAGCGAGGCTGAGCGGTACTTCTTCAAAGGATATCGTGGTAAGTACCTAAAATATCTAAACTTGTCCATTAAGATGTTGCTACATGAAAAAGGAGTAATGGACATGATTTCAGATGAATAAGTAAAGATATTAATGTCACAAGAGTTTGAAAGTGATTTTGATGACATTGGACGAACACGTAGTGGCAAGAAATATAAAGTAGCTTTCAGCTCTCCTGTATTTGGAGACAATTCAGACAATATTAGGCAACCGAGCCATAGTACCACAGAAGAACCAGAGGGGGGTATCCCTTACCATCCCTATACCCCACAAAAATAGACTGGGACTCAAAGTAATCCCGTAGGTACTCCATCCAGTAGCTCACAGACAATACCTACTACTGCTACATCACCTTCACCTACACTGCCGAGTGGTAGTAATCCAGTTAATCAGAACCCACCGCAGAGAAATAGAATGGGAGATGATATGAAGCTACCTACCTTTAAGGGTACAGGAGCAGAGGACCCGGAACAACATTGGTTTCTATGCGAAGCCATGTGGACCATTAAACAAATCCATGATGATAACATTAAACTTGTACAGTTGGTCACCACATTGAGAGAACAAGCTTTAACATGGTATATGAAGTATGCTGCCACACCCAAAACACTCATCCAGGTCAGGACTGCCATGATTAAAGAGTTTAAGAAACCTAAGTCTGAGTCTCAGTGTATAATAGAGATCAAGGATATTAAGAAGCTACCATCAGAGTCAGTATGGGACTTTGACCAGAAATTCAAAGCTCTTATAGACCAAGTAAGCTTTGAGTTTGCGCTGGAGCAGCATAAGGAATGGTTTATTGCAGCGCTGCTCCCTCACATCAGATTGCCATTAATGTAGCAGAAAATCCAGATGCAGGATGACGCGTTGGATATGGCGATGAAACTAGAAGCTTCACCTTTAGCTGAAACCAGTGCAGGCATGACAACTCTACAGAACTAATTGGCCAACCTCACGTTATAGATACATGAACTTAAGAAAGGGAAAGAGGTTATGCAAGACATATGGTGCTTACGATGTAAAGCACAAGGTCATACCAAAGACAACTGTCCAATCTTTGCAGAATATTTAGCGTCAGGGGATCCTAACCCCTTACCACAAACGCAAGGGCCATGGTGTGAAATATGCAAGACACGAGGACATCAGCCTCAGCAATGCCCTCTGCTTCAGAAGTATGTACAGACACCTAAGAACCTATACTGTGTCTTCTGCAAGTCCGTCGGACATGATGAACAGAATTGCCGATCCTATGATCTCATGTTAGATAGAAAACATGACGTGTACAGAGTCCAATCAGAAACACAGGGTCCAGCAGTAGGACCACAGCCTGATCCGGCTTACGGTGGTCATGGAGGAGGATTCAGAGGACGAGGACGTCGAGAAGGCTTTGGCCGAGGAGAAGGTTTTGGCCGTGGTCGCGGACCAATCACTTGTTATAACTGTGGAATTATAGGGCACTACGCTAGGGACTGTCAGAGCCCCACCACCACTTGTAACTACTGCAAATATTATGATCATACTATAGAGGAATGTCCTACCTTGATAGCTAAGATTAGAGAGCCTAAACCAGCAGCACACCAGAACCTCCAGCTTATTTCTGCTGAGCCAGATGAACCAGAACCAAGAGTCAACATTGTGACTCGTAGCGGTGCTTCCACCAGTGGGACATCGCAGGATATCGAAAAGAACACAAGTCAGCAGTGGGTGCGTAGAGCTCCTAGTAAAGCAACATCACTCGACCTGCAGAAGAATAAAGAGAAATTTCATGAAGCCAAGGCTTGCTTTGATGAACCTACGCAATCAGGATCGTAGGTACCACCGTCTAGGGGCGTACCCCAGCAAGCACCTTGTAGCGATAGCCCTGAACAGATACCGCAGGATACCACATCGGGAAGATGCGACGAGGATGAATCGACAGGAAGTGTACAATCCTTCCTGTGTAGTTTCTTGAAACTCGTGAGAAATGAAAAATCTATTGGCGAGCTCTAGCACATCATATATCAGTGTTGGCAACCTTCTCTATCAGGCAGTGCACACTGCGTTGTTCATAATATTACAGGACATACAAGGACTGGAAGAGAGATGAATCTCACAGCACAGATTGGAGAGTTTGAAATGGATGAGTTCATATTAGATCTAGGATCAGAGGTGAATGTTTTGACTAAGCAGACATGGGAACAGATGGGTATCCCTCACTTAGTCATATCGCCTATCCACCTGAGATTAGCTAACCAGTAGCGAGTATCACCATTGGGTCGACTGCCGCAGGTGCCAGTTGACATTGACGGAGTTCACAGTTTTGTGGACTTCGAGGTTATAGAAATCATTGGCGACAGTCAACCATATCCAGCACTATTAAGTATCGATTGGGCGATCGGTAGCAAGGCTGTCATCGACCTAAAGAGAAGACAAATGACCTTTGAGGATGTGCATACCCGGGTCATCACGCCTTTGGATCCTCACCAGGGTCCTAGATATATTGAACCTATCCGAGCAGAGGAGGAGGCACATAACATGGATAGTCTCTACCAGATGACTGCGAACCAGAATGACTACATCAATCCAACCACCGAAGGGAACATTAGTTGGCGATGCGACAGCTCATGCACATTAGATTCTGATGTTGGTCTAGAGAACTGGCAGAACAGACTTTACAAAGTCTCAGCGCGTAGATGTGCATTTATGAGTAAGTCACTGCGATGGATTGGCGCAGAGAACACTGATATTCCATCATATCATGGTCTGACAGATATCCAAGACTTCCTTGAGCAGTTTGAGCAACAGATCCCTTACAAGCAGAGGATCGCAGCTATGGACCTTGCAGTATGAGCCACACCTGCAAGATGGTGGTATGTGCATAAAGAGAATATCGCATCATGGGATGATATTAAAAGATTGATGGCGATCATATTTTTTGACGACAGAGAGTATGTCCAGCAGAACTACATAGGAGAAACTGATCCCAGGACACACATTCAGACATGTGAACAGAACTGGTTGGACATTCCTGAGGATGAATGGGTTCACCGATTCATTCACACATTGGACACAGTTCCAAGGAACTGGTACACAGAGACTGAATTGCCCAAGGGGACGACCACATGGTCACTTATGACAGACAATTTCCTGCTCACCTTCGTGTTTGAATCAGAACATCCAAGTGTTGCTCAGGCCCTAGACATAATCAAGATCAAGATATTTGAGGACTGTACCATCTCAATGCAGGCTCAACCTGACTGGGCCATCCAGTTGCAAGCCACGCTTGAGTGTTATAATTTCGCAGCAAAGTCAGACAATGAAGATAAGAATGAGGACGAGGATCCTTGCAACACCAACATTCTGGAGTCAGAAGGAGGGACTCACGATGTTGAGGGACCACAGTTAGAGATTCCAGCAATCACCAAACCCATCAAGATTAAAACGATCAATATTGGCATAGACGCAGAACCTAAGTTTGCCTCTATTGGAGACTATTGGAACGATGAAACAGTTGGACAGATTGCAGATTTGTTACATGACTATCAGGACCTATTTCCCACCAAGTTCACAGAGATGAAGGGAATAGTTGGAGACTTGGGAGTTATGAGGATACCATTGAAGGAGGATGCTAGACCAGTCAAGCAGCTCCCATATAGATTGAATCCGCACTACAAAGAAAAAGTTAAGGATGAGATTGATAATATGCTAGCAGCAGGCATCATTGAACCAGTGGAAGAAAGCGAATGGGTTAGCCCCATGGTCATACAAGAAAAGAAAACAAAAGGGGACATCAGGATCTGTGTCGATCTGCGTAAGCTCAACGATGCATCGGTTCATGATCCATTTTCGACACCATTTACTGATGAGGTATTAGACAATGTGGGAGGATAGGAGGTCTACTCCTTCACTGATGGATTTTCCAGCTACCATCAGATCAGAATACATCCAGAAGATCGATCCAAGACCACCTTTGCAACAGAATGGGGCTTGTTCCAGTATACAGTAATGCCCTTTGGTCTTAAGAATGCACCAGCTATATTTTCTAGAGTAGTAGTTGCTGTATTTAAAGAATACATCAAAAAATTCCTAGAAGTATATTTTGATGATTGGACTAATCGACAAGCACATAGGAGACTCAAGACTGATGTTAGAGAAATGTAGGCAGTACCAGATTTCTCTAAACTTAAAAAAATGTATATTTTGTGCACCACTCGGTATTTTGTTGGGTCATATTGTGTGCAGACAAGGCTTGATGGTAGATCCCACAAATATCGCCATCATTGTAAAGCTTTCAGCACCCAACTCAGTCAAGCAACTGAGGACAGTACTTGGTCATACCAGGTACTACAGAAAGTTCATCAAGGGCTACGCAAATATTACAGCACCAATGGAGAAATTGCTAAAGAAAGATGTAAAATTCCTATGGAATGAGGAATGTCAGCAGATTCTAGACACACTTAAGGAGAAGATGGTTACAACACCCATCTTAGTATTTCCAGACTGGACTAAGCCATTTCATGTACATGTGGATGCATCTGGAATCGCACTAGGGGTTGTTTTAACACAACCAGGAGAAGGAGATATTAACCATCCTATTGCATACTCCAGTAGAAAAGAACTACACCACAACAGAAAGAGAAGGCCTAGCTATGGTGTACGTGCTGCAGAAGTTCAGGCACTACCTATTGGGTGCCCCATTCAAGATGTTTACTAACCATTCCACCTTGAAGTATCTGGTCAATAAGCCAGTGTTAGGGGGGAGAATCTACATATGGTTACTCCTCTTTCAGGAGTATGATTTTGAAATCATTGTGAAACCAGGCAGAATGAATGTCGAACCTGATCATCTGTCGCGGATAGACTCAGGAGAAGAGCCAAGTAACCTAGATGACAATCTTCCAGATGCGCCGTTGTTTTATATCCAGATCGCAGACGATTACTATGCCGATATTATTCAATTCCTCACTACAGGAGTAGCACCTGATGAGTTTACTAAGCAGCAAAAGAAGCAGTTGGTTGTTAAAGCAACAGACTTCACCCTCATCACAGGACACCTATACAAGTTAGGTCTGGATGAAGTTTTGCGCAGATGTGTGATGCCGCATGAAAAAGACGCTATTATCAGAGAGGCACATTCAGGAACCGCAGGAGGTCATTTCGCAGGAAAGCCGACTGTGCAGAAAATCCTAGAGGCAGGATTATGGTGGCCTACGTTGCATAAAGACACCAAGGACTTTTGTAGATGCTGCGATATCTGCCAAAGGGTAGGGAAACCCTCGCGACGCGATGAAATTCCATTGCAACCGTAGGTCACGCTGCACACATTTGACAAATGGGCTATAGACTTTGTGGGTCCTATCAACCCACCAGGAAAGCACACTGGTGCGAGATATATTATCACCAGAACAGAGTACCTCACCAGATGGGCAGAGGCCAAAGAAGTAAGAAATTGTGATGCTGCTACATCCGTACAGTTCCTTTTTGAAAACATCATCAGTAGATTTGGATGCCCAGTAATTTTGATGAGTGATTAAGGTACCCATTTCTTGAACAGCACTATCAAGGCCTTGACAGAAGAATTCTAGATTCAGCACCATAAGAGTACTCCCTACCACCCACAGGATAATGGTATGATGGAGGCCTTTAATAAGATTTTAGAAAATGCTCTTACTAAGATTTGCAAAATCCAAAGGAATGATTGGGACCTCAGAGTTAACGTTGTATTATGGGTGTACAGGACCACATGCAAGAAACTTATGGGACACACACCTTTCAGCGTAGTGTATGGACAGGAGGCTATTATGCCTATGGAGCATATTCTTCCCAGTTTAAGAATCGCTCAGATTATCGGGATGACTGATACAGACACAGTGGAGGAAAGGATAACACAGCTGCTTGCCTTAGAAGAAGACAGATTCATCGTCGGATTCCATCAGCAAGTGCAGAAGGCACGAGAAAAATATTGGCATGACAGACACATTAAGAGTAAGACTTTCCATATCAGAGACCTAGTGCTCCTCTATGACAGCAAATTATTTAAGTTTCCAGGAAAGTTCAAGATGCATTGGCTGGGGCCATATCAGATACAACAAGTTACAGAGGTAGGTGTCATTCAGCTCAGCCAGCTGAATGGGGAGCTTCTTCCCACATGGATTAATGGCAGTAGGCTTAATCTCTATAGTGATAGCCACCCCACCACTCAGCCCTAGCTTAACCAGTTTATGGTGGTGCAGATGTCCAGTGTAGTTGAAAGGAGGCATCACACCGGGAACTAGTCTACACCGGTAAGTATTTTCTAAGTATGAGGAATCGCATAAGGTCGGTTTAGTTTTGTGCAAGTCATCGGTGGCTTGCGGGGAAAAAAAAAGGAGTATTGTTTTACGCAGGTGATGCGGAGTTGCATCGTGGCAGTGCGATGTTTCCCCGTGCCACGTATTCAGTTTTGCAACCGACAGAGGGCCAGTCAAATCACCCTCTGACAGGAAGTTAATGAGGAAATGACCGGTATATCTTACCATAGATTTGGTAGCAGTATAATCAATTTTTCCAGATTTGGCATATCTCTGACGAGACCGGTGCTTGTACACACACGTTTCGAGGGAAATTCGATCGAATTTCCACATTTATTAAGGATCGGATGACGGGTGTGGTCTTGTCCAGGAATTTATTACGAACGACGGGTTCAGTCTAGATGACCGTTGCATCCGGGATTATCGTATTGGGCATAAAAGCAGAAAGTATTCAATTGGGATGGTTACGTTTGCAGAAAAACCGAGAGCTATAGAGTAAGTTGTTAAGAATTACCTGTGAAAGAGCTAAGTTTGTTACAGAGTGCTGTGATTTTCAGAAGTTGTAGCCATTGCATGTTTGTCGTTTTGTACTGAGAGGGTTTTGTCCGAGGATGAACCTCTAGAAGACATGCCGAGACGCTTCGACCCTGGTGGCCGAAGGTACGCTATGACAATGCCACCCAGAGTTGTGAAATTAGGTACATCACAGGTCAAACAACCGCTAAGGATGAAGAGTCAAGCGACAAAAGTAGAAGTTGTCACCAAAGTCTCTGCTAAGGAGAAGAAGAACGTCGAGCTGATCACTAAAGATAAGAAAGCAGAGCAGAAGAATGATGAGAAGAAATCTCTCGCCAGGAGGAAAGTAAAAATGAGAAAAAGAAAGCAACGGGAGAAGGTCGCCGACCTATCTGATCAGATAAGAGAAGCCCAAGAGATTGCGGAGGAAACGAAATGAAAATCTGACGATCAAAGGAAGCATGAGTACCTGGAGCACCTCGAAGAGAAGAAAAGTGGAAGAGGACAGCAAACCTAGCAGATGGTAGAATTCCAACATGCAGACAAAGGCTTGTTCTCGGAACGGAATTCATGGTTTGTATCTCTTTCATATAAAGGGCTCCAGACTGAATGAAATGTTTGAGAAGGCTGGAAGATATAGATTTTCCTTGTGATAAAAGTTCTAACCCAGATAAAGCAGAAAGGATATCTGTGGAAGACCTTTCAAACACTAGAAGGTTCTTAAAAGGTTTCAGGAGCGACGAGAGAGAGACCATGACTAAGGGTAGGAGGGATAAGAGAGCCCAGCGAACCAAGTTACAGAAACTATAAAGAGCATGTCGAAGTGATGCAAAAGGAAGTCGCAGGACTTCGAGACAGGTTGCAGAGGACTTCACAGGAAGCCAAGGCAAAGCTACAGCAGGAGAAGCCTACTGGTAGTGGCTCGAGGGCAAGCCACAAGTAAGTGTTAGGGGACTGTTGGATTAGGGTCCCGCAGCTACAGAATAAGCTGCTAAGTTTAGCGGATAGATAATTTTTGGAGGAGATAATATAAGATAGAGCTACGACACCGTAGCACGTTTCCAGCTACAGAGCAGAGCCAAAAACCATGACGAAGAAGACAGAGAAGTCAAGGAAGATGACTGTACCTAAGCGGTCGAGAAGAGAGAGCTCACCCACTGCATTGAAGGAAGCGATGAAGATAGGAGGGCTCAGCAACCCTCATAAAGGAAACAGAGCAATGAGGCTGAAGCATTGAAGACGAAGGACAGGAGAGCGAAGCGGTGCACAGTACCCATGATCAGCGTCGGGAAGCATGGAAGATTGCAGAGAGCTGTGGTATGATGGAAAGCGCCTACCTCAAGTACAGATATGGCCGACTGTCACTAATTAGGGTTTGGATTACTGTTGGGATAGGCCCACAGTGATGTAATTGCAAGACCTTTGGGCTGCCTATAAAGGGATATATTTTGTATTGTAAAAGGGTTGGTTCGTTCAATTGTTAGTTGTTTGTAGATTATTAGACTGTTGTAAAATCCTAGCTCTGGTTCTGTTATTAGTGGTAGCAATCTTACTGTAACCAGTAGCTGGCTTATAGAACATGCATGTAACGATCCGCAGGGATCGACAGAGAGGGAAGAGTATATTGTAGGAGAGAAATATAGAGAAGAAAAGAGATCTAGAGAGAGGATCTTGAGCTGCATATGCGGTGCAGCAGAACTGTGTTTGACCTTCCCCTGAGCTATAATAAAAACACAGTTCTGTGGACGTAAATTCCATCCTGGAGGTGAACCACGTTAAAATCGAGTGTTATGTGATTGGATTATGTGTTATGTTTACTTATGCATTTATCAGTCATTTCATGGACTTTGTTTACAGTTTAATGAATGAATGTGTTAATCAGTTCACAGCAATATAGAAGGATAAGCATAAGTTGAAGACTTTGGCATGTTGTATGTGGGTTCATTTATGCTTTGCTTGAATAGTCACTAGTCGCAGTATTGAACAGCCTTGTATGTTGAGTCTTGCATGTCGACACGAGCAACGCTAAGTGCGCTAATCCGCAGAGGTAGGATATCGCAGAGAGGTGATACCGCACTGGCAGAGGAGCTGTGTTGCGCGATACTGCAGGCTGAGGACTTAGCGTTGGGCAGGAGCTACGTGTCGCACGGTGTACGGCGATGTGGTAAGGTTGGAGATATCACGAGCCAGTGAAAGTGTGTGATGTAGAAAGGGACCGCACGGCAGTATAAGGGGACATATCGTGACTAGAAGAGCTGCGAGACGAGGAGATCGCGCGACGCGAGCAGAAGGTCATGTGACGTGCAGAGAGAGAGACCTTGCAGCTAGAAGAGCTGCGAGTCGCAAGTAGGATCACCATAGAGCCTGGTCCAAGACATTTGAGTCCTTGGCCAACCCATTAGAATCACTTCGGGTGAGACTTCAAGCCGCTTTGCGGTTTGTCGCCGAAAGGGCCAGTGAGCTAGGGGTGTTGTTGGTTGATTATAGTAAACCCGAGTCTACCCATGATAGCCAACACCCAGCATGGACCCTACTAAGACACCCGCAAAGAATCCTGTTGATGGGGTTGTTGGTTCAATCCAGCCCTCATCAGTATCCAAACCTACCAAGCAACCCAATGCTTATGCTACTTCTCTTTCAGCTCCTATGATTTCTTCCAAGGTAAATGCTATCCAAAGTACACAAACATTCAGCAATAAAAAAAGGGTAAAGGTAAAAATAAAAATCCTGGAAACAAACAGGAGAATCCCAAGGCTACGGCCATAGAGAATGCTAATAAAGGGAAGAGAAAGGCCAAGTACCCTTGCTTATTATGTCATGGTGATCTCTTCATGAAGGAGTTCCCTCTTCATGAAGAGATTAGTAAATTTCTGAAAAGTAACCCCACCCCAGCGGTGCAACCGATCCCTTCTTGTATCTGCAACAATTGATAGACCACATGTCTAATCAAGGGACCTCTAGTTCTATAGAAGAAATCAGAATGATGTCCTTGGTTACCATCAATTTGAATACTTGTAGTCATTCTTATGAAAAATTGATAGAGAAGAAGGATGAAAATCCTTCTTCCAAGAAAGTTTCTTCTACTAGTTTCCCTCCATCTTCGTCTAATGGCCCTCTCATTATCGAGAAACCTAATCTTGATTTGATTTTATGAATGCCTAAGGGTACCCCTAGGAAGGTTTTTTTAATCCCAATGCCCAAGCTGCATAGTTTTATAATGTGGTTGAATATTTGGCTCAAGAACCTTGTGCAATGTCTACCCTGGAGGTACTCCAATGTTGTCCAACGCAGCGTAAAAACATGCTAACAACTTTGGCGGAGTTAGAACCATATAACACCAACCTAATCCATTTCAATGTGGATAAATATAAATCCATATTACCTCACCAAACTTACATTTCAAATTTCCTCTAAATTAGTTGGGAGAAAGGTCCATCGGACTGTTCTAGATGAAGGAGCTTCAACCTTCATTTTATCTATATCCTGTTGGAGAGCCATTGGTTCTCCTGAACTTACAAAGTCACCTACGACCTTAAAATATTTTGATGGATGAGGTTCCAAGCCTCATGGTCTATTACCATCCCTTTCATTCGAGGTTGGGGGCAATAATGTTTCCATTCAGGTGGAAGTAGTTGGTGCTTCACTGCTTTGTTAAACTACAAACTTCAATTGGGGAGAAATTGGTTCTATGTTATGACTTCCATCGCTTCGACAGTATTTCAAACTCTCCAATTTCCACATTTGGGGAAGATTGTAACTATCGATCAAATTGACTTTTTTTCACCAAATGTTACTATTCCCACCATGATTAACATCCCTATGCTAGGTCATTCTGCTCCTCCTTAACAGTTGATTGGGGTAGGTATGCTGAAGGATTCAACCCTTATGGGAGTATTTCCTTCACCCCCTCCTAGTATGGAAGTAGCAAATGTGAACATTATTTCCATGACTGGTTATAGTCCTAAAGGAAAAGAAGTTGTTGAGTCATCCTCTCTTGGTCCTTATGAAGCACTATACAATGTTGTGTAATCTGCTTCCGATGTCCATTATGATGATATTCATCTAGTGGCTTCGAATCCTTACCACCTTCTCTACTGGCTAGAATCATCCCTCCCTACTCTTGACTATCTCTCCCATACTTTTCCTTCAGACGATTCCATCATGGAGATTATGAGTATAGATGAACCCGTATGGGAAGATTACCATCACAGATCTTCTTTTCTTCCTAATTCTAGTTCGGTATATTTTGACCTCATATCTTTTATCAGTACTGATATTGTTGCCAATCCGCAAACACCTGTATTGTTGCAAGACAAATTTCGAAGGAAATATTTGTAACATCACTAAGACAAACTCGATTGGCATATTAGTCAAGCCCAGAACTGTTGAGCATGTCCATGTAGGCCAGAACTACTCGAAATATGAAACTGAAAGTTATAGAGCGATTTTCAAAGAATTCAATGATATTCTTTCCTAGATGTATGAGGAAATGTCTGGGATTGATCCATCAATTGTTGTACATGATATTAGAACCTATCCCACAACAAAACCTGTTCGACAAAAATTACATCAAGTCTATCCTTGGAAGGTTACGGCTATTAAAGCTGAAGTGGAAAAAATTCTTACGGAATGGGTATCTAATATTGTCCCTATGACTAAGAAGAAGGGCACTATTAGAGTTTATATCAATTTTAGAGACTTAAATAAGGCTTATCCTAAGGAAAATTTCCCTACTCCACATATCGATCAGATCATCGATAACTATGCCAGAAGCATCATATTTTCTTTTATGGATGGATTATATGGCTACAATTAGATAGAAATTCTGCCCGCCGATTAGAATAAAATGGATTTCATTTGCATGTGGAGAACCTTCGCATATCGAAAGTTACCTTTTGGAATAAAGAAATTCAAAGCTACATTCCAGTGAGCCATGTCCTATGCCTTTCATGATATCAAGAACATCGTGGAAACGTACCTTGATGATCTCCCTACTCATTTGTACCAACAGGAAGACCATCCAGGGCACCTTAGAGACATTTTCCTTAGGTTTCGTCATTATAATATATGGCTAAACCCACCCAAATGTGTCTTTTGTGTTGAAACTAGACTCCTTCTTGGCTTCATGGTTTCCAAATATAGCATCTGGATTGACACTCTGAAAATTGATGCTATCTTGGCCTTACCCGCCCCAGCAAACATTATCAAGCAGTTTTCCAAGGCCACTTCGAAGAAATCCTTGGTTTTCATAGAGTTGGTGTGTGACCTTCCCTATGCTTTGACAAAAACGGATCCCAATGACTCATTCCCAAATGAAATTTTGTTCTTGATAAGCACAACTAACCCATGGTATGGATATTTGATTATCTATCTCCTAACTCAGATATTTCATCTCGACATATATCATGACGATCGTTTTCATATCCATCACCACGCAAAATACTATCTTATTTTCAATGATACATTGTATCGATGTGGTATCGATTCCATCCTTCGAATATGCCTTACACATGAAGAGGCTGAACAATTTCTAAATGATTGCCACTCTAGAGCATGTGGCGGTCATCTTTCAAGGATGGCTATAGCCCAGAAAATCCTTTGCGTTGGGTACTTCTGGCCTTCGATCTTTAAATATTGTCATGAAGCGGTTAAGAAATGCCCACCCTGTTAACACTTTTATCTGAAAAAGTGCACCCACCCTACTCCTTTACACCCCTTCATTATAGTTGGCCCTTTTTCCAAGTGGGGTATTGATTTTGTGCATTGTAAGCTTACCTCATCCAAGGGGCATGGTTACATCATCGTAGTCATGGATTATTTCACAAAATGGGTTGAGGCAATGCTTACATATGCATAGGATGGTAATAACGCCACCCTTTTTTTTATTCAACCATGTGATAGATAGGTTTGGAGTCCTGCAAGTTATAGTCACTGACCACAGATCTCATTTCCAGAATAAGATGATGGCTGAGCTAAGTGCTAAGCTGGGTGTTCTCCATGAAAACTCAACTCCATATTAATCATAGGATAATGGTCAGGTTGAGGCCATTAACATGGTTCTGAAAACTATGTTGCATAGGATCATTGTAGATCACAAATCCAACTGGAAATTGACTCTCTTTTCAACACTTTGGGCTTATAAGACTTCAGTAAAACCAACAACTGGTTTCACACCCTTTAAGTTGGTTTATGGACTGGAAGTTTTCCTCCCTATTGAGTGTCAAATCCTGTCACTTAAAATCACAGTAGAAATTCTCCCAAACGTTTTTGCCGAGGAAGAGAGATTTTTGTACTTGACCAACCTTGATGAAAGTAGGAGAGATGCTACCTTGGCTAACGAGGCACACAAAAAAAGCGTCAAGGCACAATATGACAAGTTTTTTGAGCCTCGTGTCTTTAATGAAGGTGACCTAGTCCTAACCTATGATAAGAGACATGATAAAATAGGGAAGGGAAAGTCTGAATCTATGTGGTACGACCCCTTTGTCGTTATTAAGGTCTTCGAGAAAGAGGATTATGAGCTCGTATATTATGACAGGATACCCTTCGAGCAAAATCACAATGGGTTGTACCTGAAGAGGTACTATGCTTAAGACATTTATGTATGGTACCTTGTATATATGTATATTTGGATTTCAGTTTGTTTTGTCATTTTCGATATGGTTTTGAGTTTGATTTCCATACTGTTTATACCATGTTTTGGTTATGTATATTGGATGGATTTCAATGGTTTCCCTAATGGTGCATGATTTCATACCTTGAACCTTGCTTTACCAGCTTGGGTGTTGTATTCCCCAAATTAGGATTTAGTCAGTTCAGGAGTGGTTTGTATTGGTCTAGCTACCAACAAAATCATCGAGTATCGGGTAGTGATAGGTTTACTCACTGAGGCTACATCTCGGGACATTCATGATTTGGTAGTATTTATGGACTCTCAGCTAGTGGTTTGTCACCTAAACAACATTTACACTATCAGGAACCCTACACTCCTCCGACTCTTTCGAAGAGTGCATTTATTAGAAAGGTCTTTCAAATCCATCACTTACAGGTATATCCCTAGGTCTGATAACACGATTGCTGATTCACTAGAAAATTATATTATAGAATGGTATATTTCCCATTTATAACTTTTAAAAAATTAAACATGGTTAATCATAAAGTAAAATAAACAGTAGAGGACATTTAAAACTCATGTAAATATAATTCATCCATTTGAAACACATGTAAACACCGGAATTGAGTCTGTATATATATATATAAAGTGTTTTTACAAAAAATATGTTCACAAGACCTCATCTGAAGCACTGTGGCTTTCAGGCATACAAAATGATACAAAAATCCTGAAGCTAGCTAGATTTCAGGCATACAAAATGATACAAAATCCCTTAAGCTAGATATATTTTAGGGATACAACATGCAAACAACTCTAATGGTGCTCATGGTAACACATAATGGCCCTCGTTACCCTACGTAGCAAGCAACTGAAGCAGCCTGATACTCCTACAATATGTCTCTAAAACCTCCTAGGGAGGTCATCTATAGTAGCATCTGGGATATCCAGAGTTAGTCGATCCAGGTTATCCTCTAGCTCTGTGAGCTCATCATCACCTCTATGGACAAAGTGAGCTCCTGCTTGCCTGTGTATTTAGGAAGATCCCCCAGGCTGTGCATCACCAACATATGCATGCAAACATAAGTTATTGCTATCATCCATAAAAATCATAAAATATAAAAATATAAAAACATAATCAACATCTTAGATATTGACTCTTACCGATGTCACCCCACCAAGCGCTAGGTGGTAGTGGTATATTAGGATCCCCTCTGAATTCAGTCCCTGCATAGGCATAATCTGCAATCATGAGGATCTGGTCACTCAACCAATGAAAGAAGGGAACCTCAAACTTGACCTTGGCCCCTCCACCTCCTGTGTGGGCCATGATCTCCACTCACTATACAATGCAGGGGTCCCTAGCTTTAAGCTATGTGAACACTACCTGGGGCCTCAAGAAGGGTACCCTCTCAAAGAAGAAGCATGCTAGGATGGTCCCATACCCAAACTATTTCAGCTCTTCTTGCTGATATTTTGTCAGCTGATCTTTGAACACAGGTAGTAGTTTCCTAGCCCAGTTGAATACCATGGGTGCCATGGCCTCCAGGGAATACAACATATGTGCTCGGGTTTCTTGGTGGGGCCCTTGGCTCCTAGACACCCTCTACATAGTAAATAGGACAGTCCAAAGTGGTAGATCCCTCACAACCTTGATAGGGATCTTTTTACCTAGCATCTTTGTTCCTGGAAAGCAGTGGAAAACTAGTCAGACAAATAGGTGCTCCTTTTCCAGATATCCCTATAAGGAAATAAATATCCTCAACCTCCACAGTCACAATATGGGGTCCCACCTCAAAATGATGTTGTTTTGGATTCCACATCCATAGGATGTACTCCAATAATTGTGCATGTGAAAGCATGCTAGGAGCGTGAAAGACTTTTAAGAGCCCATAGCCTCGTAGGGAAGCTATGCAACTCACGTCTCTTGTGGCATGAGCATCATCATCATCATATTGTCTATCCTTCCAGATCACCATTTTTGACCAAATAACCTATCAAAAACCATTAATGAGCCATTTAGAAGAATATTTAACCATTGAAATCGCTCAAATTTTTTTATTTTGACTAGGGCTTGTGTTTTTGGGGCATCACGGTCGGCACCCCGCCTATCGCCTTATAACAGAGCGGTGCTACCGCCTGAGAAAAACTAAAAAAATGCAGTTCTTATCGAGCACCGCTCCTCCTGTAAAAGCCAGAAGTCATACCCAGCATATGCTTTTTAGTTTTTCCCTTAGGGCCCCAAAAATCAACAAAAATTAAAAATGGAAACCATGGAAATGAAGAGGGGGATTCCAGCTCTTACCTGGATCTGATGGCTCAGAAAACGGATGGGTGGTGGTTACGCAATCTTTGAATGAAATATGCACTCCAAATCTCCCAAAATTCTCTCCAAGGTTGGTAAATGGTAAATGAGTTGGTTTTTTACCATTTACATTGGTTTTTATAAAGGATTTTTGGGGATTTTTTATGTTTTTTTATTATTTTTAATTAAAAATACCCTTTATATAGTTTATAGAAGTCAATTTAAAATGGTTTTGGGAGACTAATGGCCTTTTTAAAAGTTTTGCAGGGGTTAAAATGAAATGGTATTGTCTATGGGGAAGTTTATTTTTTGACTTTTTCATACTTTCGAAAAAATGGAAAACGTCCTTGAGCGTTCATTTCGACACTTTGATCATGCTCCCTAAACCTAGTATCAAAATCCCGAGTCTTTTTTTTATTCTTTTCAGGCTCGTAAAAAACATTCATCATGAAAGTAAACCTAATGGAGTCTTCTTTAAACTCATTTCGAACTCCCTAAATGTGAAAATATTCTCGAGCGAACTTGTCTTCTTCACGCTCGTAAAAGTACTTGAAGAGTCATCTTTTCGATGGTAGTTTATCTCTTTTTTGAATCAGATTAAATAATTACGAAAAAGGACCCTTTGGATTCTTCTTCCATCTTCGTTCATAATCTATAAACATGAACGATATCAAGTTAACTTTCATTGGAATCATTAAAATCAAACATTAAAAGACCCTCTTTTCAGAGCGAACCCCTCCTTTTCAGGTTCATAAAACATATGAGAATGGACTTGTCTTCAGATGAGCTACACAAAGCATTTTTCACCCTCTTTGAACTCATAAAAACTAAAATATACACTCATCAATCATGATGAGGAAATTAAGGGAAGGGAATCAATTCATTTTGCAAATAAAATGGCAGTTTGTAGTCACCTTTCAACATGGCAATTGTCTGCATTTCATTCAATCAATTGGGTAAATCAGCTTGTCTCTTAGTCGATGCACTTACATGATTCATGTCACTCCTTTGATTCTTTCAAAGAATGCATTGTCCACTGCCACATTGTGCTCCACCTCGTCACGTCAATGCTACCAAGTCTTTTGTCGTGTCGGTTGATGTTCAAATTGAAGTTTGAAATTTTACCTCTGCAATCAAAACAAATTTTGTGTCGGTACCTTTTGAGTCAGTCCTATGGTCACATCATCTACAACATTTAAGAACTTTGTTTCGAGGTTCGTGTTTTTGATGTGGGATTCATCATGGCCCTCCTTCGACAAGACTATTCTTGTTAACATCAGCTCATCATCTAGGGATTAGTCTTAGAAACAAGTTTAGTACCTTGAGATCTGTATGCCTTAATGACGAATTCTCTCGCTCTCAACATAGGTTCACATCATTGGCCTTTGATCGATATAATCGACTGAGTGTTCAACATCAAATCATCTATTCACACTCAGGAGATTGTACTAGGGTACCTTGGGAATCATTGACATTAATGGTGATCTCCCTCGCACTTGTTAATGGTTCACATCGTTGATCGGTAATCAAGTGGTTTCTACCATGTTCGACTTCAAATCATTGTAATCACATGGATATAATTGTACTTAATGGAATACGAGATGAAGACCATGGGTTTACATTAAAACTACTCATAGCTTTCTCCCCAGGTTGCAATGGAGTATATTGTATGAAGTCCCAGCATGGATCCACATTTGTATGGTCGTGGCTGTGCTCGAATTTTTGTTCATTTGACCTAGATCTACAATGTATTTATGGTAGCTATGCCCCAAGTTTGAGTCATCTATCACATGGATCTACATTGTATTCTAGTAGCCATGTTTGTTAATCTCTCTCATGGATTTTCCTTGTATTGGTCTTCCATCTCTGTTGTAAATCATTTTTTCTAGATTTTGACCATTCATACTAGAGGAACAGCTCTTGTCCGTAGGAGGTGCATTTTTCCTAGCAACACATGTAGGTCAGATGGTTTACAGAAGTGACCTATTAAATTATTAATTTAGCATTTGTTATTAAAATTGGGCAGCACTAGATTTTCTATAGTGTTTATTTTTAGTTTCTTGATTTGGGTTGTACACTAATACCGCTCAAGCTAAATTGCATTTTATTTTTTATTCAAAATACCATTGTAGTATGTGAGTTCATGTTTGGTATTGTGAAAATGCTACATCTTTTTTGTTTGCGAAAACTGTGCTCTATGTGTTTGTAGGAACCTTTTCCTGTTGTGTATGAGAAAAATATGAACCCATATTGATAAATGAAAATAATATTCTTTTATATTTGAATCTTTTGTTGCATATATGATGTCGGTTATTTTTTTGTCTATTGTCTTCTTATTTTTTATTTTCTAAAGTATTTATGAAGAGTGCTTTCAGATTTCTTCCATTTTTGGTTCCTCTCTGGTTTAGAGAGTTTTGTCATTTTTGGTTTCTCTCTAGTTTTGACTATTTCTTGATATGATTGGTTCGGACTCCTTAGATGGTGGAAAGATTGGGAATGCTTAGTTTTCCAGGATGAGGAAAGAGCCCCAAGAAAATATTTTACTGTGTATTTTTCTAATCTTTGTGAGGCACCTTCAAGTACACTAAAGAACTTCACAAACATCAATGGTCCAAATCTAGTATTTGATTTGCTGCATGAAGAATCTTATGTCGGATCTGTGTTTCATCAAATAGTCATGGAAGGTCGTCACTATGTTTTACTCACAGAGGAGGTCTGGAGGAAGATTCATACTTGGTGAGCTTGGTTCCTTTGATGCTTTTCTTTCATTAAATAAAGAAGCATTTCTGAAAATGATTTTAATTTTCTCTACGCATAAGCATGAAAAGTTTGAAATCTACACTTACAATAAAGGCATTTGTTTTCATAGTCACTAAGAAAAATATAGATGTCATTTGTGAAGATGAAACAATTGTGATGAAAGTTTAAATTAAATTATTTATAAGAGTTCTTCCATTAGAAAAATGAAATGCATTGTATGAAAAATTATGCTTCAGATATTAAACATCAAAGATTTGAAATTTCTCTATGTTTCTTTTCTTTTGTATTCCCTTTTCCTTGCCTTACAACAATTTGATAATGTGATTTGTTGCCATATTGGAAGATCTGTTATTAGATGTTAATTTAAAACTAATTCCATATTTATTCCCCTTCTTTACATTAAAATGTTTTGAGGTTTTGTTCCTATCTCGTAGTTCTGTTAGTAACTAAGAATGTAACTTAATACAGGATATGGTTATGAAATTGAATAATTATATGACTATCCCACTGTGATATTTGGATATGGACTTACATTCATAACACTTGTTATTCTGGCCATTCACTTTATATTTTCCAAATAAAACCTTGTTGGGAAACTCAAGGGACATTTCCCCACATTCGTGGATGGAATCCCTATTAAAACTGTCGTTGTAGACCAGTGCACCTCACGTAGGGAAATTTGAACTTGGCACCTACTGGCATGGAACTAGCCAAATGCCGAAATTTTTGGTGACAACCGGTTTAGCTAACCCCTTGGTCTATTTTGACCATTCTTTTATGAGAAGTTTAACTAGTTTGTCGCTTATATTGATATCTATGAGGTTCAAAACATCTTACATTGGAATAGCTTATCTATATAATAGGGGTGTTTGAAGGAAGTAAACACTATTTTTAAAAATTGTTTCCATTGTTCCAAGTTGATTGTATAGAACATGGCAGAACCAAAAGAGAAAATATACTCTGTTGTCTTCCATCGAATTTATTCATTGTCGTCATATGTTTTGCTGGAATATGATTTCTTGAGAAAATTTCACTTGTTGTCCTTGATTCTCTCCAATTCGCTATTGAGACATTATTTTGTACATGTTTTCATTGAAATGTCGAATCAAGTTTAACCAGAGTTTTAATTTGAGAAAAATTTTACATCTCTTGGTTCTCTTCTACTTTGATGTCCTTACCTTAATGAGTAGTATTATTCCTATCTTGGTCCTCTCCTTGGATTTCTATTTTTGTGTTATTCATCTCTTCCAATTGCTCCATCACCTCCACAAGTTTGAATTCGATATCATATTTTCATTCTTCAGTCTGGTTATTGATTCCCAGTGCTTATTTTACAGACTCTAGGGGCCACTCATTCAACATGATTTGAGGATTATATTTTACTCCAATTACTCAACAAGATGTCCCGAATATGGAAGTCTAGCTCTAGTGTAAATTTATAGCATGTTTTTCCCAAAGGATTCAAAGTGCTCCTAATATTGGCTCTCTTCTTCCTATTTCTCTAAGGGCTATCTTTGAGCTGGTGTACAAATGCCTGGTATTAATATTCTTGTTTCTGAAGGGTTTGTTAATGCCCCACTTGATCATTTTACTTCATCTGGGAAGCAAGATATACTACAACCCATCCTCTGATCAGTCATCTATCAGGAGCTTACTTTTTTTTTATCTCAGTTGTTTCGAGAGACATAGATATTGTGATTGCAGTTCGAATAGGATACATTCTATTGTCTCCCCTCCTCTTCTACAAGTGTAATAAACAACACCAGGACATGTTGAAGCTCCCTCCCATGTGAATTTTCTCTTCTTACTCTTAGGGCTGTGTACTCTCATCCACTAGATGAATCCTGTATTAGCATAACAATTTAATATTCATAGCTAAGTTACCAGGATACCGATATAGATTCAGATCTGGATCTAGATACGGTGGGGAAACACAAGTACAAACAAATATAAAAATATTTTTATAATAAATAGAAAAATAGAATGAAGAAACAAAACTATTTAGGAAACACAAGAGTAGAACTATAAGTTATTGCCAAAAAAGAGAGTTCATGTACCATAACTGATAATTTGATAAGTTGGTTGTTAGATACATTACAAAGCTATTGCAGGATCTTGGAATACCTCATCATAATTCTTCTTTGCTATTAACTGTTCCTTCTATGTCACAACTGTTAGTGCAACTAGTTGTTGGAGGATCTTTCACTGTTCCAAGGGACCCAAAGGTTTTTGTCCACACACTACAAGCTCAGGTTCTCTATGTTGTTCTACATATCTGGAACAATCCAATGTTTTGTCGTTGCACTCCATCTTTGATTACCTCTGTGGTTTCCATTATTAGTAATAATGGAAGCCATTATCACGTGACATGTATCTACTATTCGATTTTATTAATTTTTCATCTTTTGCAACATTAATGACCATATCCTAGCCATTGAAAGTGCATTGCCAAAGCTTGAGAAGTAGAACACATTTGTTTTTTTGAAGGGATAGAGATCATGGCTTAACCTTGATTATTTATGCATTTCTTCATATCCAGTAACTTTATTTCTCAATGAAGCTCCTTGACCATGCATTTTCCAGTAAAATGTTGCATTAGATGGAGAAAACCCTTATAAACAACACAGGTCTTCATGAACTGTTGTTGCATGGAAGACATTTTTGTTCATGCATATTTATTCCAAGTGCATTTTTATTTAATATGATGGGCATACCGACATTGATTCATGTTGCATTTTTCCATACATGCTGGTGAACCAAAAATATTGAAATATGTCAAGATTGCAACACTTCTACTTGATAAAATAGTACAGAATGTGGAAATGCGCTGAAGGTGGAAGTCAGTGAGTTCCCTTACACCTTTCACTAGTACAAAATGAGAAATTAATGACTAAAATCAGGCTATAAATGACTATTTTTTAGTCGATGACTAATAGTAGCTACTTTCCACTATCTTATAGCTAGTCATATTTCACTAGTCATTAATAGCTTGAATTAGTAGTCATTGATAGATAATGAGTTAGTCATTGATAGTCAATGATTTATTCATTGTTTTAGTCATTGATAGTTAATGATTTAGTCATAGATTTAGTCACGGATTTAGTCACTAATTGCAACAATTAATGACCAAATATATGACTAAATAAACTACTAGATGTTAACATATTAATGACTAAGATACGGGAAATTAGCTACTAATAGTCGTATATATGCAAATTTAGTCATTTTTGTAGTCACAAATTTATGATAGGGCACAGAGGAATTGAACCACCAACCTCCTGCCTATAATTAGGTAGGCACTTTGCCATTGAGATAACACCCTTTAAGAAGTTTTTATTGCTTGACAATGATGATATTCAAACAAATTTATGATATATAGCAATCTACAAACTACATAATTATTACTATTACAACTTACCCATAACTAGTATTTATGATAAACTAATTCCTGAGAGCTATGTACAATTTTCCCTGTAACTAAAATTAGCATAAGGAAAAATGTAATGCTTTTCATTGTATTGTGTAAATTATTGAAACAATGAAATAAAGATAAACATGTATTTTAGCTTATTGAAATAATGAAATAAACAGAAGCATGTGCTTTAAACATTTTAAGGAACTCTCGTAAACTTATATATAATTAAAAATATAACAATCACATAAATAAAATACGGATAAAAATAGATAGTTTTTTTTACAACTATAACATAGTACTATATTAAAAATACAAAAAAAATGAATATAAATTATACATATAATACCATGAAACGTAGTTTTATCATTCAATGTCATTAAAACATTTTACATAAATAAGATTATGCATAGGAATTCCAATGGAATATACAAAATAGAAAAAAATTATAGGTTGTCCATCAAGTGGATCATCATCATCAAAATACATCTTAAATGCATTTTAAAGTGTTTGATGAATATCCTAAAAGTGGATCTATGTACATTGAATGTTATACATATTACAACATTGATGTGTCAAAAGAAAAGATATTGAGGAAACCTTCTACGAAGAGGACGTGAATCTAAATATCCAAGCAAGGGAGCTAAGAGAAAATGATGAGTAGTAGGTATTTGATGTTCTACTAGAGTTGGAAAAGGATGATAATGCAGCAATCATCTATTGTGCATCCAAGTATGTAGAGTCCCTAGAGGACATACCCATGAGGACAAGAGTTTAATGAACACTTTTCTTGTTTATGAATGTGTGGATTAGGGGAAGTAAGAAGCAACCCCATTGAGGCTATAAGTAAAAGGAGAACAACATTGATATTGCTATAGATTTTAAAGAAAGTTTTTAAGGAGAGGGAAATGATGTAAGTGTGGTAAAAAAGGAAGAGGTTATAGCCCATAGGGAGGTTGTAGAAGATAATAAAAAAAGGTTAATATAACAACCATTTATAGCAACTGCTCCATCAGGATCCCTTCCTGTAACTCCATTAGATGCACAGTTCAATAGATTACTAATAGTCATCAGGTCCAATAAATATCTTCAACTATATACATCCCCTAAGTAATTAAATGATTGCTTTCAACTTATATACTTCTATAATAACCCTACTTTTGAGATAAATTACAGCAACAATACAAGGGAATGAACCTTCAATTACACCCAATAAAACTAGGACATTGCAACAAGAAACACTAAAACAAGGGGATGAACCTTCAATTACCCCAAATAAAACTTGGACGTTGCAATAAGAAACACTAAAATAACAGTAAACGCTTTTTATGTACTCCATAAAGAACCCCATCAAACAAATTTTCCTTGTAGAATTTACCTCATATTCAAAAAGATATCCATCAAGTACAAAAAACCCATCACTGTCATTATCTTCCTCATATTTAAACTTATCTATGTCAACCTCATTCTTTTCTTCCTCATTATCCTTGTCACAGTCAGAAAGGCTTTCCCCATGATCTTCCTAAATTTTTTTAAAAAGTAATAAAGTTAATAAAAATACTACAAATACTCTTACCAAAGAGATTTAGTGATGAGTACCTCTTCCCATTCTTCATCACTATCATTCCCATAGTCCAAAGAAGAGTCCTTCCTGAAAGGATTGCGAATCCCAATGCCATCACTGCATCAAAAACAAAGAGTCAAAAACAAAAATTTCCCTCTTGTCTACTACAAGTTTGTAAATTGGTAAGCTGTTTAAAGAAGAATTAAATATCGGCAAAAGAAAATCCCATTCCAAGTCGAGGAATTCAAATTTCAAACATATACTTATTTTTATAAGGAAATTCATATCAACGAACACACAAAAGCACAAGATATGAAGATGACAATAATTGGTACCTAAAGACAACAAAATGACCAGAATTTTACTCACTTGGGAAAGCCAGAATATCTTTAAGTATTCTATGTCAAATAAGCTCCACTGAAAAGTATGACCCTCATCAAAAGATAAGTTATGTTTGAGTATCTCAAACTTGACCTAGTCTACTAAAAATGTTAGTTGAGGCAACAAAAAAGTATTCCTTCCATAAAGACTAAATTCATGAGTAACTGAAATATCCTGATCTTCGCATTCCTCCTATTAAAAATACACAGCTCATACCATGAATTGCAATTTTTAGTCGATATAAACTATAATTAAAAGCTTTCCTAACCCTAATAAATAACATGTGAACAGGGATGTATCAGATATCAAGAAAACATGTAATAAGTTTAACTCATCAATGCATCCTTTATTATAGCAAAAAACCAGGAAAAACATATTTATAAATGATTCAAAAATGATATTTTCCTCAAGATTATGTTTATGATACATGAATTTTACTTGCAATTACATTTCTCAAAATTGCAACTCTTCATTTTAAACAAGGAAAAAAGGAAGAGGATCCACTGTCGCCATTGGACTCCTCCATTCGATGAATTTTTAACCTGTCCATCCATGCTAGCTCGTCCACCTTATGTTATGTTGTGTGTCCACAATGAAAGTGCACATGCCAAGGGAGCATGACAGTATGTTAGAAACTTAGCACAACTGAATATTGGAACAATGCACCCATGTCACTACACTGCATCTATGCAAGTAAAGTATTAAAACATCCGCAATACATATCTAAGTCACCACTTTGATTGGTTCTTTAAGTATTTTATGTCAGATAAGCTCCACTGAAAAGGTATGACCCTCGTCAAAAGATAAGTTATGTTTGAGTATCTCAAACCTGACCGAGTCTCCTGAAAAGGTTAGCCGAGGAAATAAGAAAATATTCCTTCCATAAAGACCAAATTCTGGAGTAACTGAAATCTCCTCATCTTTGCATTCCTCCTATTAAAAATACACAGCTCATACCATGAATTTCCATTTTTAGTGGATATAAACTATAATTAAAAACTTTCCTAACACCGATAAATAACATGTGAATAGGGATGTATCAGATATCAAGAAAACATATAATAAGTTTAACTCATCAATGCATCCTTTATTATAGCAAAAAAACCAGGGAAAACGTATTTATAAATGCTTCAAAAATGATATTTTCCTTAGGATTATGTTTATGATACATGAATTTTACTTGCAATTACATTTCTCACAATTGAAGCTCTTCATTTTAAACAAGGAAAAAAGGAAGACAATCCACTGTCGCCATTGGACTCTTCCATTCGATGAATTGTTAACATGTCCATCCATGCTAGCTCTTCCACATTATGTTATGTTGTGTGTCCACAATGAAAGTTCACATGCCAAGCGAGCATGACAGTATGTTAGAAACTTAGCACAACCGAATATTGGAACAATGCACCCATGTCACTACACTGCATCTATGCAAGTAAAATATTAAAACATCTGCAATACATATCTAAGTCACCACTTTGATTGGATCTAAAGTTAATCCCTGCAATGTGCATCCTACGCTATGATTATTTTGAATTTGCAACTCTCATACAACAACCAAAATTGCGCACCCATAATTTGATAATTTATTAAGGGGAGCTTTTCTTTGGCTCAACTCCTCTAGTCATGGACTTTGTCAATATCTGACTCCTTCCAGGACCAATCCTACCCACCAGGGCTGCAATTTGGCCTCAACCTTTCCCATCAAACTAGATTTTACAACAATCACATGTCATGGGTGCCCTTCACTTTTCCCGTTACTCAACTCATAAGCTAAGAATCCAATAATAGAATGGCATTGAAGACACTATAACATAAAGAAAAAAAGGTTGTAGTTACAAAAACATTCCCCTGATTAGAAGAAGAATACTCTTTGACTTCTACTGTAAAATCTGATAAACAAATAAAGGTGATACAAATATCAATTTACCACTATCCCATCTGAATAGAAACTTGACACCTAATTTAAGCAAATTTCCATTACAATTAATGAGAGCCAAAATCTAATTAAATTGTGTACTTACATTCATTTCATTAACTTGAACACTGTCAAAATGGGAAATTATATATGAGACGTCGAGTGTGACTACTTTCAAGAAAATACCAAGAGTACATGAAAAATCAAATATATGTCCTCAGGTTTCAGCCTGTAGTAGGGAGGGAGGGGGTTGTTTGTTTACAATCCTAAGCGACAATGGGAATTGATTTATGCTTGGTGGTCAATAGTGACCACCTATAATAACACAAAATCATTATATTTAAATCAAGTGATAAAAATTCTAAGAGCCAGGAAGATTCAGAAACTTATTGCTAATGGAGACTTGACTCCCTATGCACCGCAATGTCTTGCAAGAATGATCTCTAGACCTAGAATTCAAATAATTACAAGTATTTTGACTTGGGGAATTGCAAGTATTGCAAGTATTTAGCATTGAATCATTTACTGTTTCAAAGGTACCATTTTGTATGGAGGAGTTATGCTTTGTGAATCATTATTCCTTGGCTATAAGGGCACCTAATAGTGGATTCAATAATTAAAGAGTCATGTTGCAAATATAAAGAGAAATACCCTTCTCCTACAACATTGCATATTTAGAGAAACCTTTAAAGGGTTGTATATTTGGCTTATAGGTGATGATACGATTTATTTTAAAGGCAGGACAACTGGTTAAACATGAATTAAACTGGAAAAATTTGCAAACTATTAGGTATAACAAAATATATATCAGCTCTGTGTTGAGATGTACATGATCTGAAATAGATTCCATGATGATTGGACAAAATTTCATAGAGATAAATAACCATTGATAAGAAATGAACTTTCCTTAGAATGTATGGTCATCTAAAATAAGACTACACTAAAATTTAGATTCTAGTAATCTTTTCAGATTGACTAAACCTATTGAAAAGGTTGGAGAGACGGGTATTCTACAATGTTCTTATAATGTACATTTACATAAAGGCATATTCTTATCAATATTTTTTACTTTCAAAATGAAGGAATTTACTTGACCATGAAAAGCACAGTTATGATGAAGCAAACGATAGAGAAAATCATGACGAGGTTTATATTCCCCATTTGAACTGCCTACAAGAAACTATTTCTTCATAAGGGTAATAAAGAATGTCTTCATCCTGCTTGATTGGAATGTGAAAGTGCCCTACCCTGATTATCTGATTACAAATTAGTTTTAAGTTCCAATTCCCTTCATGACCTATGGCATGTTTACGCCTTCCACTCTGACTCCCTATGTGGGATGCATTGCTTCTTCAATGGAATATAAGAGGCTCACTAAGACCCGGGTCTCATATTTTGGTGTGGAGTAATATTTACAAGTACAAAGTTCAAGGTTCATGAAGACTTGGTCAAAACCTACCAAGCAGTTTCACAAAAAAAAGATCAAATACGACACAAAATTTGGCACAACAGTTTTTTATTTTATTTTTAAATTTTGTTTTGATTGATCTGGGGGGGGTTACAAACACTCTCAAGATTCAGTGCCAATAGTTTCCTTTCATCATTTTGTTAGAAAATTATTTGTGGAATTCCATTTACACATACAAAGTTTAAGGCCATGAAATGTTATTCAACACCTTCCATGTAAGATCTGTCCATCCTTATTCAGTGTTTGAGTACACAGGGTACTCCCAAAAGAACGAACACCTTCAGAAACTGCTTCACAAAAATAGATCATAGATCAATACACCTATGTTTGTCACATGGTTAAAACCCTCGAGAGGGAAACAGTCCATGGCCCCAGCCAAATAGCTACTTGGAGCAATTTATTATGCAAAATAAAGAAAGTTGCATATGATCTTCTCATAATACACCAACTAGCCAAGGACCCTCCATTATCTTTAAATATATATCATGGACCAATCATGTGTTAAGCTACGGATCAATGGTAGGTATGATTTAATAGAAGTTGAACAGTCAGATCACTTTATGTATAAAGCATATCATGACCCTCGGATTATAATATTTACAAATGCATACTAATGCATACTAAAGAAACACACTTTACCTAATGGATATATTACACAAGTTGGTCTTAACTAACTCCTAAGTGTCTAAATATCCTAACATCCCCCCTTAAGTACAACATGGGATAGGATTGAAGGATTTACAAAAGTGACACTATTAGGAGAAGGAAGGAGGCATTAGAGCCTATCCCCCCTTAAGGACACATTCCTGAACTCCTAACATAGATCGAAGTTTAGAAAACTTCACTTCTATAAGAGACTTGGTGAAGATGTCTGCAACTTGATCATCTGTAGGGAAATAGAGAACTTCAAGAACATGATCATGAACAAGATTTCTGATGTAGTGCATGTGTAGCTCAATGTGTTTGTTGCGTTGATGTAGAACTGGATCTTTGGAAAGCTTGATGGCACTTTGATTTTCACACCAAAGTGGAGTAGGCTTCTGCTACTCGAATCCAAACTCTGAAAGGATCTATCGAAGCCATAAAGATTCATGACTGGCATTAACTGCGGATCGATATTCTGCTTCTGTTGAAGAAAGAGAAAGAGCTTTTTGTTTCTTACAATCCCAAGTGATAGGTCTAGATCTCAGACTCAAAACATAACATGCAGTAAAATTTCTATCATCAGGATCACTGGCCCAATATGAATCAGTGAAACCAACCAATATAGGTTCCCCCCATGTACTGTAATGAATCCCAAACTAAATTGTACCTTGAATATATCGAAGTATTCTTTTTGCTGCTTTCCAGTGACTTTCATGAGGAGTTTGCATATAATGGGCAACACGACCAACAGAAAAGGAAAGATCGGGACGGGAATGAGTCAAGTATAAAATAATACCAACAAGTGAACGATACAAGGTGGCATCTACTTCAAGGGAAGTACAAGTGGCAGAAATTTTGACTCTAGACTGGAAGGGAGAAGGGGCTCGTTTACAATATTCTATGTGGAAGCAACAAATAAGGTCACAATAAAATAATGCAAATGTCCTAATTTTGACATTTCAAAATTTTGCTTAAGACTGGATTTCACATGGGCTATTAGTTTAGGGTCAATACCAATAAGGATAAGATCATCAACATAAAGAACACGTATGATGAGATGGTTTCCTACTTTCTTGATATAGACATCGGGGTCAGAATGGCATCTAGAAAAACCAGTGTCAAGGAGAAAGCTATCCATTTTGGCATACCAAGCTCTAGGAGCTTGCTTACGGCCATATAAGGATTTATTAAGGAGATAGACAAGGCTAGAGTTATCCTAAACATATCTAGGAGTTTGTTCCATGTAAATTTTCTCCTTTAAATCACCATGTAAAAAGGCAGACTTGATATCCATTTGATGGACTTCCTAGTTATGTGAGGTTGCAAGGGAGAGAACAAGGCAGATGGAATTCATTTTTGCGACAGGAGCAAAGGTTTCATTGTAGTCAATCCCTTCAACTTGGGAAAAACCTTTGGAAACTAACCTTGCCTTAAGTCTTTCAACACTTGCATCTGATGCATACTTAGTTCTGACAACCCATTTACATCTGACAAGTTTTGTTCCTTTTGGAAGAGGAACAAGATCCCAAGTATCGTTCGCCATTAAGGAATGATATTCTTCATCAATAGCTACATCCCAATCTGGATTTCCTGAAGCTTTTGCAAAATTTTTTGGATCATGATTCTTAGAAACTTGAGCCAAAAGAGAAGAGGTTCACTGAAACTGAGAACGTGTTCGATGTTGATCTCTAAGATCACTAGCAAGATCACCAGCTGCTTCACATGTTGAATAGACCCATCGAGGAAGCATTGGTGCTGGTGCAATTGGAGGAACATGAGCAGGCAGAGGTGGATTTCCATCCTCACTGTCATCATTAGAAACTGGAGTTGGAAACCTATCAAGGAATTTGGAAGAAAAAGAATAAGGCACAATCACCGAATAAGGCTTGTAGACCAAAGATAGCACACTTGCCAAGTTAGGCTCGCAAGCCAAGATATTTTCATCAAATTTAACATCTCTTCTGATGATTATATCATGAGAATATGGTTGAAGAAGTCTATAACCTTTTACATCTTCTGAATATCCAACAAATATGCACTTTTCACTTTTAGGCTGCAATGCTTTTCATTTTTCATCCAGAATGTGAGCCCATGCTTCACAACGAAACACACGAAAGTGACTTACATCTGGTTTAATTTTACTCCATGCTTCTTCTAGTTTTATACCTTGTAAAACATTAGTGGGTGTACAATTAAATATGTAATTTGCACAACTTATGGCCTTAACCCAATATTAAAGACTTAGTCCGTTAGATTGGATCATACAATTTGCCATTTCTTTTAAAGTGCGGTTCTTCCGTTCAGCTACACCATTTTGTTGTGGTGTATATGGAACAGTGTGTTGTTGGATTCCTTGTTCAGTGTAGAAAGTAGTGAACATGTTGTTAACATGTTCTCCTCCATTGTCAGATCTTAACTTAATAATTTGATGACCAGATTGTTTTTCAACAAGGGCCTTGTAGGCCAAGAACATGTTAAATACTTCGCTCTTAAGTTTTAGGAACTAAACCCAAGTGCGTCTGGAGTAGTCATGAATGAAAGTTAAGAAATATTTGAAACCAAAAAAAGATGCATATGGAAGAGGGCCACACAAGTCACTATGCACAAGCTCCAAGGGAACTGAGCCGTGCAAAGGGGCACGTTTGTCAAAACTGTCCCGATGATGTTTTCTGAGTACACAACTGGAACAAACACCATCCTTCCAAGATACCATCAGGATACCAGTCACCATATTGTATTTACATAGTTGTTGCAATGAGCGATAATTTAAGCGACCAAATTGCTCATGCTAAAGTTTGCTCAAGTTATCGCTATGAGCAACAAAAACTAAAGGAAAAGGTGATGACCCAAAGTTGTTAAATTTGTACATCCTAGTAATATCATTAATAGTTCCAGTAGCAAGAACATTTTGAGGATTTTTAAAATCCTTGATTACAACTTGGTGAGGTGTAAACGGCATAGTTTTACCTTCACCCGACTGAGTAATTTGATAGACTGATAACAAATTGCAGGAAATTTTTGGAACACATAGTACATCACTAGAATTACCATTTGTACTGGAACTGTTCCAGATCCTATAACACTTAGAGATCTATCATCACCAACAAATATTTTATTGGTGTTACATTCATGCATAGTAGAAAAGATGGCTTGATTCTTAGCCATATGATAAGATGCTCCAGAATCATTGAGCCATTCAATTGAAGTAGAAGAAGAAGATGCAGTATAAGAGTAACCAGAAGCACAAAGTGCATGTCTATGAGAGGTAGAGTCTGAAGACAAATCTAGGCTAATGTGGTGCTTCTTCATTGCTACTTCCAAGGATGACATCTTCTTGAAACACTTAGAATCATCATGATTATCTTTCCCACAAAAATTGCAATGACGCTCAGGATTCTTTCCTTATGGCTTGGATTCTTTGTCATTTTTTAAAGAAGGAGCTGATTGAGAAGGTTTGGGAACCTTGTTGTTTGGCTTATTATTGTGAAAAATTTGTTTCTTGGGAGGCTTGGAATTTTCTTTCTATTGAGACAATAAGGCTTTCCCAGATGTATCTGCATTGTTAATTATTCCAAGATGAATGAGCTTATGTTGCTCTATAATTAAGGAATCACAAAAGGATTCAATACTAGGATCTTGATAGCTAGCTACAATCAAGGATTCTTTCATGGAGTAGAATGTAGATACAAAAACAGAATATGCAGGCCCAAGTTTGAAAAGAATATGATAAATGCATTGTTTGTCTTCTTTCTTAATCTTGCATTCTGCACATAAGAGTCTAAGAGTTTTATACTTAAATAAATAGTTTTGAATGTGTGAAAAATCATTTGGATTCAAGGAAATCAACTCATTTTCAAGTTGATGACCCCGAATTTCATTGTTTTTACCAAACACAGATTCCAACTTTTCCCAAGCTTGAGCAGGTTCATCAATTCCATATATGTGGAATCGCAAATAAATAGAGATTGACATCCCAATCAATCCATGAGCTTCATCACATCTATTTTTCCATTTAATTTTCTTATCATCGTCAGTGGGTTATGTTTCTTTACCTGATGTTATCCTAAAAAGTCCCCTACTTCGCAGAACATCCTCCATACGAGATTTCCATGAGAAATAGTTAGAACTTGTAATTATAATATCAAAAAGGGAAGCCATACTATAAAATAATGACTAAAAAACTAAAAACTATTGTTCGGATGCAAAGAGCTCGAAAAAATATGCAGTTTTAAAAAAAATGGCACTGAAAACTGATTCTGGATGATGAAGTTATGCTTGATCAAAGAAAATGTTAAAAATATCCCCAATAGTGATGTCGTAGATATTAACTTGACCAACTAAAAAAAGAACCCCCTTCATCCCAAGATGAACCTTTGACAATCACTTACAAGAAATTTTATTTTTAAGTGAATCACTTTTGTAAAATAAGTGATGTTCACTTCTACAATAATGTTATTTTTAAATAGTGCAGCAATAAATTAAAAGACTTCAGTGACTCGCTTTTTATTTTATTTTATTTATGTAAGATGCAGTTTTACAATAAATTAACTTGAAAATAGAAATTGCATGCACTAAAAGTAGACTTAAGTGACTCACTTTTTATTTTATTTTATTTATGTAAGATGCAGTTTTACAATAAAGTAACTTGAAAATAAAATTGCATGCACTAAAAGTAACTTAATAAGACTTGAACTCAAGACCTATTAAGGAAGAAATCAACTTTGAACCAAGTGAGCTAAGTTTAAAAGGTACATAAAATAATGGAAAGAGGAAGGGTTTTTTTTTTTAACTCTTCTCTCGCGTTCTCCGTGCTTGCCTTTTTTTTTCTCCAAAACACAATAAAAACGAAAAACAAAAAAAAAAAATTCACTTTATGGGTGGGGTTAGATCTTGGTTAGCTTACCCAGAAATTCTACGTTTTCAAGTTTTCTCGTCGTTTCTGTTTCATCGTGATTGTACAAGGTGTACGACAAAGAGCATATGTAGCCAAGAAGACAAGAAAAAAAAATTCCTTTATGTTTCTGATTCACCGCGATCGCGCAAGGTGCACAGTAAAGAGCGTACGCAGCCAAGGAAGGAAATAGTCTGAGACTAAAATAGTAAATATATAATAATAAAATTGATAAAATATGAGAGATTTAAAAAAAATAAAACAAATCCGTCACTGTAACATTATACCTTCAGATTTGTCGAAATGGGTGTTTCTGGAACAAATGGAAACAGTTTTTGATGAAATGAAAACTATTTCTGAATGGAAACGGTGCTCTGGATGCAATGGAACAACTCCTATAGGCCAAAAATGCACAAAAAATCTAGTACTAGAAACCCTTTCAAAGTTCCGGCAACACCAGTTCCAGATCTTTATCAAAACTGAAAGTGGCTCTTCATAAACGTTATGATACCATGTTCGGGTACACAAGGTACTCCCAAAAGACTGAACACATTTAGCAACTACTTCACACAAATAGATCACAAATCAACACATCGATGTTTGTCACGTGGTTAAAATCCTCGAGAGGGAAATAGTCCACGGCCCCAGCCAAATAGCTACTTTGAGCAATTTATTATGTGAAAGAAAGAAACTTACATATGAGCTTCTCATAATCAATTAACTAGCCAAGGACCCTCCATGCTCTTTAAATAGAGATCATGGACCAATCGAGTGTTAAGCCATGGATCAATGGTAGGTGTGATCTAAGAGAAGTTGAACCATCGGATCACTTTATGTCTAGAGCATATCGTGACCATCGGATTAGAATATTTACAAATGCATACTAATGCATACTAATGCATACTAAAGAAACACACTTTATCTAATGGATATATTACACAAGTTGATCTTAACTAACTCCTAAGTGTCTAAATATCCTAACATTCAGCATGTTGAGTTTGTATGGTATCAGCATCCCATTTTCAAGATAAAATATGTGACAGTACCAAAAGGATTACTCACTTTGGTGAGTTCAAGAGGCTCAAAAAATTCATCTATAGTCTTCAACCATCTACATCTGCTCCAATCTTATTTTTATGAAATTATAAGCATTTTTATTATCACTGTAGTGACCCTTATTTGTGAAGAAATTGAAACATAAGATGCTTAGAGTCATGGAAAATATGAGCATTACATATGATATTGTGGTAAGGGAATATGTTGAAAATGTTGATTTGGCCATTACAATAGAGTCTATCCAAGCAGTTGGAAAAATTACATTATAGTAGTGTGATGTCAACGGTATTGTTGATCGAATTCTTCAATTCCTTGAGATGGAAAAGGATTATATCACCATAGAAACTCTGATTTTAATTATCAAAGGCATTTTAAGGAATTATCCACACCAGATCCATGACTGTACTGCAGTCATTGGCAACATTAGTTGTAGAAATGTTCTTGAACCCAAGGATAAAGTTGCAGTGGATTAGATGTTCATAGAATATTCTCAAGATATTGTCGAGAAGCCTCTAGAAACCTAGAGCATGTAATTTATTTATTTAAACAAGCAGTTTCTGTATTTATAGATACTCAGGAGCAATAAAATTATGCATTGTATATTTGATGAATTCAAATTTTATTTATGTTATTTCTTGGGAGCCTCTTATACTTTTGTTGATAAGGAACATCAGGGACCGAGTTTTCAAAAGATATGAGATTTTTGAATTTCACCACAAAACCTACTGATAATCTCCTCCTAGAGGTAAAGAGTTGAACAAAGTGAAAATGATCTATTCCAAAGAGTTGAAGCAACAAATCAGTCTTTTTCATATAATTCTTTTTACTACAATGAAAGTTCTGCAACCCTTGTCTCCCATCCTCCATCTCTTACAATTGTCCCTCCTTAATCTAAAATTTCAATGACAAGAGAGGCACCTCTAACACTTATTCCACACATGGGTTCTGTCATTGATGATTTGCTCATGTTGGACCCTTTCATGCTGACACCACTAATTTTTGCATTAACACTTGGTCCTACCACCTTTCAGCAAAAATGAAGTTTTGTTCCAATTTCTCTAACACAGGTGTACCCATATTGCTCTATCATAAGCAAGGGCATCAATTCAATGCATTGCATTAGATGGTGCAGATCCAAAGTTTAGATTCAACAACACAGTTTAATTTGTTTTCTTAAATTTTATCTATAAATTTTGTTTTTGATTGATCCGTGGGGAGTTACCCAATAAAACACCAAAACCACACTCACTTTAAGATCAGGAAAGAAAACCCAGCACAACTATTTCTATTATGATCAAGTATTAGGAATGCCTTTACTGGAATAATCCCCACCACAATTGTTTTCTGTTAATATTGATCAAAATTAACATTTGCTAAAGCTTTCTTGAAGTTCCTATCCTCATTTTGATCATGTTCCCACCATTTAATACAAGTATCAGAAATACAGCCATTCATCTAGATGTTTGGCTGCTGCAACAATATAGAAAAGACGGGAACACTAGGATTGATGTAGTTTGGGAAAATATTAAGGAAAATGAGGAAATTAAACATAGAATTTGACAGATTTTAAACCAAACCATCAGTTACCTCTACACACCGATGTCCTCTATTTTAATTTTCCATTATTTACTCTTCTAAACTGCTCTTTGGGGTGGGGGAACATTAAATATTTAACCTAACTTAGATACAAATACTGCTACACATAGTGTTGGAAGTTAAATACAAATACTGATATACATACTGCTAGAACTTAAATACAAATAATGCTACTACACATACTGTTGGAAATCACTACAGCAAAATACAGTAAACACAATTCAATTTCTCGCAGCACAAAATTCTAAAATAATACTGCAATTTCTAACACTCCCATCTATTAAGTCCAGTAAAAAAACAGTTTAAAACACAGCTAGGAAGTTTTGAAAGAACGATAAACATGGACAGGCTCAAAATTAAACCAGTCTAACAATGTTATGGAAAATGAAGAAACAGCTCCAGTGATTTAAGAATTAAGAATAATGATTTATGCTCTTGATGGAAATGCAGGACACATAAAAGAACAAAAGTTTGAATGAAAATATAACAAGTGCAGCATATTATAGACAAATATAAAATCAAAAATATTTGCAGAGACATATCTTTATCAGAAGTATTCAGTTTTGGATTCCATTTTTCTTGCTATTTGGACTTGTGTATTCCCACTAAAACATCATTCCCCTTCATTGCTTGATGTAATATGCTTGTGCCTACTTGAATTTTTTCTAGAGATTGCTGACCTACATCATTTAAACTCTTCCTCTTGATAGAGCTCTGTTTACTCTTTTTTGCATGATTCCTCAATATCAAAACTAAATATCCATTCAGTTGATGCTATGACCCATTTTCTCCAAACCAAGCCAGGATTACTACATATCAGTGCTCTGTACATCCATCAATTACAGTTACCTAGGATATGTAGCAATAGAATTAGTCAAGCACATGCAAAAATATTATAAATGGGCAAATAGAAGAAAACAATGTGGTTTAGACCTTCCTTAATTTCTATACTCAGATATATAATATGATCACACTTTGTCTCTTAGGAGACAAGTCACTAATGAAACAATGGACATAATTGAGAGAGAGAGAGAGATAGGTAGTTTTAGGGAAGAGTGAGACAAATACAGACCATAAGTCATGGATCAATATGTCTGGGTACAGAGGGTACTCCCAAAAAACCGGACACCTTTAGCAACCGCTTCACTCAAATAGACCATAGATCAACACATCGATGTTTGTCACGTGGTTAAAACCCTCGAGAGGGAAACAGTCCACAACCCCATCCAAATAGCTACTTGGAGCAATTTATTATGCAAAAGAAAGAAATTTACATGAGCTTATCATAATTGATGAACTAGCCAAGGACCCTCTATGCTCTTTAAATAGAGATCATAGACCAATTGGGTGTTAAGCCACGGATCAATGGTAGGTATCATCTAAGAGAAGTTGAACTGTTGGATCACTCTAAGTATATAACATATTGTGACCGTCGGATTAGAATATTTATAAATGCATACTGATGCATACTAAAGAAACACACTTTTACCTAATGGATATATTACACAAGTTGATCTTAACTAACTCCTAAGTGTCTAAATATCCTAACATCCCCCCTTAAGAACAACTTGGGATAGGATTGAAGGATCTACAAAAGTGACACTGTTAGGATAAGGAAGGAGGCATTAGAGCCTATCCCCCCTTAAGGACACATTCCTGAACTCCTAACATAGACCAAAGTTTAGAAAACTTCAATTCTGTAAGAGACTTGGTGAAGATGTCTGCAACTTGATCATCTGTAGGGCAATACAGAACTTCAATAACACTATCATGAACAATATTTCTGATGAAGTGCATGTGTAGCTCAATGTATTTGTTGTGCTGATGTAGAACTGGATCTTTGGCAAGATTGATGGCACTTTGATTGTCGCACAAAAGTGGAATAGGCTACTATTGCTCGAATCCAAACTCTGAAAGGATCTGTCGAAGCCATAAAGCTTCCTGACTGGAATTAACTGCAGCTCGATATTCTACTTCTGCTGAAGAAAGAGTAAGAGCTTGTTGTTTCTTACAAGACCAAGTGACAGGTCCAGATCCCAGACTGAAAACATAACCTACAGTAGACTTTCGATCATCAAGATCGCCGGCCCAATCTGAATCAGTGAAACCAACCAACAAAGGTTTCCCCTCTGTACTGTAATGAATCCCAAACTGAATTGTACCTCAAATATATTAAAGTATTATTTTTACTTCTTTCCAGTGACTTTCATGAGGATTTTGCATATAATGGGCAACATGACCAATGGCAAAGGAAAGTTCAGGACAAGAATGAGTCAATTATAAAATACTTCCAACAAGCTAACGATACAAGGTGGCATCTACTTCAGGGGAAGTACAAGTGGTAGAAATTTTGACTCCTAACTAGAAGGGAGAAGGGGCTGGTTTACAATCTTCCATGTGGAAGCGACGAAGAAGGTCACAAGCATACTTAGACTGAGAAAGAAATATTCCTTCTTTGGTTTGCAAGACTTGGAGACCAAGAAAATAATGCAAATGTCCTTAGTCTGACATTTCAAAATTTTGCTTAAGACTGGATTTCACATGGGTTATAAGTTTAGGGTCACTACTAGTAAGGATAATATCATCAAAATAAAGAACACGTATGATGAGATGGTTTCCTACTTTCTTGGTATAGACATTGGGGTCAGAATGGCATCTAGAAAAACCAGTGTCAAGGAGAAAGCTATCCATTTTGGAATACCAAGATCTAGGACCTTGCTTAAGGCCATATAAGGATTTCTTAAGGAGACAAACAAGGCTATAGTTATTCTTAACATATCCAAGAGGTTGTTCCATGTAAATTTCCTCATGTAAATCACCATGTAAGAAGGAATACTTGACATCCAATTGATAGACTTCCCAATTATGTAAGGCTGCAAGGGAAAGAACAAGGTGGCTGGAGTTCATTTTTGCTACAGGGGGAAAGGTTTCATTGTAGTCAATCCCTTCAACTTGGGAAAAACCTTTGGAAACTAACCTTGCCTTAAGTCTTTCAACACTTCCATCTGATGCATACTTAGTTCTGTAGACCCATTTACATCTGACAAGTTTTCTTCCTTTTGGAAGAGGAACAAGATCCCAAGTATCGTTCGTCATTAAGGAACAATATTATTCATCCATAGCTACATCCCAATCTAGATTTCCTGAAGCTTCTGCAAAATTTTCTGGATCATGATTCTCAGAAACTTGAGCCAAAAGAGAATAGGCTCGCTGAAACTGAGAACGTGTTCGATGATGATCTCTATTATCACCAGCAAGATCACCAGTTGCTTCACATGTTGAACGGACCGATCGAGGAAGTATTGGTGCTGGTGCAATTGGAGGAACATGAGCAGGAGGAAGTGGATTTTCATCCTCACTGTCATCATTAGAAACTGGAGTTGGAAACCTATCAAGGAAGCTGGAAGAAGAAGAAGAAGAAGGCACAATCGCCGAATCAGGATCGCAGGCCAAAGATGGCACACCCGCCAAGTTAGGCTCATAGGCCAATAGATTTTCATCAAATTTAACATCTCTTCTAATGATTATATCATGAGAATGTTGCTGAAGAAGTCTATAAACTTTTACATCTTCAGAATATCCAACAAATATGCACTTTTCACTTTTAGGCTGCAATGCTTTTCGTTTTTCATCTGGAATGTGAGCCCATGCTTCACAACCAAACACATGAAAATGACTTACATCTCATTTAATTTTACTCCATGCTTCTTCCAGTGTTATACCCCATAAAACTTTAGTGGGTGTGTGATTAACTATGTAATTTGCACTTCTAAACTGCTCTTTGGGGTGGGGGAACATTAAATATTTAACCTAACTTAGATACAAATACTGCTACACATAGTGTTGGAATTTAAATACAAATACTGATACACATACTACCAGAACTTAAATACAAATAATGCTACTACACATACTTCTAGAAATCACTACAGCAATATACAGTAAGCACAATTCAATTTCTCACAGCACAAAATTCTAAAATAATGTTGTAATTTCTAACACTCCCATCTATTAAGTCCAGTAAAAAAATAGTTTAAAACACAGCTAGGAAGTTTTGAAACAAGGACAAACATGGACAGGCTCAAAATTAAACAAGTCTAACAGTGTTATGGAAAATGAAGAAACAACTCTAGTGATTTAAGAATTAAGCATAATGATTTATGCTCTTGATGGAAATGCAGGACACATAAAAGAACAAAAGTTTGAATGAAAATATAACAAGTGCAACATATTATAGACAAATATAAAATCAAAAGGATTTGCAGAGACATATCTTTATCAGAAGTATTCAGTTTTGGATTCCATTTTTCTTTCTATTTGGACTTGTGTATTCCCGCTACAACATCATTCCCCTTCATTGCTTGATGTAATATGCTTGTTCCTACTTGAATTTTTTCTAGAGATTGTTGACCTACATCATTAAAACTCTTGCTCTTGATAGAGCTCTGTTTACTCCTTTTTGCATGATTCCTCAATGTCAAAACTAAATATCCATTCAGTTGATGCTATGCCCCATTTTTCTCCAAACCAAGACAGGATTACTACATATCAGCGCTCTGCACATCCATCAATTACAGTTACCTAGGATATGTAGCAGCAGAATTAGTCAAGCACATGAAAAAATATTATAAATGGGAAAATAGAAGAAAACAATGTTGTTTAGACCTTCCTTAATTTCTATACTCAGATATATAAGACAATCACACTTTGTCTCTTAGGAGACAAGTCACTAACGAAACAATGGACATACCCGAGAGAGAGAGAGATAGGTAGTTGTAGGGTAGACTGAGACAAATACCGACCACAAGGTCATGGATCAATATGTTGGGGTACACAAGGTACTCCCAAAAGACCAGACACCTTTAGCAACCGCTTCACACAAATAGACCACAGATCAACACACTGATGTTTGTCACATGGTTAAAACCCTAGAGAGGGAAATGGTCCACGGCCCCAGCCAAATAGCTACTTGGAGCAATTTATTATGCAAAAGAAAGAAAGTTACATGAGCTTCTCATAATCGATGAACTGGCCAAGGACCCTCTATGCTCTTTAAATAGAGATCATAGACCAATCGGGTGTTAAGCCATGGATCAATGGTAGGTATGATCTAAGAGAAGTTGAACTGTCGGATCACTCTATGTCTATAACATATCGTGACCGTCATATTAGAATATTTACAAATGCATACTAATGCATACTAAAGAAACACACTTTTACCTAACGGATATATTACACAAGTTGATCTTAACTAACTCCTAAGTGTCTAAATATCCTAACATCCCCCCTTAAGAACAACTTGGGATAGGATTGAAGGATTTACAAAAGTGACACTATTAGGAGAAGGAAGGAGGAATTAGAGCCTATCCCCCCTTAAGGACACATTCCTGAACTCCTAACATAGACCAAAGTTTAGAAAACTTCGCTTCTGTAAGAGACTTGGTGAAGATGTCTGCAACTTGATCATCTGTAGGGCAATAGATAACTTCAATAACACAATCATGAACAAGATTTCTGATGAAGTGCATGTGTAGCTCAATGTATTTGTTGCACTGATGTAGAACTGGATCTTTGGCAAGCTTGATGGCACTTTGATTGTCGCACCAAAGTGGAGTAGGCTTCTGCTACTCGAGTCCAAACTCTGAAAGGATCTGTCAAAGCCATAAAGCTTCCTAACTGGCATTAACTACGGCTCGATATTCTGCTTCTGCTGAAGAAAGAGCAAGAGCTTGTTGTTTCTTACAATACCAAGTGACAGGTCTAGATCCCAGACTGAAAACATAACCTGTAGTAGACTTTCGATCATCAGGATCACCGGCCCAATCTGAATCAATGAAACCAAGCAACAAAGGTTTCCCCCCTATATTGTAATGAATCCCAAACTGAATTTTACTTCGAATATATTGAAGTATTCTTTTTGTTGCTTTCCAGTGACTTTCATGAGGACTTTGCATATAACAAGAAACACGGGCAATGGCAAAGGAAAGGTTAGGACGAGAATGAGTCAAGTATAAAATACTACCAACAAGCTGACGATACAAGGTGGCATCTACTTCAGGGGAAGTACAAGTGGTAGAAATTTTGACTCCTAACTGGAAGGGAGAAGGGGTTGGCTTACAATCTTCCATGTGGAAGCGACGAAGAAGGTCACAAGCATACTTAGACTAGGAAAGAAAGATTCATTCTTTTGTTTGCAAGACTTGGAGACCAAGAAAATAATGCAAATGTCCTAACTCTGACATTTCAAAATTTTGCTTAAGACTGGATTTCACATGGGTTATAAGTTTAGGGTCACTACCAGTAAGGATAAGATCATCAACATAAAGAAAAAGTATGATGAGATGGTTTCCTACTTTCTTGGTATAGACATTGGGGTCAGAATGGCATCTAGAAAACCCAGTGTCAAGGAGAAATCTATCCATTTTGTCATACCAAGCTCTAGGATCTTGCTTAAGGTAATATAAGGATTTATTAAGGATAAAAACAAGGCTATAGTTATTCTAAACATATCCAGGAGGTTGTTCCATGTAAATTTGATCATGTAAAAGTTATTCTAAACATATCCATAGCTGCATCCCAATCCGGATTTCCTGAAACTTCTGCAAAAGTTTCTGGATCATGATTCTCAGAAACTTGAGCCAAAAGGGAAGAGGCTCACTGAAACTAAGAATGTGTTCTATAATGATCTCTAGGATCACTGGTAAGATCACCAGCTGCTTCACATGTTGAATGGACCCATCGGGGAAGTATTGGTGCTGGTGCAATTGGAGGAACATGAGCAGGCGGAAGTGGATTTTCATCCTCACTATCATCATCAGAAACTGGAGTTGGAAACCTGTCAAGGAAGCTGGAAGAAGAAGAAGAAGAAGAAGAAGGCACAATCGCCAAATTAGGCTCGCAGGCCAAAGATGACACACCCACCAAGTTAGGCTCATAGGCCAAGAGATTTTCATCAAATTTAACATCACTTCGGATGATTATATCATGAAAATGTGGCTGAAGAAGTCTATAACCTTTTACATCTTCAGAATATCCAACAAATATGCACTTTTCACTTTTAGGTTGCAATGCTTTCCCTTTTTCATCCGGAATGTGAGCCCATGCTTCACAACCAAACACACAAAAATGACTTACATCTGGTTTAATTTTACTCCATGCTTCTTCTGGTGTTATACCCCATAAAAATTTAGTGGGTGTGCAATTAACTATGTAATTTGCACTTCTAAACTGCTCTTTGGGGTAAGGGAACATTGAATATTTAACCTAACTTAGATACAAATACTGCTACACATAGTGTTGGAAGTTAAATACAAATACTGATACACAAACTGCTAGAACTTAAATACAAATAATGCTACTACACACACTGCTGGAAATCACTATAGAAACATACAGTAAACACAATTCAATTTCTCGCAGCACAAAATTCTAAAATAATACTGCAATTTCTAACACTCCCATCTATTAAGTCCAGTAAAAAAACAATTTAAAACACAGCTAGGAATTTTTGAAAGAAGGATAAACATGGACATGCTCAAAATTAAACCATTCTAACAGTGTTATGGAAAATGAAGAAACATGTCCAGTGATTTAATAATTAAGCATAATCATTTATGCTCTTGATGGAAATGCAAGACACATAAAAGAACAAAAGTTTGAATGAAAATATAACAAGTGCAGCATATTATAGGAAAATATAAAATTAAAAGGATTTGTAGAGACATATCTTTATCAGAAGTATTTAGTTTTGGATTCCATTTTTCTTGTTGTTTGGACTTGTGTATTCCTGCTACAACATCATTCCCCTTCATTGCTTGATGTAATATGCTTGTGCATGCTTGAATTTTTTCTAGAGATTGTTGACCTACATCATTTAAACTCTTGCTCTTGATAGAGCTCTATTTACTCTTTTTTGCATGATTCCTCAATGTCAAAACTAAATATCCATTTATTTGATGCTATGACCCATTTTTATCCAAACCAATCCAGGATTACTACATATTAGCGCTCTATACATCCATCAATTACAGTTACCTATGATATGTAGCAACATAATTAGTCAAGCATATATAAAAATATTATAAATGGGCAAATAGAAGAAAACAATGTGGTTTAGACCTTCCTTAATTTCTATACTAAGATATATAATATGATCACACTTTGTCTCTAAGGAGACAAGTCACTAACGATACAATGGACCTGAGAGAGAGAGAGATAGGTAGTTGTAGGGTAGAGTGAGACAAATATAGACCACAAGGTCATGGATCAATATGTTCGGGTACAGAGGGTACTCCCAAAAGACTGGACACCTTTAGCAACCGCTTCACACAAATAGACCACAGATCAACACACCGATGTTCGTCACGTGGTTAAAAACCTTGAGAGCGAAACAGTCCACAGCCCCAGCCAAATAGCTACTTGGAGCAATTTATTATGCAAAATAAAGAAATTTACATGAGCTTCTCATAATCGATGAACTAGCTAAGGACCCTCTATGCTCTTTAAATAGAGATCATAGACCAATCGGGTGTTAAGCCATGGATCAATGGTAGGTATGATATAAGAGAAGTTGAACCATCGGATCACTCTATGTCTATAACATATCGTGACCGTTGGATTAGAATATTTACAAATGCATACTAATGCATACTAAAGAAACACACTTTTACCTAATGGATATATCACACAAGTTGATCTTAACTAACTCCTAAGTGTCTAAATATCCTAACATCCCCCCTTAAGAACAACTTGGGATAGGATTGAAGGATTTACAAAAGTGACACTATTAGGAGAAGGAAGGAGGCATTAGAGCCTATCCCCCATTAAGGACACATTCCTAAATTGCTAACATAGACCAAAGTTTAGAAAACTTTGCTTCTGTGAGAGACTTGGTGAAGATGTCTGCAACTTGATCATCTGTAGGGAAATAGAGAACTTCAATAACACAATCATGAACAAGATTTCTGATGAAGTGCATGTGTAGCTCAACGTGTTTGATACGCTGATGTAGAACTGGATCTTTGGCAAGCTTGATGGCACTTTGATTGTCGCACCAAAGTGGGGTAGGCTGTTGCTACTCGAATTCAAGCTCTGAAAGTATTTGTCGAAGCAATAAAGCTTCCTGACTGGCATTGACTGGGGCTCGATATTCTGCTTCTGCTGAAGAAAGAGCAAGAGCTTGTTGTTTCTTACAAGACCAAGTGACAGGTCCAGATCCTAGACTGAAAATAGAACCTGCAGTAGAATTTCGATCATCAGGATCATTGGCCCAATCTGAATCAGTGAAACCAATTAACAAAGGTTTCCCCCCTGTACTGTAATGAATCCCAAACTGAATTGTGCCTCGAATATATTGAATTATTTTTTTTGCTGCTTTCCAGTGAATTTCATGAGGAGTTTGCATATAACGGGCAACATGTCCAATGACAAAGGAAAGGTCAAGACAGGAATGAGTCAAGTATAGAAGACTACCAACAAGCTGACGATACAAGGTGGAATCTACTTCAGGGGAAGTACAAGTGCAGAAAGTTTGACTCCAGACTGGAAGTGAGAAGGTGTTGTTTTACAATATTCCATGTGGAAGAGACGAAGAAGGCCACATGCATACTTAGACTGGGAGATGAAGATTCCTTATTTGGTTTGCAAGACTTGGAGACCAAGAAAATAATGCAAATGTCCTAAGTCTAACATTTCAAAATTTTGCTTAAGACTGGATTTCACATGGGTTATAAGTTTAGGGTCACTACCAGTAAGGATAATATCATCAACATAAAGAACAAGTATGATGAGATGGTTTCCTACTTTCTTGGTATAGACATTGGGGTCAGAATGGCATCTGGAAAAACCAGTGTCAAGGAGAAAGCTATCCATTTTGGCATACCAAGATCTAGGAGCTTGCTTAAGGCCATATAAGGATTTCTTAAGGAGACCAACAAGGCTAGAGTTATTCTGAACATATCCAAGAGGTTGTTCCATGTAAATTTCCTCATGTAAATCACCATGTAAGAAGGCAGACTTGACATCCATTTGATGGACTTCCCAGTTATGTAAGGCTGTAAGAGAAAGAATAAGGTGGATGGAGTTCATTTTTGCTACAGGGGCAAAGGTTTCATTGTAGTCAATCCCTTAAACTTGGGAAAAACCTTTGGCAACTAACCTTGCCTTAAGTCTTTCAACACTTCCATCTGATGCATACTTAGTTATGTAGACCCATTTACATCTGACAAGTTTTCTTCCTTTTGGAAGAGGAACAAGATCCCAAGTATCATTCGCCATTAAGAAACGATATTCTTCATCCATAGCTACATCCCAATCTGGATTTCCTGAAGCTTCTACAAAAGTTTCTAGATCATGATTCTCGGAATCTTGAGCCAAAAGAGAAGAGGCTCACTGAAACTTAGAACGTGTTCGATTATGATCTCTAGGATCACCCGCAAGATCACCAACTGCTTCACATGTTGAACAGACCCATCGAGGAAGTATTGGTGCTGGTGCAATTGGAGGAACATGAGCAGGTAGAAGTGGATTTTCATCCTCACTGTCATCATCAGAAACTGGAGTTGGAAACCTATCAAGGAATCTAGAAGAAGAAAAAGAAGAAGGCACAATCGCCGAATCAGGCTCGCAGGCCAAAGATGGCACACCTGCCAAGTTAGGCTCGCAGGCCAAGAGATTTTCATCAAATTTAACATCTCTTCTAATGATTATATCATGATAATGTGGATGAAGAATTATATAACCTTTTACATCTTTAGAATATCCAACAAATATGCACTTTTCACTTTTAGGCTGCAATGCTTTCCATTTTTCATCCAGAATCTGAGCCCATGCTTCACAGCCAAACACACGAAAATGACTTACAACTGGTTTAATTTTACTCCATGCTTCTTCCAGTGTTATACCCTGTAAAACGTTAGTGGGTGTGCGATTAACTATGTAATTTGCATAATTTATGGCCTCAGCCCAATATTGAAGACTTAGTCCCTTAGATTGGATCATACAATTAGCAATTTCTTTTAAAATGTGGTTCTTCCATTCAGCTACACCATTTTGTTGTGGTGTATATGGAACAGTGTGCTGTTGTTGGATTCCTTGTTCAGTGCAAAAAATAGTGAACTTGTTGTTAATATATTCTCCTCCATTGTCAGATCTTAACTTAATAATTTGATGGCCAGATTGTTTTTCAACAAGGGCCTTGTAGGCCAAGAACATGTCAAATACTTCGCTCTTAAGTTTTAGGAAGTAAACCCAGTGCGCCTAGAGTAGTCATCAATGAAAGTTAAGAAATATTTGAAACCAGAAAAGGAAGCAGATGGAAGAGGGCCACACAAGTCACTATGCACAAGCTCCAAGGGAACCAAGGCATGCCAAGAGGCACGTCTGTCAAAACTGTCCCGATGATGTTTTTTGAGTACACAACTAGAACAAACACCATCCTTGCAAGATACTAGTGGAAGACCCGTCACCATATTTTCTTTATATAGTTGTTGCAATGAGCGATAATTTAAGTGACCAAATTGCTCATGCCAAAGTTTGCTCAAGTTATCACTATGATCAACAAAAACTGAAGGAAATGTTGATGACCCAAAGTTGTTAAATTTGTACAACCTGGTAATATCATCAACAGTTCCAGTAGCAAGGATATTTTGAGGATTTTTAAAATCCTTGATTACAACTTGGTGAGGTGTAAACGTCACAGTTTTACCTTCACCTGAATGAGTAATTTGATAGACTGATAACAAATTGCAGGAAATTTTTGGAACACATAGTACATCACCGAAATGACCATTTTCTACTGGAACTGTTCCAAATCCTACAACACTTAGAGATATATCATCACCAACAAATATTTGTTTGTTGTTACATTCATGCATAATAGAAAAGATAGGTTTATCCTTAGCCATATGATAATATGTTCCAGAATCAATGAGCCATTCAATTGAAGTAGAAGAAGAAGATGCAGTATAAGAGTAACCAGAAGCACAAAGTTGATGTCCATGAGAGGTAGATTCTGAAGATGAATCTAGGCTGATGTAGTGCTTCTTCATTGCTACTTCCAAGGATGCCATCTTCTTAAAACACTTAGATTCATCATAATTATCTTTCCCACAAAAATTGCAATGACGCTCAGTCTTATTTCCTTTTTTCTTGGATCCTTTGTCATTTTTTAAAGAAGGAGATGACTGAGAAGGTTTGGGACCCTTGTCGTTTTGCTTATTATTGTGAAAATTCTATTTCTTGGGAGGCTTGGACTTTTCTTTCTGTTGGGACAATAAGTCTTTCCCATATGTATCTACATTATTAATGATTCCAAGATGAACGATCTTATCTTGCTCTCTAATTAAGGAATCACAAAAGGATTCAAGGCTAGGCTCTTGATAGCTAGCTATAGTCAAGGATTCTTTCATGGAGTAGAATGTAGATACAAAAATAGAATATGCAGGTACAAGTTTTGAAAGAAAATGATAAATACATTGTTTGTCTTCTTTCTTAATCTTGCATTCTTCACATAATAGTCTAAGAGTTTTATACTTAGAGAAATAGTCTTGAATGCATGAAAAATCATTTGGATTCAAGAAAATCAACTCATTCATGAGTTGATGACCCTGAATTTCATTGTGTTTACCAAACATAGATTCCAACATTTCCCAAGCTTTATCAATTTCATCAATTTCATATATGTGGAATCACAAATTAATAGAGATTGACATCCCAATTAATCCACGAGCTTTATCACATCTATTTGTCCATTTAATTTTCTTATCATCATCAGTGGGTTCTATTTCTTTCCCTGAGGTTATCCTGAAAAGTACCCTACTTTGTAGAACATCCTCCATATGAGATTTCCATGAGAAATAGTTAGAACTTGTAAGTATAATATCACAAGGGGCGACCATATTGTAAAATAATGGCTGAAAAAACAGAAACTAACTACCTAGATACAAATAGCTCGAAAAAAATATGCGGTTTTAAAAAAAACGGCACTTAAAACTGATTCTGGATGATGAAGTTATACTTGATCAAATAAAATGTTGAAGATGTCCCCAATAGTGACGTGATAGATATTAACTTGACCAACTAAAAAAAAGAAGCCCCCTCTTCCCAAGATCAACCTTTGACAATCACTTTACAATAAAGTTGCTTTGAAGTGAATCACTTTTGTAGACTAAGTGATGTTCACTTTTATAATAATGTGACTTTTAAATAGTGCGAAAATAAATTAAAGACTTAAGTGACTCACTTTTTATTTTATTTTATTTATGTGAGATACACTTTTACAATAAAGTAACTTGAGAATAGAAATTGCATGCACTAAAAAGTAGCTTGATAAGACTTGAACTCAAGACTTATCAAGGAGTAAAGCAAATTTGGACCAAGTGAGCTAAGTTTAAAAGGTACATAAAAGTATGGAAAGAGGAAGGGAGCCTTTTTTTTCACTCTTCTCTCTCGTTCTCCATGCTTTCTTTCTTGTCCCGCAAATCACACAAAAAATGAAACAAAAAACAAAAACTTTTTCTACGCGATGGGATTAGATCTTTGTTAGCTTACCCGGAAAGTCTATGTTTTCAAATTTTCTTGCTATTTCTGATTTTCCATGATCGCACAAGGTGCACAACAAAGATCATACGTAGCCGAGAAGACAAGAAAAGAAAACTTTCCCTCATTGTTTCTGATTCGCCGCGATTGCACAAGGTGCATAGCAAAGAGCATACACAGCTAGGGAAGGAAACATTCCGAGACTAAAACAAAAATATCTAATAATAAGACTGATAAAATATGAGATATTTAAAAAAAATAAAACAAATCTGTCACTGCAACATTATACCTTCAGATTTNAGTCCGAGACTAAAACAAAAATATCTAATAATAAGACTGATAAAATATGAGATATTTAAAAAAAATAAAACAAATCTGTCACTGCAACATTATACCTTCAGATTTGCCGAAATGGGTGTTTCTGGAACAAACGGAAATGGTTTTCGGTGACATAAAAACTGTTTCCAAATGGAAACGGTGCTCTGGATGCAATGACACAGCTCCCACAAGCCACAAATGCACAAAAAATCTAGAACCAGAAACCCTTTCAAAGTTTCGGCAACACCAGTTCCAGATCTTAATCAAAATTGAAAGCGGCTCTTCATAAAAGATCTGATACCATGTTCGGGTACACAGGGTACTACCAAAAGACTGAACACCTTTAGTAACCACTTCACAAAAATATACCATATATCAACACACCAATGTTTTTCACTTCGTTAAAACCCTTGAGAGGGAAACAGTCCNGTACTCCCAAAAGACTGAACACCTTTAGTAACCACTTCACAAAAATATACCATATATCAACACACCAATGTTTTTCACTTCGTTAAAACCCTTGAGAGGGAAACAGTCC
>LPNX010083589.1:609522-637254 GCA_001517045.1 Pseudotsuga menziesii
ATGGGAGATCCTGATATTGAAAGTGTTGATTTGAAATGCAAGAAATGGAGAAGGAAGAGTGACAAAACTAGATTTGAGATATTTTTGCATCTTTGTCAAGTAAAAGCTATATTGAGCAGTCTAATGGAAATTACATCCTCCCAACTTAAAATCAACCTAGGTGGAGCATTGAAGCAGGGCGAATCATTTGGTAGAACCATTGTGGAGGCTTGCAAAACTTTCATTTGTTGGTGCCTTTCAGTTTTCAAATATGAACTTCTTGAAAGCATTAAGACATATTATTGTGGAATATCACCTTCACCTACATTCTATATTCTATTTGTTTTAAACCCATTTATATCACCTTTCACTTTGCTTGAATTTGTGAATTAGAAGCCTTTACCCATTTTCCAGTAACATCTCTGAGCATCAAGAATTAGAAGCCTTTACCCCTGGTCCAAAGCTCCCCTATGCCCATATCGAGCTCTATTTTACAACAGTAGCAATTAAAATTTTCCTTTCCTACCTAAAACAAGCTAAGGAAGATATTGTTGTTCATCAGTTCTTTTGGGATATGGATGGTCAAAGGCTTGATGCCAGTGTGGTTGGAGAAGTGTATAAGAAAGTGATCTTACTATTCACTCAAACATCTGGAAAATGAATTTTTTCCTCCAGGATTGGTAATTCAAGTGATTGATAGCCATGATGTTATTATATGATAGAATGGTGAGGATAATCTATGGGTGAAGGCCACTAACTAAGAAAAACCAGTCAGCAAAAAATAAATCTACTGTCAAGAGGTGTGAATTTATGCATTGCAGACTTCTTTTGATTTACCAAAGTAGGTTGAATTCCATATGATGCAAAAATTGCAGAGGTAGTTTTCATCAGGATATAGAGAATATGAAAGTCATAGAGTTGGTGTATTACTTAAATTTGATCATAGCAGGTTTTGCTCATCAAGCAAACAAGCTTGGAACTAGTAAAGAACAAAACTTGATAGACAAACATTTCATATCAAGGGCTGTTGCAAAGAGATTTAAGGATGGAAGAGTGTTCAACAGAGGATTTGGATTAGTTCAAATCCCTCCAAATCAGGCATTAAATTTGGATGTGAAAAATTGCATTTAAAGTACATTTAAAACATGAGCATCCTATTGATAGAGATAATAGTCATCACCAGCTAATTAAAACACAAGCATCAACAAAAAATTCCAAGTACGTAGTCATGAGGAGACATATTCCTCTAAATGTAAGTTTTATAACAATTTGTACTATTTCTTAGCCTGCAACATATCAACTCATTATTGAAACTTATTTATAGTTGATTTTGATGAAAACAATACAAGATTTGAAGCCATGAAATTAGCATTCAAGCACTAGTTCCAAATTTAGTGGGCTTTATCCAATATCTTCATGGATCAAACAAAAATCAAGTGTCATTAGAATTTGAGTCTAAATGCTTTTTCACAAAATAGAGAATCATTCCCAGATTGAAGAGATTTTTTCAAATTTGAAAATAGAGCATATAGCAGACAGTCAACAGTTAAAGGGATATTATCATAAATTCATGGACAGTCAAAGAGATATCCCAGATTTAGTGGCAAGAGTTCTCCAGCAATTCAAACAATTCAAGACAATTGGAAATTGTTCTAAATTTAGTTTATTTGGTGATTTTTAATTGATTTTTGTTCCCTAAAATTAGATGCAATATGTTGATGTAATTTTCGAGGATAGAATTTGATTACTATATAACAAGTAATCATTGATCATAGTATAATGCTAACATGATCTATCCAATCCCCAAAAAGTAATCATTGATCATAGTAGAACGCTAACATGGGCTAGCCAATCCCCAAAAAAACTAAAGGCTTGAACTGCATCTTTCGACATACAAGACCCATTTTGATGATTTTGTCCCTTTTATGAATCCTTTCTTCTACACTGAGAGGCTTTATGAGTTTATGAGTAATCACTTTTTCCCATAGACCCAGCCATTTTATAAGTCTCCAAATAGCTTTAGCTGCTAGTGCTTTGGAAAAGCAATGTGGATTCTTTAATCCCCATCCTCCCATGTCTTTGGGTAAAGATATTTTCTGCCATACAAACTAAGGGAAATCCTTACCACCAACCCATAAGAATATGAAGCTTATCTTTCTTATTTTCTCTAAAGTTTCCTTATGAACATATGTAAGAGAAATCCATAAAATTGGTATAGCTTCGAGCATAGCTTTCACCAATACCAATCTTCTAGCCCTAGAAATACATTTGTTACACCATAGATTCAGCTCCCTTTCAACCTTCCCAACAAGCAAAGTCCAATTAGCTTTGGAATAGTAATTAGGTTTTAATATGAAGCCCAAATACTTAAGTCCATCCTGTAGTGCAAGGAAAACTATAAAGAATTATGTGGATTGATTCTCCGTGGACTAAATCTCCCTAAAATTAACAAAAATATTCCACATATCCTCAAAATATCACTTCATCAGAATTACATGAAATCAACTAGCCTTTACAAAATATGCCTAATACACCTTGGAAAGATAAAATATGCAATATATTTTTTACAAGAAGCACTAAACTTTTGACCAGTACAAAAATCCTTGGACATGTTGCTTTGGGGATTCCCTAGTGTGAATATACCAAGAATTGAACTTGAATTAGCTGTGGTAAATACTAAATTCCATCCGGCTTGCTACCAGATCACAGCCTAACCGACTAGAATAGCATGTCCTAAAGGACATAATATGGTGGGCTTGGGTCCGTAATATATGCAACACTACAATCAAGGTTGAAGAAGAACAAGACACACTTCTTCAAACACAGGTATTTCTGAAAGACTAAAAAAACTATTTCAAGACATACTTGCAACTGAATATCTAAATCGACTACAATAGCTAATAGCATAGACCATAGCCTTTAGAAATTGCATAGAAAATAATCAAACAAACATTGTTATTAATGTGATTCCACAGACTTTGGTCGATTAAACCCACTGAGCGCAAAAAACCCAGGAATCCTACTCTGTAGCATTTATAGGATGGAGAAAAAAAATTACAATAAAATTTGTACATTTTTTTTCAAAAAGAAACATGTAAATCCAAAGAAATGATGAGAATATCTAGGAACATACATCATCGAATACTTTCCAACTCGGTTTGTCTTTTTTCTTCTCTATGGTTGTCTTACTAAGAACTCATGGAAAAATGCACAAGTTGTGATGCATCCTACTTGTTGATGTTGTTTATATGAATCAATTAGGGATATTAGCAAAATCTAGAAACTTAACCTACTATTGAACATGTCAATTGGCAACAATGTAATCAGCACAAATTCATGCAGCTAAAGATTTGCAAATCCTTGTGTCAATTGAAGCAGTTTTATTAGGATTCACCTTGGTTTGTTCAGGTTTGCATTGAGAATGTCTATGAGAACAGAAATTTATCTCATTTTATCAGAGCCATATGTCCTTGGTCATGTTCCCTAAAGTAGGTGACAAACTATAATGAATGCTTATTTGGTGTTAACTTCATTAACAAATTTTTACTCTCTCTATTACGTATGAGGAATTTACGGCAATGGTTGCATTTGTTTAATTAGTCCTCAGTGCACCTTCCCAAGTCCCTGTTACTATGTGGGTACCTTTGATACCCCGGAAAACAAGAATTCTTGAAAAGGGAGCTAACAATGCTTTGTACAAGGATTGGAACAAGGATTGGAGCAAGGATTGGATCACCTATGGCTGCATGGTTTGATCATGTTGCTAAAGGGTGCCTTCCTAGCCTTTTTCTTGCTACTCGCCTTGTAGTTTGAGCAGGGAGCTCCAATTGCGTGTTCCATTTCCACACAGAGTTGTTTTGATGTGTACATATTTATCTCACATATGTTGGAAGTGATTTGTATGTTTCTTTGGATTACTATAACATTGAGCAAGATAGTTGCAACTATGTGTATGTTGAAATGATTTATTGTCATTACTATTCATGGGTTTTTTTCCTGAGCATTTGTTATCTCCTTTCCTTGCCTATATAGAGCAAGTGATAGCTATGAGTTTTGGAAAGCAAACTTTGTTTCCTTTATTGGATATAAAATCCCAAAGAAAAGGATTCAAGACACAACATGGATTGGGAAGAAAAAAAGGAAATTGGACAACTCGGTATTATAAAAACATGTGCATTGTGCAAAGGTTTCAATCACTTTATTCAAGCTTTAAAAGAGTTTTATGCCATGTAATGGACAGACTTGATCTAAAATATGGATTGAATTTGCTTGCATTTGTTAAAGGTTTTGAAGAGGAGGATTATCTTTTGGAATAGTTCCAATTTTTCTACAGACAGAATCCTTCTGAAGGTTCTATGGCTTTAGGTTTTCAAAGACTTGGAAAAGTTTAGATTCTTAAATAAGAAATCAAGACTTATTCCTAAAAACAGATGATCTAGACACCATGCATCATCAATGACAACAAATACACTTTTGTTCAACTATTTGCAAACACAAACTGTTAGGTATAAGAAATATTCTAGTTAAAATTTGAAAGATGTAACATCCCCGACCCTCCGACCGATGAAGAGGACACTACAATACATCAATCATCCGGACATCTACCCCCATGAACATGAACATACATACATATAATTTTGAAGCAAGATAATTAAAAGCATACAACATACTATGGAGCATGATCATTCATATACACAACGGAAGCAAAAAATCTCAATCAACATTCAACATGTACATCATCATTCATTAATAATAAATATGATTGCAGACACAAGTTAGGAAAAAATACTTATCTTATAAATAACTTGTCTCACAACCAGCTACGTCTCTACAACGTTCCACCCAACCATAGGCCCGTGTGCTCTTTAATCTCTCAGCAATGCTGCCACCCCCGAGTCGAGTATGATTCCGCAAGGAATAAGGAACTAGCAGGATTACACATAGCCAAGGATAATAGCCCCACTAAGGTACACAGTTCATCCAAGCCAACACAGTTGGGTTTATCGGGTGAAAAACAGATCAGCCAAGCCAACCAAGTTAGGTTTATTAGGCCATCCAGGAGCTGGGAAAGGCTAAATACTAAGCTGGTGAGCTCATTGAATAGCTAAAGACACCTACACCAGAACCATCCTGGCTTCTAGGACACCCACACACACCCAACACAAGGAAATCAGTCATTTCTCTACAATGCAGTCCCTCAGACCCTGATCTCCCTTCCAGTGCTATTCAGGGGTTGTGGAGAAGAAATCCAACTAGCTCTGTCTATGTGGTTCTCAACCCACCAGGTTTATTAAGCACATCAAGCCCTCATTCCTACTCCAATGTAGTCTAAGGACAAACCACTACGTGCATGCAAAAAACCAACTATTAAAGCTTTAATAGGGGAAAAACACTCCCTTGAGTCGTTCTTGGCCCTATCATGGTAAAAATGATTCCTTAGAAACCAACAACAACCAAAACACAAGGGAACCCAACCAACAATTGTGGGAAAACAACAGCCAATGAACAACAGGAGAAACCCACAGCAACGACTCAGGATGAAGCAACATAACATCGCACAATCCAAGCACAGCAGCAACTTTGGAAAACAATGGTGGAGTAAAAACATAGATTCTATGCATGAGTGGGAGGAAGAATAGATATGCATACTAACAACTCCATGAGAAAAGGAAGAACCAACCCCCAATCAATGAATCGTGACCCCTTTTATCTCAGCCCCTGTGAGGGAAAATGAACAGCTCTTGATCGGGATAGTGGACAGACCATCCACCACCCAAAAGGCACGTCATGGAGAGAGTGCAGGCGTGAGCATAGTGGTTTTCCTACTAGCAAATAGATGCCCCAACTAACAATAGAACAATTAAGGTGGTGGTTGGATGAGACAAGGGAAGGTGAGAAAAAATAGTGGTGACACATGGCTTTTCCCCACGGAATCCAGGTTTATCAGTCCCCCCCTTAACCTTAGGAAATCATGCCCCTTCTCAATTTGGTTGCAGTGAACATAGCTGGTTGGGGTTATTTAATTAAAATGCATAGTTACATGATGCCACAACTTAATATATGTCGTATGTCCCAATATACCATCGGTGACAATTCCAATCTGAAACATAGCGTAACCAAATCAATGGTGGGGCCTTTGACTTTAGATCCACACCATGATTATTTAAAATATATGTATCATGTATATGTAATGCAGACGGGGTCAAAACCGGGGTGTTACAAAATACAGCTAGAATTCAAGGCAGTGAAACTGTATGCGAAGATTAGTAATAGGATAATCTTTGTTCTAGCTAATCTAAGGTTAGGAACCATTAAATTATTGTTGGTTCAGAGCAGTGAAAACACCAAGTCTTCAGCCTAAAACAAATGTGAGCAGATTGTCTCAAGCTTGAGACATGTTCAACTTTCTTTGCTCCCCTCCCCACAATGAGGAAACATAGATTCTCTTCTTCATCCCACATAACTAGCTTATTGCTTTCTCCTATCATCTAGACATGAGGTGCATAGCTCTCTTATTCAACGCCAACACAAACTTCTAGCATTTGAGGCCCCTCAACTGTCCGATCAAGGGATAAGCAAATCACTTCACTCTTCCATTGTATCCATGATACATTGTGAGCAAGCACTGTCACATAATAATGTACAAACTACATCATAGCGGTCAATCAATAAATGCATTATCCATTAAGCAACCCTTGTTTTAATTGACTTGGCCAAGGAGGGTGATCTTGATAGAAAAAATTACCTCATAGAGTTGGATTTCCTTGTGTAGATTAGTATATTACCAAAATATTCCTCTCTTTCATGGTCTTGGATGGTAGCATAGACATATTGTATCCTTTATTTAACCTCTTAGATATTCCATTGTTTGATGGTAAGTAAACAAGGTAACGGCATAAACATCAAAAGTCACTGAGAATGGCATGTCTTATTATATTTACAAATGACAGTTTGAAAGTTGGGAATATGTTGATTCAAGTTTCTGTCAATGCAAATTCCAACATGCTTGTGGCTAATTGCTCATGGCTCTTCCACTATTCTTTCTAGGTTCCAACCATTTATGCAAATCACCATATTAATAGCTTACCTAAGAACTTTAGTCTCTTCAATATCCTTTCTCTCAAACCTGACAAAACCATATACACCTAGACCATCATTCTGGTATTAGCAATTCAAGTGGTTGTGGAAGGCCATAAAATTACCATTACATATTTGTAAAGATATCACATGTTAATGGATAAACACTGAAAATACCTCATAATGGGTGACCATGGAAGAAACCTCTTGTGATCAGGTAGCTTCAAAAAATTCTGATAAAAAATGTTAACTTCCATCAACCTTAGGTTCCCTTTATAGATAAAACAACAAGCAGGTCTGCTGACAATATAATTGAATAGGTTCTCTCTGGTTTACTGGTATTAATTAAGTACCTATTTGATATTCCCATTCTTTGTACCAACTAACTAACCTTTCACGACATTGCATAGACAAACCACTTATTGGTATAGTGATAACCTTTCTCATATGTATGTTGATGAATCTTTGAGACCACCATTGCCTGAAATGCAGGCTCGAGTATATAGTTATGTATTGTTCTCTATTTAAGTTGATACAAAATTATTTACATATGACCTAAAAAAAATCAACAGTTGAAAATGCAAATTGCTAAATTATCAACAACTTTGCTGGGATTTCAGATGAAGAGAATGACTTAGCCATCAGATGTTTTGAATAAAAGTTAAAATTGTGCCTGCCAGTATCTCGAGATAGAATGTACATTTAGTTTCAAAAAATAGACCCCAAAGTATAATTGTAGTCTATAAAGTTAACAAGCTATTACAATGACAAACTAATCATTTGTCATTGTAATATCCAGTGACCAAGACTACTGTTAAACCCTTCCTTTTCTAATGATCAACGAAATTATGTTAAAATCTATCGACTGTCATATTTAAACTAAGAAGAATTTGCAGAGGATTTTGAGATCTGTATGTTACCTCTTTTCCTAGTTGGTGACTTGAATGCCTGTTGAGGTGAATAGAATTTGTTCACGGAACCTACAAAACTCGTTGGATGAAATAGTGGGCAATTATCAAGTCGTTGTGGTGGCCAAGTGCAATAAAATACCATAATATCGACGCCTCTAGAGCAATGTTGGTTTAGAAATATTTTGGCTCTATTAAGATGATGTATCGAGCTAGTTTTGCTTCCTGAAAACCCTAGTTGCGTACACAGTAGTATAGTTTCCTTCCACAATTGAAATTGATAGACTATAACTCCTGCCAGGTTGAGTCCAGTCATTTAATACAACTTAATAATAGAATTTGAGTCCACCAATGAATATGCCATTTGGGAAGACCTGCCATTTAAAGCGAAATTGCTAAATGTTTTCTAGTGCCTGCACCAAATATCCATGGTTCTATTCCATTTTTTTTTCATTGACTGCATTCTTGGTACCCTTGAGCAAATGATCCCAACCTTTGATAATGGTTGTTGTTGAGCGTCTCAAATCAAGCAGGAAAGAGCCTGGTTATTTTTAGGAGAAGTTGGAATGGGGCAAATAAATGATCTCGTTTCAACAATCGTTCCTTGAGGAAATATGTCAGGAGGTTTTGTAGTTTAGACTGGAAGAGAACACCAAATCTCAGAACATATTGGCAACAATTTGGTCTCTTCTTCATTGCAGTGGTCCAGCCTGTTGAACTAAGGCATTTTGGGACATGGGAGAAGGTAATCCAACTTGATTTTCAAATTGTCTTTTTTTTAGGAACATTTGAGTCCTTGAATCTGCATTTCCTTACTGATCTGGGTGGAAACCCTATGACTACACTTCCTATGAAAAGGTATCCAATATTTTGAGACTGCATTTCCTCACTGCTCTAGGTGGAAACCCTATGAAAGGTATCCAATATTTTGAGACTGCATTTCCTCATTGCTCTGGGTGGAAACTCTCCTAACTTCAAAAAGTTATGAGACTAGCTCTACTACGATGGATGGTCATAGGCATATAAGTCATATTTCAACTCTTTACGCATACTTGGATTGATTAACAGTATCGCCACCTGACATCAACTACATGAAGTACAAACACTGAGTGTACAAACTCTTGGGATCGACAACATTTATATTTTTTTTGGTTTTCTTTATATTTTTTGTTTTATTTTTATTATTTTACTATATAAATTATGTTAATTGGTTATATATATATATTTTTCTAATAATTATCATATAAGTTATTTAGTTTTATAAATTGAGTAGTTTATATGGAGTTGACGATTTGACCCAAAAGTCGGTCGACGTCGTTGCCACTTCTCCCTCTCAACCTTTCGCACCAAGCTGGCCTTATATGCAAAACATTTCTTACAGGTATCAATGTTTACCTCTGCCATTTATGGGAGCTGGTCAAATATTCTTATGATACCTCTTCTAATGCAACTCGGTTATAGAGTTTTGTGAAACACTTGTGTACCACAAAGTGATGTAGATTACTATTCAAGCACTATGTGTGAAAGTTCTTATTGAGGTTTCATCAAACACTTGTGAGCACTGTTGAAAAATGGATGTAGGTTTCCAAATATACAAGGTTTGATTTTAAGCTTATTGGAATGGGCCATTACAATATAATATGCTCATAATACAAATATTTGGTATTGATTCAAAAGAGAAATACGGCAAATTTATATGAGAAAAATATTTAAATGCCATACTTAAAACAGAGTTCAATACTCAGGAAACCGGATCTGAATATTACATAAACATCTGACCTGTGCAAGGGATATTAAACATCTGACCTGTACAAGGGAAAAATCTATAACACCTTCAGTCAGTAAATAGTCTCCTTTAGTGGTCATTATTTGACTTTGAGAGTGAGATGGTAATGTGTGGCTGTGAAATGATTACACCGAACTCTGTTTGTGTCCCTTTACAAGCAGATAACAACAATATAACAATGTTGTAATGTTAATCTTCTTTCCTAATGGTGTGCACCCTCTTTTTCTCAATGGTGTGCACCCTCTTAGTACCCACGCTGCCTCTAGCTGGATTACTAGATTCCTCTATGTTACTAAATCAAATCATGTGATGACATATTGATTATATCAATAGTGATATGATTGTACATCGACCACACCCAATGTACATTGATCTTCCTTAAAAAAAGCACAGATGCTTGCAATGCAGAAACTCCCTTTGAGTTCATTTTCACTAAAGATCAGCCACGAATTTTAAATATATGCTTCTAACTATGATTTTCAATATTTAATTGTATGTATCAGGTTCATGATCAAACCTTTACTCTGAATTTTCTCATAAAAGAATCTCTTTGTAGATCCATCGAATATGTGGAAAATGGCCAAAACCATTTTTCATATTCTCAACACAATAATGCATATAGTATAAATTATGGGTTTTTACTTGGTGAACTTGCTTGGATGGGAACTTTATTGATCTGCACCCGGAATCTTCTGTTCGAGCTCCAATTGGATATGGAATGGAATAATATGTTACGCATGGCTAATAAAATGGAACATCAAACTTCTATATCCATGTTCGGCCTCCATGATCTGATCGCCTCTCTCCTTTGTTGGAATATGTTCCCATGCCACCGTGTCTGGGTTATCTTCCATGCCCTGACCTGTCATATCAGTATGATTCACCAGCACTACCCCTTAATGATTTCTCATTTTTGGATTGATATTTTCCCTTAAAGATAATGTCTATTCATAAGCATTAGGATGGATGTGCGCATTGTCTCTATCCCTTCATGTTCCTGCCCATGCCCATGCCTTTACCGCTTCCTTTGATAATAATAGCGGGCTTGGACAAGAAACCCTACTTCACTTTGAGGGTGCTGTGGACAAAATATTTACCTGTTTGTCAAATATGAACAACAATAAGCTCAAGAGGATGGTATCACTTCCAATTCGTGGGTGGAAGCACATCATCGTATTGATCCAAGAGTTGTTCTTATCGAACATGTCGAGCCGACCAACCCAATATCGAATGTCGTCTAAACAAGTTGTCGAAAGTAAGCAAAACCAAAGTTGGCTTGTGTTTTGGCCCTTGACATGACTTGCAAATGGTATGGGAATAGGGCATGATGATGACCAGGGTTGGAATTTCATTTCGTCTTGGGTTGGAATTTCAGACTAATTTTTGTTTTTTTACGTTTTGGGTTTTTATTTTTCAAAACATATAAAGTTTTATTAAAAAAAAAGTTAGTGTAAATTTTTTCATTAATAGGTTTTTATTTTTCAAAACATATACAATTTTATTAAAAAAAAGTTAGTGTAAAATTTTTTCATTAATCATTTTTTATTAAAAAATTTAAGCAATAAAAGGATTATTTTTTAATATATACTAAAAAAAATCTAATAAAAATATTTACCAAATATAACACAAATCATAAATGACTCCCTCTAACATTATGCAATATACACCCACCATATCCATATTACTTGCAATTAAAATCTGGGTTTAGAAACCACTTTCATTAAAGTTCAACCTCTAGAAAAATTAAGAAAAAATTAATGGCGACTTATAGAAATAGATAAACATAAAAAATACGTCATTAATTTTTTACCAAAATTAAAACATCACTTCCTCTCACATTTGGAAAATTAGTATGCATTTAGGAGGTACTCACACCTCTCACACCTAGCAAATTAGTGTGCATTTTGGAGGTACACATCGCTTGGAAAGGTGCATTTAAAACTGAAAACCATGGTTTTGTTTTTAACTTGGATGAATAACTATGAAAATCAACCCCAATTCTAATGTAAGAAATGATTATAACTCAACGGTATATAATGGTTTCAATTATATCTAAATAAATTTTAATACCAATGAAATTAATTATAGTTAAATAAATTTTAACAATACTCAATATTTAAAGCATAATACCGTATTGATTTTTATATTTAAAGGGGATTTTATATTTAAATGGATTGTGTGGCTATAAAAGGGATTTTTTTTGGCTTTTATATTTAAAGGGATTGCTAAATTTGTCTCTATGAATTTTTTTTTAGAAGTCCTTGTAAGATTAAGTAATAAACTGTAAAAAAAATGCAGGGGACATACTCTTATGAAATGTAGAGTAAGAAGAGTCAAATAGAAGAAACTAAGTAAAACACCTAAAACAAGTCTATTACATCATAGTCAAATATGATTGGGTATATTTTAGGAACCTATCTCTTACATCTTAGTGCAACCTTTGGTACCTTAAAACATTATTCAGCTAGCCCAATTAGGGTTAAGAAATGGCTAAGGCTCTACTTTGACTACCTCTTCTCCCAAGTAAGAAACAAAATCAAATTTATGGTAGGGGAAGTAATATGAGATTAAAAAATAAATTTAATTTCTCAAGCTAATAGAGTTAGAGGTCTTTAACCACCCAGTATGTTAAAAACAAATAATATCCGTAGAAACCCCCCTATAAACAAGATCTATGTTGCTCCCACGTTTTTTAGGTATACCTCCTATATAACTACCATAGTCATATTCAATGGTTATATCTTTGGCATTATTAAGGGATAACATCCCAATAATGGAATTATTCTATGTTATGTCCTTCCTTACAAAAATCATTAGAAAAGGCCATGTAGCAAGTTCTAGTTGCATATATACTCCAGTCACCAGTATTAAAGGGGATTACTATAATATCTAGTACTAGATATTATAAAGGGGATTACTAGGGATTACTTTGTAAAGGGAAGGACCAAATTCATGATAGCATGTCATTGAGTAGTTGGTAGTTACTAACAAGGATCTCAAGGAATATGTTAGCCACTCAAGATTTTCTACTTTGGACATTGTCTAGGATTTTTTCACTTGTGACTCTATTGGCTTCCCCTGCTACATTAAGGTGCTCCTAATTCTTATAGATTTTGTCTCTACTACAATTGTCTAGGGTCTACCATTTTGAGTCTACCCCTTATTAGTATTTTTTAGTGTATCTTTCTTAATTTTGGAGATGCTCTGTGAACTCTCTCATTGCTGAGATGTATCTTTCGTGCAATTGATTTGTTGGATATCTAAAGATCGAGGTGCATGGCACTAATATTACTAATAGAAGGTAGAAAATTTACAAAATTTACACTACATTGTCAAATTTGCAATCTTCCATGACACAATTAAAAATGACTAGCATAAATGACTAATTCATATTCTTCTAGCTAGTCATTTTTTATGTCGTGACTAAATTAATCATTTATGTTAGTCATTTTTAACTCTGTCACTTATTATCTAGTCATATTTGTTAACTGGTGACTAAATTAGTGGTTAATTTTAGTCATTTATAGTTGGGTCAATCAAAATTGCTCATATTTAGTAGTAAATCACTTTAAAAACACTTGGTGACTAGAATTTTTAGTCACCTAGTAGCTAATTCCTCATTTTGTACTAGTGTTTGTGCATGTTGGGGGAGGCTACAGGTTTCAGTCTCCCTATTTTATCACTTTAGTCGACAAACTAAAACATTACTTGTGGCATTGCATTGAGTTCAATGATTTTCATCCCCCCTTACTTTTACACGTTTATGATGCTTTCAATTATCTTTGATTTAAGTATATACACAATGGCTATGCATCATCGATTCATCCTACTTTTTGCATGTTTGTGTAGTGACATTAAAAGAATGGAAAACAACTTGATGAGGGAAAAAAACTATGGATGTGAGGTTTACTTTCCAGCTACCGATAATGTTTTCTAAAATATGGTTTTACTTTCATTTGTAATTCACTTAATGTGGAAATTTTGAAAATCCATGCTTAAGACAAATTTTGGATCTATTCCTGTGATCTTTCAGTGCTTTTTTTACATGGAAAAATCTCTCGAAAAATCGTTTGTGTACTTCCCTATGATCCATGGATGGTAAACGGGGTAAACTATAGGTTTTGATTATGGAACCTAACCCCAAGGGGATTGAGAGGGGAATCCATGACCTCCGTAACTTCGAGGGAGAGATCCCATGTCTGATTTATACCCTTGGGACTTGTGAACTTTCAGAATTATGGTTGAAACTTAAATGTGAAATATAAATTATAGCAGCATATATTCCACTTTTGTCCAACCGAATACATAAGGAATCCCAAGAAAATAAACACCGTAACAATGTACTTGAATTGTCTATATTTCCAGCCAAGTGGAAAAATCCCCGACATGTAAAAGATCTAAAAATCACTTATAATTTATTACCCATGTATACTCTGCCATAGGTGATGCCAAAGGAAGAAGAAATGGTATTCGTGAAAGCACAGGTCAACATTTTAGAGTTCATCCACCTGATGAGTCTGCCATTTGTATGATGGTTGGCATGGTATTTCCAAGTTCTAGGGAAGAGGAAGCATTGAGGCATGTAGAAACAAATGGGGTTCAATTGGCTATGGAGTGGCTCTTCATTCATCTCGAGGAGCCATCACAAGAATATTATGAACTTTCCCAAGCTCTTTCCTTATCACTGGGTAATCCATAGGATCCCAAGGACAATGCCAATGAAAAAGGAACAAAGGATTCTTATGAAGAGAAGCCTATAGAAAATACTCCCATTGAGGATATCCTAACCATGTGTATAAGTATGTTACAAAGTATAGATATTGCAATTTATTTTTTGTGACAGATTTGATTGTGACATTTTGTAGCCAAAACAAAGGCCAGTATTATCTGAGATTTGTTTCCTTTCTCATTCAACAACTAAAGATTTGTAAGGTAGAGGGATCTAAAAAGGACACTAGTCCATGGACCATTATCAACTATTTCTCATATTTTGGTTTTAGTTTTGAGTGAAGACAACAGTACAAGAGAAATACGAGTACAGAATGGACTTGTTGGTGTCACATTGGACTTATTAAAAAATTATATGCCAAATAGCCTAATAGGGGAAAAAGTTGCAGTTCTTAAGTGGGTGACCGCCTCAATGCTTATACTTGACCATATGTTGCAATCCAAGCTGCAGCTTCCTCCAGATGTTCAGAAATCTGTAGCTATGGGAGGAAATTCACTTGAGTCCAAGTCTAAAGATACAACTTTAGCTGGTGCAGGTGCTATGGATAACGTAAAAATTCTTCCTTGGATGACAACATCAAAGGCAATAATCCATTCATGAATATTTTAGGAAATCCTTTGGGATACATGAAAACAGATGAACAACATAGAGAAATGAATATTTCTTATGACTACAGCATCCAACAATTACAATATAGGAAGTTCTTCAGATGTGTGCTAGACTAACAAAGTCACATTCCATGACAATGCAGTGTCTGGAGAGAGGTAGAATGTCTTCCCTTTTGAGCCTTCATAGAAGTTATTTTTTCCTAGGTTTTGATAGTGTGGCTTTTATTTGAATGGATTGTCTTAATATTTTTGTGAGATAATGGTTATTTCCTACTGATTTTTAAAATTTTAACTTTCCAGAACATGTTAAGGAGCGCTAAAGAAAGTAGAAACCCAATCATTCCAAAAGTAGAACTAAGGATGGATTTAGTCAGAAAGATGGCATGATGTAGAAAATATAAACATTATATCTATGATGTAATTGTTAAAAATTCTTAACAATGAAAAGTATGCATGGGATTCTTGAATGATTTAGTTCTGATGTTGTTTTTTTTAGATCTCAATTTTGAAACAATGTTATTTTTGTGTACATTTCCTTGTCAATGGTCAATATGAAATGTTTATCTACATCTTTGTTTATGAAAATTTGGTCTTGGTTTCACTCTGTTCTTGGTGATATAGAAATTTTAAGAGGCATCCAAATTTGAGTTTTGGTGACTGGAAAATGGCTTTAAGGTAGAGAAAATCCTTCAAGCCATGTGGAAAATCATGTAGTCTAGAACCTAGTGCTATAATGGATGGTATCACTTGTAGTGACCATCTTAACCAGTTAGAATACCAAGAAGCCGGATGAAATCCACATGATGACTATGTGTGATAGACCAACCAATGGCATATAACCATCTACATGTTAGTTGGGTGTATTGGAGGAGGTCAAGTTGGCCAACAGAACAAATCAGCCACCCCACATGAGTATAACTGAAGAATTGGTCACAATAGAAGAATTGGGCTGCAATAAGGTGACATGTATGTGTGGAAACACAATGTGTTACACTAGTCAACAAACCATTGCAAACAATTATTCACATTTTTTTCAGGCATAATCCCATCCCCACTCTTGAGTTAGAAGGGATGGACAAACTTTGCTGGCATGTCACATGTAATACTATATTACTTAAGACTCATTTTCTCCATATTTCACAATGGATTTCTTCCCAATAATCAAGCAATAGGCTTCCTATCATCTCCTATTTTATGTTACCAGACTTGCAAGGATCTAAGTTTGACTATGCTTATGAGCCAAATGAATCAAAATTACTTGGGGTGAGTCATGCTTGTGTTGAATGAGTTTGACTCATGAGTAATTGAGTATGACTCACCAACCTATAGGATACCAGTAAATGCCTAGAAACTTGCCTTTCTATAGATGCCTAGAATCTATTGAGTCATAGTTATATTTTTTGCTTGCCTAGTTTTATCAAGCTAAGTCAAAATATTGACTCTTATTTATTGCTGATTTTTAACCCAAGCATAGTATGGTAACATTGATTTCAATTCAGGGCATTTTTATTGGCCATGTGATCTTCAATTTTGACTAAGGGAATCAAACCATAATTACATAGGAACTATATTAATGGAAACCTGTCTTGTGGCAAGTACATCAGGAATCATGTTATCTCTATGCACATTACCTTATTTATAGTACTTTCAATTTTAGTGTTTGTGGACCTTCTACTATGCCAAATTAGTATAATACATTTGACTTAGATTTTTCAGGTTATTGCAATGATTTGTGTTTTAGTATGGGTTGTAAATATCATCCATTTTCATGACCTTGCTCATGGTGGTATATTGCATGGATCTATCCATTATTTCAAGGTGAGTGAATTCACCTCTTTGTCTTGTACACATGCAACTAGATGCATGTCTAGTTTTTCTGAATTAAATGATTCACTTTTGGTCAAAATTCAAGCTAGGCATTGGATGTTGAATCAATTTATGTATTATAGATTGATTCTATCCATGTTTTTCCATTCAAATGAAATCCTTTCATACCATGTAGCTTGTTACAACCCAATTAAAGTGTGTTAGCTCAGTCAAAATAATGTTGAAGAGGAAAGAAATTAATCATCAAGGAAAGCATATGCCGATTGACAAGAATTGGGGTGTTAGGTGCCTCACTCTGCATTTTACAAGTGTCAAGTTTATAACCCATGCCAATATATATTGCATGCTCCATTTCCTATATACAGGAGTCCCTTGTTATCTTTCGAAATGGAGTGCTTCTAGTCATGTTAAATAAAGCTAGCGAAATAATATTAGACAAGAGTTTCAGTAATCAAAATTCTTATTAAGTTTTGTCATTGAAATAAGGATGAACCTACCTCCTAGAAACAAATCACAGTAGCATAGAAATAATTACAAACGAGATTTATGTATTCAATATATTTGTTAAGAAAACCATCTTATACAATAGATAACTGCAACGATAAATCAACCATAGCTGATTGCAACAGTCCCCCTATTCTTCCTAGCTTAAGGTTGCTACACAAAAGGTAAAATTCTATACAACTTTTTATCATAAAACAACATAAGATTCAAATATCTAGAGCTCCAAAACGCATTTATTTGTTGTTAATTTTTGTGATGTATAGTGGCATGATCCTAATCAAGCAAACTGGGTGTCTTCCTAGGTGGCATAATATTCTTCTTTTAAATGCCAACTTGAGGTCAATTGGATGCATAAATTTATGTTTAAGAGTCTAAATTTTAATTTCCTAACATACATCTACATTATCTTGATTACATCATAAAATTTGAAGTGGTTAGCATATATCTAAAGAAGTTCAAAGACATATGATTTGAAGTGGTTAGCATATATCTAAATAAGGCCAAAGCCGTTCATACTACTTTCTTAAGTCTCTCAAGTTAGAAACAATGTTGGGATTAATAGTATTTTCTTAGAATTAAAAACGATGCAATCTTGGTGTTAATATTGCCCCTTTCCCCAATTCTTAAAGGGTTCTAACTCAATGGAAGGGTGCCTTCTTTACAAGAAAGAGTTTGAAGGTTTGACTCCTTCGTGCCCTAATGATATTGCAATATTGATATTTTAAATAAAATATATTTTATTATGATTTATTATGGCTATGAGGGTGGTTCTAAACTGACTTCATATGTCACTACGAGGGGGGTTCAAAATTCCCCCAATAAGTTTATATGAGGGGGGGTTCATAACCACCCCCAAAGGTTTGTAAATATTTTTAGGGGGGGTTTCGAACCACCTCCGTAGGTACCTATGAGGGGGGTTTATAACTGCCCCCAAATGTTTGTAAATATTTTTAGGGGAGGTTTTGAACTTCCTCTGTAGGTGCCTACGAGGGGGGTTTATGACCGCCACCAAAGGTTTGTAAAGAGTTTTAGAGGGGGTTTGAATTGCCTCAGTAGGTACCTACGAGGGGGGTTTATAACCATTGCCAAAGTTTTGTAATAAATAATTTTAATGAGGGTTTTGAGCCACCCACATAGGTACCTACGAGGGGGTTTATAACCTCCCCCAAAGGTTTGTAAGGTGTTTTAGGGGGGTTTTTGATCCGCCTCTGTAGGTACCTACAAGGGGGGTTTATAAACGCCCCCAAAGTTTTGTAATAAATACTTTATAGGGGGGGGTGTTGAACCACCCCCGTAGGTACCTACAAGGGGGTTTTGTAATTGCCCCCAAATATTTGTAATGAGGAATTTTGGGGGGGCCTTGGAATTTCCCCCATAGGTGTCTATGAGGGGGTTTTAGAACTACCCCTAAAGGTCACCTTTTTTGGGGGGGTGGGGTAGAACTGCCCCCAAAATTCACTTTTTTGGGGGGGGAGGGTTAGAACCACCCCAAAAAGTGAACTTTGGGTGGGGGGGTTTAGAACCACCCCCAAAAGTCACTCTTGTGGGTGCAGGTTTAGAACCACCTTTAAAAGTGACTTTTGGTGGGGGGGGGTTAGAACCGCCCCCAAAATTAAATTTTATGGGAGGTTTTGATCTCTTCTAGAACCTACCCTAAAATTTAAAACTTTCATCATCACTTCTATTAGGGGCGGTTTTGTAAATACCGCGGCAAAAGTGGCTTTTGTGGGTTTAGAACCACCCCCAAAAGTCACTTTTGGGGGGATTTAGAAACACCCCCAAAAGTCACTTTTAGGGGTTGTTTTGATGTATTCTAGAACCTCCCATAAAATTCAAAAATTTTAGTTTTAGTGCTATTAGGGGTGGTTTTGTAAAGTCTTCCCCCAAAAGTGACTTTTGGAGGAGGAAGACGACTGCCCCTAAAATTCAAACTTGTTGTAGTGACTTCTTGGCACACTCTATCATTAGGAAGAAAGTTTTTGAAGGATTTTATTGTATATTATTTATTATTAACCCTTAAACCATGCCCAGAAGATGTCAAACCTGATAATCATTATTAATCCTCATAATTTCCCAAATATGACACTTGGGATGCTTACTACTACTAGGAGGCTACAAACAAGGCCCAAAATCAACCCAAAACTCAAGATGATGATATTTTACTACTGTTTGATGACAAATTCATGCCCAATAATGTCTTAACTTAAGATAGAACTACCCAGAAGTTTTTATAGTTTCCTAGAATTACCTTAGATCCAACAATTAAGGTGTTAGAAGGTGAAATAATGTCCAGAATTAGCCCAACATTGGACACATTACTATTTGAAAGCTACAAAATGGAATGGAGTGAATACAACCTTGTTTTATAAAGGTTGAATGGTTCCAAGTATTTCTCAACCATTTTTAATCTTTTTTTTTAACTAGACATTCAATGGAGGTGACTTGAGTGGGGACTTCATTGTGGAATGGATTGATGGAGTTTGGTAACTTGCATTGTTTTGTAAATCTGAGCTTTTCCCCATATTTCATCAAGCTAATGGTGTATGTTTATGGATGGGGAATTATAGAAAATCTCAACTTATTCACTATGGATTTGGAAATGAAGTTCTTTTGATATGCAATGGGGTATATCTTTGTAGAATGTGTGTTGAGTATTGAATAGAATCTTGATTCTTCCCCAAAAAATAGCGCAAATTAGATGGAGGAGGAATTTTTCACCTACATAGGTTTTGACCACTGGGTTCATAACCAAATGGGTGTTACTTTTTTTTCAGAAGTTGAAGTGCACATTGATGTGGCTTTCATTGTTCTTTAGTTCCTGCAATGAGTAGGCTTCAAAGCTTTTAAATTATGTGATCATTAGTTTTGATTTATTATGAGAAGAGAGCTAATAATAAGTTAGGATTTATCAGTTGTTATGGTAACCCTTGTATTGGGGGATTGAAAATATAATGGAATTCTTAATTATGCAATAAGAATATGGCTAGAAGTGAAACAAGAGCCAAGTAAAAAGTAGTAGTTCTCTATTACACCCCTTCAATTTTTTGTGCACAATATTTTCCCATTTTAATCCATGAGGAACCAACAGAAAGTGGATCTAGATTTATGCATTTATTCGTAAGTGTCCTAATATAATGAAATGTGTGAATCATTGACAAAGTTGTGATAAATGTGATCAGGTAGGAGGGACAAGTTTTTACCTTCATGAATAATTACATCATGTAAATTCTAAGAGAGGATGTTGGAATTATAAAAAATTAAATATGCAGCTCATTGAATGCATTGGAAAACTGAAGTTGAAGTATTGTCTTGTTTCAATGAATGTATACTCATCACCTTGGCATGTTTTCCGAAATGAATGATGCTGATGGAAATACATGTCTATCTTTCAAGTTCATTAAGGATGCAATTTTGAAGTTGGAGAGGAAAATGTTGTTATTGGCAGTGCCTCTCCAATTGTGGATCAAGGTGAAATGGTTTTTTGGATTATTATAAAGACCTTTCCTTATATGTTTTGGATTTTATTTGTATCCCTAATTTTTTATTTGGATATTTAACTAGTTACCTTGTATGAAAACCTTGGCTAGTGTAAGGAAGCAAAATATTGAGCCTTATGTTTGAAGTTTGCATCATGAAAACTGCTAAAAGTATACAAATAAAATAAATGCAACTCTTCTCATCAAATTATAGGAAGGTGAAGAGAATCATCCTTCTGGTAGTAATATTTGACAATGTCGCACCAATATGAATTGGCACATCCTTCGTTGATAGATTTGCATCGAGTATGGCATCTAGACCGGGTGGAGAGTTGGCTTATACCATTATTTATAACACATGCATGATACTCTCTACATAATCAATTTCAAAATCAAAAGAGAAAAAGAAGTAAATTTTAAATACTGGCATACAACATATTTTTCTAAGTGTTACAAAAATCAAATTAGAAAAAATATTAGCATGATGCCTAAAGTTTAGGAGTTTGACTTGGACTTAGTAAACCATCTACTAATTTTGTTTAGCAAATTGGTAAATCTCTCCTGTTTGTGTTATAATTTGATCCACACTAAGTATTTGGGCTTGTGAGTCGACATGCTAACATGTGAAAAACACACTAAGTACTTGTTGGTCAGAGTATGACCCATGAGTACTCACTAGTATTGGGTTTGGCTTGCCAAGGAGTTCTATCTGCTAATTTTATGGACCAAAATTACATATTTTCTACTATTTAGGGATTATATTTATAAACCCATCCCTGAATTTTTGGTTGGAGAGATGATATGTTGCGAAAGTAATTGTTGGCCAAATTGTGACCCATGAGTACTCACTACCAATGAGTTTGTATTGTAAACAAGTTGTTTCAATTTGTTTTATGTGCTCAACAAGTTTGTCTTGAGACATTGACTTGGATTGTTTTTGTAACAAGGTTCTAAATCCAACCATATAAAACTTGGAAATTTTTTTTTACTTGGAAATCGTTGCTGGAAACAAACATAAACCCTAAACTTGAACAAAAAATGAAGTTGATTGCAAGATTTATCCCACAAGAACATGGTGTGGAAATCATCTCTACAAAATTTTAATTGTGAGAAAACAAACTGTAGAATTGCAAAAAGATGCACAAAATCAAGGGCTTGAAAGGTTGGGACAATCTCTGCACATTTTTTTAAAGTGTATTTTAGAAGTTTTCTTCACATTTTATTCTTTGTGAAGAGTTATTTGTTGTTTTTTTTATATTTTTTTTTAATCTTTTCCCACAAAAACATGTTAAAATCCTCTATAAAGCCATTGGTTTCACATGCAAATTATGCAAATGTGTACTTCTAATAATTGAACAATGAACTCACATCTCCTTTCCTTATTCTATAATTACTCTTAGATTTCTAGGGATTACTCATCCTCCTTATGAACTTAACAAGATAACATAACTACGCGTCATAAAAGATCCATCTTGCCAAGTGATGGTATTATTTTCTAAATTTACTTTGGTACAAAATTTGGCCATGAGATGGCAGGATATTATTTATCTATAACACATAATATTTATTGATGTCATTGTTACTATTTTCATAAAATGTCTCTAAAAGTTACAATTGAACTCCAGAGTCATAGTTGAAGTTCATCTAGCCATTAAGCTAGTTTACCATAAAAGTATAAACTAGATCAATGCTTGTTATTGTTGAGGGAATTAATATTTTTGGTTGTCTTTTGACCTCATTGAGGGTAATGGTTCTATAAATTCATAGAAATAAATAAGAGAGATAGATTCTATTAATTTCCACAAGTGACCAACATAGGTGAACAAGAGTAGGAAGTACAAATCACACTAGTAACGTGAGATTGTTGTACCAAAGGAGACTGTAGTTACAAAAGGAGATAAAACTAAATAGAAATTGTATGTAGGAACAAAAAAATGTGAACCCTAGAAAGAGATAAGTATAGGTACATCACTATGTAATAAAAAATATAGTACACTACATTAGAAGTAGAAAAAAAGTAGAAGAGATATCACCATCATCATCAATCACCACAAGGGTGCTGATGTGAAGTTCGAAAATGTCCTCTAGGTGAAAATTAAGATTTACTAGACCACGATGGACAATGTTTGGTGAAAGCTTAGTACTTATTGTGGTATTCATGATTGAAGAGAGAAATCTAGTAATGGGAACTTTACTACTTGATCCAGAATGGAGAAGGTCTTGTGTCAAAATTGACTGGAGAAAGTACATCATGGTGATCTCCTGGAGGTGGGTCATTTCCTGATAGAATGAGAGATGGAGAATTTCCTTATTGAATAGGTATTCCTTCTATATCCATGGTTGGAGTATTTTAAAGGTACTTGTTTCTTGCATTTGTTTAGGTATATTGGGATAAAGAAGTGATCAACCCTATAGAACTAGCCTTGTAAGAGTTTTGTAGGGTTTGTTGTTTGAGAGTAACCTCTCAAATATAGAGAACAAACCAATTTTTATTTGAATAATGGAAGGGACTCTTTGGAAGCATATATTATAAACATTGAGGTCTCCTTTGGATCTCATAAAATATGGGAAATCTAAGAATGAATTTCTCCCTTGTATAAACCTCCGACAAATGGAAAAACTAACATACCTTGTCCATCACTACGATGTGGTGATCAGACTAACCATGCAATTGATGTGAGAAAACTTTATATACACTTAAGGGGATCTTAAGGCATTGTAATCAATTGTATTGAGTGTGGTTTGGTTGAAAATTTAGGTTGTCCATCATATGTAAAAAATTTTCAAAGTGGAGGGTCATATAGGGCCAAGAGACTAGGGGTGATATCCAAGTAAGCTAGACAAGCTGTTCGTATATGTCTTCTTTGATATCCCCTTTTAAAGCAAGAAGATGGTCATGGTTTTCCATAGAGTAAGTTACTAACCTCAATTGTAAGAATTGTAAATGATTATGGGATTCCAAAATAATTGTATATATGTTTTCCATGGTGGGGTGGCCACCCACCAAACAAAGCACCTCAAAAGGAAACAATGCAGATCCCTCAAAAGAGTGTCATATACTTACCCATGGTTAAAAAGCTAGTTGAACCATGGGTAAGTATATGGTAATTTGTACATTTAGTTCATTAGCAACACCTGGTCTCTTAGCCTAAGTTCAGGTGAGTTCCTTGGTATTTACTATAAATTATTTTAGCAACTAGTCAAAATGGCTTCTCGAGACATCGAAATATGGAGGCTATGAATAATTAGGGTTATATTTATAGTTTTTTGCATACTGTATATTTTTTGAATGTTGTTTATTTTATTATATTGTTTATTATACTATCTCCTTCATAACTTGCAACATTTCTCTATAACCTTCATGCCCCGAGGATGAGTGAAATGCTCATTTGAAACATGTTGGTGTAAGAATCAATCAAGTAACTAAAAAAATGGCAATATGTTCAACAGAAAAGACTCAATTACAATATGTTGTTGGAATTTCATGCATCAATTAGCTTTGATTAATGTTTTATTTGTACCAATATTAAAGTTACATCTATGTGTTATGCAACATAGTTTATTTTTTTTAGATTATTTTGTCAGATGAATGAAGATATCTGTTTTGTATCATTGCAATGTTAAATGTGGGTCAATGGGATTACATCATGTTGGATTTATGTTATTGTAGGTTTGATGGGTCATATGGAGGGATAAGGTATTTGGACGAAGGATTTTCTTGAGAAGTTATCTTTCCAAGAGAACCTTTTCATCAGGAGTTGTTAGCGAGAGACAAATTTCCACCATAACCCCATACTATTCTTGATATTTGTCCTTATCTCAGGAGGAGGAGTTTAAAAGACAAATTCACACTTCTAAGAGAGGTGCATTAGCATGAAAAGGTTCCATATATTGACAGGTTTTGAAAAGTAGACAACTTTCAGGACATAGACAAGTATCGTGATGTAGACAACTTTCACGATGTTGAAAAGTTTCGAGAAGTTGAAAATTTTTGTGATATTCATAGTTTTAAACTCAATGATTTATTTAATCTCTTAATCTAAATACTTATGGTACATCAATTTTTCTTTCCCAACAATTTTCTAGTCCATTCTTCATATGGAATTTTCTTGGAAGAAGAAGCACAATCTTTGTTTTTTTCTTATCTTATTTGGATTTCTAGAAAACATGATAAGCACAGGTGGTGCTTTTTCTCAAGTAAACATTTATGCTAGAAATTTCAAATATATAGGCTTGAATTGGAATTTAAAATAAAATTTGTCCAACCAAATAGGACATTTTTAAATACAAGAGCTATTCTCAATCAGGATCTTCTATTTTTTTCAACATTCCTTGCATAATCTTGAGACCGGTGCAAATTATGAATTTGACTGGATTTAAACACAAGTGAAAATATTGGATGGTATTCTTTACTACTATAATTTACTTATGGCATGAGTGATAGGTAAGTTTTGCCATTGTTTGCTTAATTAAAAAAAACTAAAATTTTTATCTATTATAGTTATAAGGTATCATGATTTTATGTTTGTTATTATTTAGTAGTACATTGATATAAATGAAGAATGATTTGTTGTAAAATTAAAAATAGAAATAGAAGGCACAAAATGAAACGAAATGAGAGTTGTACAAATAACAATATTCAAACAAAACAAATATCGAATATGGATTAAAATAAAAAATTAATAAATTGACCACACACTACTTAACAACAACTTTTGAATTATATCTCCTAATCTCAACTAAGCTTGAAACATGGCATACATGACACATGTTGAAATGATAGGTGATGAAGGACCTTTTTACCATGATGCAAGGTGGCTTAAGCACATCCTAATTTCCATCGATGGATTGCAGTACATGGTTGTTAATGCATCACAGACTCTTATGAATATGTCTAATCATCCTTATCAGAAAGCATGTGGGACTTGAATTGAAATGGATGTGAGATAGGTTGGTGAATTTCCCATTTTAGATAAGGAATTGCAAATATCTAGAGGCATCAACAAGGATCAACAAAAATTTTGAGTTTGAATTCAATTTAGGAGCAATATTGTTGATGTTTCCTAGCTTTGTTTCCTGGTTTAGCATAAAGCTAGAGTCATGGAAGGCTCCAAATCCTATTCCATGATGTCGTCAATTCAACATGAGAAGAGAATTGGGGACATGGAAGAGAAAATAGGGTTCCTGTTGAGAAATCTACAGCGATGGAAACTGGATATGGAGCAACGTACAAAGGATGAAATTTGCAGGGAAAATCAAAGAACACATATTTCATTAAATTTGTAATTATTTATTGGATCTAGAATTTAGAACTTCCGCTAGATTGAGTTCTTTCAAAATGAGGAAAGTCATAGACTTTGAATCCTTACATAATGTCTAGTAATATTATTTATAGTTTGTATTTAATGTTAAGTTGATTAAATTATTTTATGACATAATACCAACATTGTATTTGTTACTACATTAATTAGAAATATTGTCGTAGTAATTATTTGTGTCTTTGTTGAGCATGTTGTTTTATTTTTGGAAGTTCGCACTACTTATAATCAAAACAGGAAAATATTTTATGACTTTAAAGTCTAAGTTTTACCCTTGTAATGATTAAAATAAATTATGAATTAAAATAGCAACATAATTTATTATTGTTGTTGTTGGTAGTGGTAGTGGTAGTGTATTAAAAACTAAGTTGATGAATGTTTACTTTATGAATTATAGATTAACGTGAGAAATTTCCTACCTATAAATTTATTTAATGATATTGATGTTAGTAAAGCCTCAGATATTTATTAATATTATTTATTTTAACAATCAAAATTAATTATGAACTAGAATAGTATTAGTGCAGTAGAGCTTGATTTTTTTAATATACAAGAGGAAAGGGAGAAAACCAACTTAACTAATTATTGCAAGTGTTCATTATTTATTTATGAAGTATTTGAACAATGTGTTTAATTGAAAAGAGCATATTTTTATTGAAAATATAGATATCTTACAATATTTATATTATCAATAAGATTTAAATCATGTATTAATTTATGTTAGGGCACGGAGGAATCGAACCACCATCGCCCTGCTTGGAATGCAGGTGCTCTTCCATTGAGCTAGCACCCTTTACAACATGAGGGGAGAGGGACTGTGTTAACACCTAGATTGCACATTTCTAATCCTCTGTGACAAAGCAAAATGATGTTTTATTCAGAGAGGAAGTCTAGAAGATGTTTTAAGGTTCATTATTGAATATGATTATGCACATTTGATATACTAACATGTTGAGTTTATGTAAAAAACAAATTGAAAAGTTAAAAATTGAATGGTGTTATATAATTCACATAAAGTACCGTCACATGAATTAACATAGAAGTTGAACCAAAATTTGCATATTAGTAAATAATATAAAATTCCTCAAAAAAAGGCTTGAAGAGAATATTTGATATACAACAAACATTTAAAAGTGTTTCTTCTTGTATATTAATAACTAGTTCAAAGAGAAAATTACATTCATGAATCATCTCCACATAATCTCCTTATATTCAGTCAAGCAAATCAATTACAACTTGTACACCATATTTATTTATCGTGGTATTCCTGCAATCTTCTTTCTTTTGCATCCATGCCCAAACTATGGTATTAACTAGAATAGATCCAAGTCATGTGTCATCAACGTTTGGTACCCAATATTGTTCTAAAATTTTCCTTTGTATTTCCTTGAACTAGGCTTCCATCAATCAACCTTTACAGGAAGAGTCTCACTTTCATCATTCTGGAAGATATATGAGGTGGTTTTTGCCATCCAAATCGTCTCTCCTTCATCCTTAGTTCATGATCTAACTACCAACAC